>JAJREH010000015.1:600000-1161007 GCA_023065455.1 Cladonia rangiferina
GGCCTCGCTCGCTCAGAAAGGCGCTATGGAAGAATTTTCACGAGATTGACACCTCCGTTTTGAGGTTGCAATGATACACTTTGCTATCACACCGCCTGCCATCGCCACCATCCGTGTGAAGGTGCAATGATCGATCCGGTATGTTTCGGGCAGCTTGATCTTCGGAGTCGGCAGGTTCCTTGCATGACAGGCTGTCTTTGATCGACAGGAAATGAGCTATCTGCAGTACGATATTGACAGGCCTAGATTTGGCACATAGATTCCCAGAATAGGTCATTTCGCCAAGCTGGTACTTCTGCCTTGGAATACGCAGATGTCTATTACGGTCGATGACACCCCCACATCTTTATCCCTTTAAATCGAGAAAGGAGAAATGGTTGGATCCTTGCAATAGTATCAGTATTACGAGCACCGACGATCAGAAGTCATACAAGAGAAAGTTCGGTGTTAGAGTGCCGAAAAGTGGTCCATAATAACAGCTGGAATCACTAAGTTATTAGATCAGTTTCTAGCGTAGTTTTGATTACTTCTCTATCAATCCGAGATCCATATAGTGATGGCTTTAAACAAATATGAGCCCTTCTCGTAGACTGGACATTCTTTATAAAGCATCCAACCGCACACCATTTCTGGCCCTCCATACGCCCTATATCAGTATATGCGTGCAAACCTCGGAGCGTCGTAACCGATTGTAGCAGGAAGTAACCGCTGAAACGCTGAACCTTTTCAACCTAACAAGTCATCTAAAGCTCCTCCACTCTTCTGGCCATTATTCTGCATTGGTTGCATCGATGCCGTTGTCAAGCTTGCAGCAGGCGCTCCCCAAATGCCTGCGGCTGCCTTCTGCTTCTGCATGCTCGCAAGGTTTGTTCCACTATTCGCTGGCGTAGAAGTTGTCTTAATACCAGCGTTTGCACTGGCTGCTGACCAAAGCGATCCGAAAGCGTCGCCACCAGACGCTGATGGTTTCGTGGGAGGTTTCGAAAAAGAATTAGTGGGAATGGCGGAGGGCTTGCCGCCCAGTGTAGAGGACGGCTGCGAGGCGGGCGTAGGTACTTGGACAGATGTAAAATAGTTCGGTGCGGCAGCTTGGTAGCCTGTGGGTCGCGGTACTTGATTTGATTGATGTGTTTGCATAAGTGATGGAGATGCGAAGGCGCTTACTGGTGGTGATGAGATGTTGTAGTTGCTGGCTGGGGGAGAAGCCATGCTGCTAGTAGCGCTAGGAGCTGGGGATATTGAATTGAATCCAACAAGGTCATTAAGATTGGCGCCTTGAGAGGGAGCCACAGGCTTCGGAGCAGCATATTGCGTGCCTGTAGCTGCACTGGTGGTGATGGGTGGTGGGAGATTAGGTATCGAAGGATGTGAGGTCGTGGTAGCAGTAGGCGTTGCTGACTGAAAATCGTCAAATTCGTCGTCATCTGCACCACTAGCTTGCATTGATCCCAGTCCATTTCCTAGAGAGCTAGGGACAGCTTGCTTTGCACTGGAACCGAACTCCTTCGGTGGGGTTTCAGGTGGGATGTCATCGTCAAAGCCTAGGATATCGATTTCCGGTTCTTTCGGCTTCGGCGGTTCTGCTGCTTTAGCTTTACTGCTCGTTGCAGTTGGTTCTGATTTCCTTGGTGGAAGAGAAGATGCGGCGCCATCGTCATATTCGTCGTACTCTTCGAATCGATCCTTCCTACTAGAGTCCTGGAACCCAGACGTGTTTCCTCCATATCCACCACCGTCACCGTAGACACCACCACTATATCCCCCATATGAACCGGAGTCCTCATTCCCAAAGCCCCCATAGCGGCTACCGCCAGACATCCCACCGCTCATGGCGCCACCCTCGACACCGCCAAACTTATTACGATTGATTCTAGCTTTCTTTCGCTCTGTTCGGATGCGGTCAACATCTCCTAAAAGCTCAGCGAGCTCTTTAGATCGATTGCGGACGTTGATGCCTTGATCTTTCCCATTTTGGTCAATGTAGTGGAATTGTCGTAGCATTTTCAACAAGGACAGGTGGGATCGGGCGTCATCGACAACTCTTTCGGAGCCGTTCTTAATGAGGAATTCGAGAAGTTGCAGGCCCTAGAGCTCGTAAGTTATGGTCTTCAATTAATGTTCACAATATAAGCACTTTGTAGATCTGCCTCCATTCTTCAGCAGCTTTCTCCGTAAATCGCTTATAGATCATTGGCATGATCTCATTGAGTAATTGACTGTGCCCACTGGTTAACTAGTACATATTTGCGGCGGTTTCGGCACATACTAGCTGTGCGTGCCATTGGCAATTTCTTGCATGAGACTCGAGGAAGCCCCCCACGGTTCGTTATTTGTGGCTTCACGAACCTATAGTCACTGTCAAATTGAGTCCCGAGTCCAACAAGATCGCGTGCAAACCTTTGCCTCCATCTCAGTATAGTTCATGACAGCTGTTGCGAGACCCGTAAGCTTAACCTAACTTCGTGCTCCGAAGGGGAGGTTACCATTCTGGACCTTTCGTACACCTGCCTTCAGGTCATACAACGTCAGATTGCTGACCTGATCCTTAAGACTGTTAAGATCCATGATGTTTGTGTTAAGGTAGTACCTTAATCGATGGAGTGGTTAAAACCAACAGCTTCAATCTTCAGGAGAGTTGTAGCTGGCTTTGTGATAAAGTTTAGCGTCGTCCACGGGGCCAATCTGGTCCCGCAATTGAACCGCAACATAAATGTCTTCAAGACTTGCGGGAACATTCACTTTCAAAATAGAGCTACCTAGCCTTCTGATCTCATGTCTGACATGTTCGGAGGGGCACGCCAGGGACCATAGAGCAATTTGACTGTATGAAACGTATAATAAGACTATGAAGCAACAAAATAGCCTACATAGAATCTAGCTCACAAGATGACCAAGTCAATGACTTGGTTATGAGAGGCCGGCGAGGTAGGGCCCAGGACTGGAAATTTGTGATGTATGAGTGTTTTGTATTATACAATAAAAACTATGTATTATGTACCCACCCCTTAAATGCGAGTGACGAGTGACGAACAATGTCCACAACATCAGGTGGCCTTCCCACTCAAAACGCCTGGCTATGTCATGGATCCCAAAACCATGAATAAAGTATCCAACCCAGTCAGCAGGTGCAGAAACATTATCTACATTTCTGCTGCCGCCTAGCTGAATTCGTCACCGCCTAGCCCCTCAACCCAGCCTCCCAGCTCTTTCGTGCTCTTTGCAATCGCAAATGCCAAAGGCGGGAGACCCTTCACGAATGAGTTCCAATCTTTTTCATTGCCGATCTCTTCTCCTTCTCTGCCGGCATCCTCAAGTCTATCCCGGCTCTCCGCTAAATTTTGCAACATGCTGTGTACTCTCTTGTCATTGCTATCTGCGTCTTGGGCCGTCTTTGATATTATCTGGGATGTGGTGGACGTTATGGCAGCGAGATGGTCAAGGATATCTGGGGGCTCGGCATTTGTGCGTATGCTAGAGACAAGAGATTGTATAGAGGGGATCAGGCTATCAGTCCGGGATTCGAGGAAATTCTATAGAGTAATGTCAGCAATGTTGGGATGAATTCGAAGCAACAATAGAAAGCAAACTACCTTCAAATCTTCAATACGGTCATCGGTAGCTCTGTGATTCCCATTCACAGGCTTTGAAGGAGGAACGTACTGGGCGCTGGTAAGCATGCCGTTTTGTACAGGTATTGTGGGCTTGATTGAGCCGTTAGGAACTTGCGAAGGTCGAGGAGAGCTCGTAGAACTATAGACTGAGCCGTCCGCGGCGCTGGACCTTGATTGAGAAAGGCCATAATAATCAGCTGGAGAGTCCGCAATTGGAGTGTATTGATCGTCATCCTCAAGCTCTCCCGCAGGCGTCGGCCGAACCTTGACAAAACGAACTAGCTCTACTACCGCAGCTGAAACATGAGAAGCTGCAGCATCGAGCAGGGACACTGGAGAGACGCCTTTCGACATCGCAAAGTTCTTAGCAGCTGTTATAAGATTGTTGGCCGTGGCCGAGACTTTCGTCTTCAGCTTATGCCGTTGTTGAACCACTTCATCTTTGCTGGACTGGGTGTCGCCCATGTCAAGCGTTATGTTTCGGACCGCAACTACCACAGACTTGACCTGGGCGAGCACAGCATTAGGCTCGCTTCCTCGCGCGCTTTGCAGCAGCTCATCAATCGCAATCTGGAACTTCGTAATATGTATGTCCCTGACCAGGCCCTCTTGCGAGGTAAAAGTCGCATCCCTGGCAGCACTAGGCTGTGAGATAGTGCTTTCTATCGAGGAGGAGCGCAAATTCCCAAGTTGAGTCTTTGATCGGGCGTATCGATTCTTCCATTGCTGAAGCTCTTTCTCTAGTATATGGACTTGATGCACCAGCCTCTCCTCTCGCTCGAGTGATTGACCACTACGCTCAGAGAGTCCTTTCATCTGATTGAGGAAGCCAGTTGCTTCTTGCCGGACCTCACTCGTGACTTTTTCCTGCCGTAAGAGCTGTGTTCGCAGATCCTGGTGTGCCTTGTCCAGAGATTCGTAGCGTGTTCTCCATTCTCCTCCCCCGCTTGCCTGTCCGGTAAGGCGGTCCATCTGCGCTCGCATCTCACGTTCGGTATCAGCATGATTATTCCGCACCTTGTCGAGCTCTGACTGTAGATTGTCATTGAGATCACGGGCTTGTCCAAGCTTCGCTTCGAGATCTGATTGCATCTTTGCCCACTTCTCCCGTTCAGCATCGTTAACCTGCAAACAATATGGTTAGATGGCTTAGACCAAAGGCAACATTGACTGAGACTCACGCCTTGCTCCTGATTTCGAGACCTGTGAAGATCGTCAAGCGCTGAGTCTTTCTCCCGCAGTTGTTCCTCCAAAGCCGTCACTTTGCCCTGCAGCTCTCCGATCCGGTTTTCAAAATTTCCAACCTGAGATTCAAATTCCGCTAGTTTACGGTCCTTCTCAGACCCACCCATACTGCGAGATGTCATCGAGGTGTCCCTGCGGCTGCCATAAATATCGCTCGTATCGTCGTCATCATCCTCTACCATGGTACTCTTGTTTGGTACTATAGTACTGCTTTGGAACGTCTTCGCCATAGGTCTACCATATTGGTCGTTTTCTCCGTCTACACCTGGTATACCGAGTCCAGCCATTACTTGACTGCCCAAAGACGCATTCCTGGGCCCGTAGTTTGACCTCATGCCGGTTGGTGTGCCTATCCGGCCTGGTGGACCGCCATGCATGCTCAGCGCTGGGCTTCCATTACGGCTAATGTCTCTACCAGCGAACATCGGGAATCTCCTCTCTAGTTCATAGAAGACGTCGGTGGCCAGATCCTGGAACCTAGGAGGTGGTAATGTAGCAAGCTTTTGACGCGCTTGATTCCTCTTTGGATGAAAATTTTCCTTAGGAAGTAAATATGGGGGAACCTGACCAGGTCCATCTCTTTGCTGTCCCGAGGAGCTCTGCCTTCGCAGCAACTCGTCGTACACATCTGTGCTCAGCTCTTGAAATTGAACAGGCGATAGTCGTAACAGCTTATCCCTTGCTCTGTTCGGTTTGGGGTTGCCCTTTTCATCTCGTAGCGATTGCGCAAGAAATCTTTTGAGTATAGAGTAGTGTTGTGAGAGCTTCTCCTCCATCTGCAATGTTTTCCTCCGTTGACTGTCTGTAGTGGACATGTTCGTGCCATAGCTGGAACGCGCTATTGAGTTAGGTGGTGAGGGTTGGCCTGGGCCTGGTGGGCGGTTCATCATCCCATTTGACATTCGAACCCCGGTTCCATTCGAAGAACCAGATATAGGAGGAGTTGCCAGTTTTCCCCGTTGGTTCGGTAGATTGGGTGAATATGGCGAGTGGCCGTATTGGGATACACCGGACCAGTCACTACCTTGGGTAGAATTTGGTGACAGTGGGCCAGAACGGCCATTCATGGTACGGTTGCGTATAGCTGACTGCTTGGACGCTCAGCGCCTCGAGCTGTGGTACGCAATTTGCGAGCCTTTATTGTAAAGATGACGACCTGTGTTTGGTGATGGCGGACTTTGGAGGGTAGAACAAAAGGGAGGTACAATTACATTAAGCGCATGAATCAGGACGTCCAAGGCATTTGCGTAGAGAGGGATCCAAAAGGGCACAACCGTGCGAGGGCACTCAAACCAAATTCATACATATATACTCATGGTCGTTACTGCAGTGAGCTTTCTCCTTTTGATATTCTTCCCGGTCGAAACCCATGTTGCGTTAAATTGGCGTCGAGGCGTCCTAGGGCTGACTGACCAATGAACGCCCGCGCCGCAAAGGCGAACTCTTCCCCAACCGCACCATCTTCGGCAATCAAATACCTCGTGGTCTTGTTCTTAGAACCGCTCGAACACTTTGCAGCATCTCCAATCATCAACTGTCAGCGTCTTTGTCTAACGGTGAAAAGAAGGTGACATGTGGCTCCCATATCCAAGGTTGAACGGGGCAGACTCGACTACTTCAACGAACCTTTCACTTCTACTGTTCGATCCTAGACGTACTCTAAATTCGCTCATGAGCTCGTCAGGTAAATGCAGGAGGTAAGGTCCTCTGGTATTTTGCAAATCAAATGCCATAAAGTTCCTCTTGGAAGAACTCAAAACCATGCCAACGTCCACAAAGCTGGTAGATGTGGCCATCTCTCCTGCCAATCTGCTATTATGTCTGGTACTCTCTCATCGAAACTCATCCTGCCTTCTGTATCAACCCTCTCCTCATTTGCAGCCTCATTCAAAGAGTCCGCCAGATCTAGGATCGCCTTCCCACCCACCAGTGCTTCCTCATGGTTATCTTTGATATCCACATTGATGACATGCACCGGCCTGTTCAATGGACTCCCTCGCTCGATCAGGTTGTCCACTACCGCATCCCAACATCTTTCCTCGCATGTGATTACAACGTCCACTACACCACCCTCGGCTCCCTTGCTGCCCTTGCCCTGTTGATATTCACTCAATCGTGGCATCCCAATGGGCCAGTCTTGCCAACGTTCGGGACCCCATTTGACAGAGGAGTTACGTTCTAACATAGGTAGTATGCCGTTGGCTCGGTACAGTCGAGGGTCTTTAGCCGAGAGTTCTTGACGCATGCTCTCATATGATGTGTTGTTGAATGAGTAGACGTTGGGTTGTGTTATGGACGGCCCAGGAAGTCGGACGAGGGATCCCGTACCGAAAGAGAGAACCGGGTAAGAAGCTAGCGAGAGACGCAGATGTGCTTCCATAGATCTGCAATGGCGGTGATTAGTGGATTGGCGGATGAAACTATGAACAACGGTGTAAAGGCGCGATTATTAGGCTCAGTGGTGGTCTATAACCACTGCATTCAGGTGGCAGTGGCCCTCTTTAGGTGTAGTTACGGATGGACGGATCGATCAACGTACCTATTATTGTTACTCGCACATACTGTGCAGAACTTTAATTTAAAATCTTCCCTGTCCCTTCGAGACTCGCTATTGAGGACAACATCTTCAGCCCCGTCGTATCCACCAACGGGTTTCTGTTCCGACTGCGCTGGAGGAGGCGGAGGCGGAGGTTGGGGAGGCGTAGCTGTTCGCCGCGGATCCATAGCACGTGCTAAACGTGGGTCTGCGGCCATATCTACGAGTAAAGCCCCAAAGAGGCTCTCTTTAAGGCCAACAGTCCAGGGTTGTGGAGAGATGCTTTTCCACGTGATGTTTAGTATCAGTCTATCTTCTAAACTATCAGACAGGCAAAACGAATGGATTGGTATGAAACATAAGGTTTTCAGAGATTGTATTGCGTATAGGTAGATTTTTGTCCTCACAAAGTGATCAGACAGCTCCAATATGAAATGCTCATCACGTGGTCAATTGTGCATTACACAAAGGGCTGCTAAGCTTACCCAAATGTTGTGGACCTGATCAAGGCTATTGATCAAGATAGCAACTGAAATATCATTTCTGTAGGTCGTATATTATTCCGTAGAGGAAGATAGTAGTTTGTAATGGTAAAGCCTAGTGATCTCGAATTCGGGCAAAGGAATGATATTACTAGCGTGGCCGTAACCAAGCCGCTAAAAATAATCTGAAACCCTAGCGTATCGCAAGCAAAAGGTCTCTGCAACGGTCAACCGAGCTCAGAATCCGCAGACGTTGAAGAATTGGTAGTCCAGAGGCTCTGGACGGAGCCGCATCGTCTATCAAAATCTTTGCTAAGATAATTCTGGTAGCGGAGCCATAATAAGAAGACTGGCGAACGATTATGACGATATCTATCCAATGCTATAAATAAACAACCTCCCGCCAGGACGGGTTACTTCTCCAAACAGAAAACAACTTCAACTCATCACATTAAAGACAGTCGCCAGAAACATATAAGGTCGCCAGCCTAAAAGTTTGCCTCTATCAGTTCACTACAAAAATATTTGGGAAGATCAGCACGTCAGAGTACGTCAAGGCTTGGAAACAAAGCCTTGGCGCCCGCTACTACGCCGCAGCACACAAGAAGCGCTTGCCGCCCATTCGGTGGCCCTGTCACCCATCCACTGTCGCGGATTCTCTATCCTTTCTAAGCTTCATCAATCACCCATCACCGGAGCCTTTACGCCGTGAGGAAGGTTCGGCGTGAAAGCACAGCTGGTCTGTGGATGGACAACACCAACCTTTGCTTCACTCCTTAGTACCTCGACAACTTGGGCCCATCTTGGGTGATGGTGCACATGTCGATCCGTGCATGATTCGCCACTCACTCAATACTATCCAAACGATACATCCCTTACTCACGGGTGAATGTTCTGGAGGCGTTTTGATATTGACATTTCGGACCAACGGCAGTCTTCACGAAGCAAACGAGAACATAGAGTCGGCAGTCTTGCACAAAGGGTTTTGGCGATAAAGTCGGGACACGAAAAAACCTTGGGAGCTCGGAGGATTGATTGCTGCATGCGCATAAAGGGGGTTATCACGGTGTCCGCCAATCCAGGACTTGGAATTATAACGAAGCAATGACGGCCGTAATGTCTCCAACGCAGTCTCCTACCTCCTCCCCGCATCAGGCCCAATCATCACCACCTAATACTAATTCACCGACATTACCACCTTTAAACACAAGCCACCCCAATAGGCGGGCGCCTCTACAGCGCCCTCCCTCATATGCAAAGAATCGAATGTCATCCTACTCCATCGCTTCAAGGCTCTCTGAAAGCCGTTCCAGGCCAGCCTCTTATGCCTTCCCTGCTTTCCATTCGACCCTTTCGTATGCTCTAGTGCGCGATTTTGCCTATCCAATATCACATCCTTGGCATTATGGTCCTCCCCCAGAGATATCGGAACCGCCTTCAGGAAATTCAACGCCAGCCAGTGAGAGGCAACGCAGGCTGTCTGATCCTGCGAATGCGACGTGGGAGGGTGCAAATTCACAGTGGTCTGTAGGACCCTGGGGAGGCGATGGGTTCTTTTCCACTCAGCAACTTCCACAGATGGCCTATGGAGATGGACCACCATACAGTGAGGACGAGGATTTGCAAAGTCCAGTCGTCGTAAGCTCGAGGCATAAGAAACACAAGTCAACATTTGCTGCTTCAGCATCAAAGCATGGCAAAGGTAAAGGGCGAGGTTCAGAGCAGGGGGTGGAAGAGCAGGATGAAAATGAACTGCCGCCCAATCACGAAGCTCGACGAAATTACTTTGCAGGTGTAAACGGGGATGGAACAGGAACGTATTACATTGGTGAAGAGCATGAAAGTCCGGATGGTCCTGGAGGAGAGCTTGTAACATACCCACCAGATCAAGGGCGACAGTCCTTGCTTGCTCCAAATACCTACGGAGCCGCTCGTCCCCGCGATTCTCGCTTTGGTGCCACACTGCCCAATCGAACGTATGGACAAGGCGAGGGGCCAGAAGACTCGGAGGATGAAAGCTCCGGTGAATTCGATCCAGACCGCGACTCACGATATTCAAGAGATTATCAATTTACAATCGCCTCACCTGATGAAGAGATGCACGGCAAGGCAGTCGCGCTTTTCGATTTTGCTCGGGAGAACGAAAATGAGCTTCCTTTGAAAGAGGGTCAGGTAATATGGGTTTCCTACCGTCATGGTCAGGGCTGGCTAGTGGCCGAAGACCCTCGATCCGGGGACGCAGGCCTGGTGCCCGAAGAATATGTGCGGTTGCTGCGCGATATTGAAGGCGGTTGGTCTTCTCTAAGCGGAGAACAGCCAGAAGATGAAAGCAGTCTTGCATCACCCGTGGCAGCGGCAAATGATACGGCCTCAACACCTACCCAAGCTGAAGCTGGGCGCACCCATATACCTCAAGACAGCAATGGAAGTAACGGTGGTGAAAAGCGGCCTCCCATTGTCAGCACATTTTCAACAAGTAGCAAGGACTTGAAACCATATCCGCACCATTTGCTCGGCGATCAGGCTGGAGGAACCCCACCGCAAGTGGTGCACTATGGAAGTCAAACTAATACACCTACAATCACAAGCCCTTCCTCTACAGCTCCGCATGGATTGCGTAGCTTCGAAGAGGTCAGCGGAGAAGAGGAGGAATCAGATGAAGTGGAAGAGGGTGAGACGAAAGCAGAGCGGTAGTAACGAAAGAGCTTGAAGGTGTGGAGGGACTGGTTTTGTGCGAGGAGACATTCGCTTCTAAGATACCCTGCTCTTTCCTCTCGTTCGCGGGTCGCCTCTGAAAGGCGCAGACGACTTCGATAAGGTTCGTTGTGAATATTAATCTCAGAGACATTTTTACCAGCGTAACATGGGGTGAATCGCATGCTAGCAAGCACTGGAGTTACGCATATGGGCGTCTAAACAACGCTAGATAGCATTATGATGAAATTGGACACGTTAAACATTCAGACATGTTCGAGTCGTCCATTGAAAGTCTGTTCTCTATCTGTATGCCCTGCCTCTGTTGAATTAAGAGGGCAGAATGAATCGTTCGATGTGGATGCTGAGACGCTTGGCCTAAAAATAAGGCAAGTCTCTTCGTACACTACCGGTGCACCATCTTCGGTCATTCTTTCCAGTATCATTGACAGCTTCTCTGCGGCCTTGAAGTCTTTTTTTTCGTACAGTGGCGCGGCATCGATGGTACTCTCAAGATAAGCAGGGACATTGTCTTTCATAGCACGCCGAAGACCCCACTGTAATGACATTGAGGCTGCACCACGACGCTGGTGTGACGGATGGGTTCCTATGAAGCTAAGGTCTGGAGTAAAATGAGCGCTTTACGATTCAATGACAGCAGGAATGGAACAGCTTTCAAAGACTACGCACCAGCAACAGTAGTTGCATCCGGTTACATCGGACGCTCCAGATGAAGCAGAAACAAAACCGAGAATCACAAAAATCAATTCAAATCTATTATTTAACTTACGATAACACTCCTGCCCACCAACAACCCTCCCCTCTGCCTCCTCAAGCTTCTCCATCCACTCATCCAAAACAGCAAAATTCGTCCCTTCTGGCCACACTCACGGCCTTTCAACGTACGTCTCCCCTTCGAAGACTGGAAGGTCCCACTTAGCAAAGCTGATAATCTCATTACCATCTTTAACAACGAGGACAGCTTTCTTAGGGTCTCTTATATCATCCAAGGGCTTCTGAGCAATGCATTTTCTTAATTCAGATCGTATGGCTGCGGTGGGAAATTGGGCGCGGAGCATTGCGTTGGCGCCGAAGGCGGCAATATGGATGTCAGCTATGCAATCTACGTCAGATTCCGAGGCCGGGCAAAGAGTGAGAGCCATGTCGAGTTCTTTCGTACGATGATTTATCACTTCTGATGGCGCGGAATCGAATTTTGTCTAAAAGACTTCACCAGTGCAGCGAGATGCAGCCTTTGGCGTAGCGTATGATCACGACGATATGTACCTCTCTGATTAAATGTTCTCCTCGACCTTGACATACTCAACCTCCCATCTGTGCTATACTCCTGTGGTTATAGTGGATGATTCGGGGTGAGGGTTATCCGCTACGTAAAAGATTTTCATTATTGCACATTGCACATCAATTTCTACTAGGTTTAGGGTTTGGGTAAGAGCTTGCAACGTCACATTACCCCTGGTTCTTAGCTTTACCTATCCACGGCTCGAGAGCGAAGTCGGAAACACTGACGCCCAATGGATCTCCTCAAAGCTGGCAACGGTGCCGGCCATGCTCGAAATCGATCTTGGATAAGGACGTGTTACAGAAGGCTACGTCGAAGATGAGATGGAAGCCGCCGCGATCCCTAGATCCCACTCTCCCGCACGAGTGTTCGTAGTTCGGCCAAGATGAAGCAGCCACGCGGCATGTCAAGCTTCCCAAAGCGTCAAAGAGCCAAGAGTGTGATATGTGGCAGAAAGCATGGATACAGCTATCGGCGGACTCCGATGGAGCTCTGCCGCTCTCATGACGGCAATTTCGGGGTCAGCAAAAGTGCAATCGATTACTTGAAGCAGTCCCAATGCTATAGTAGTTTTTGTTTTAGCGATCGTTGTTCACATTTGGCGTGTATAGCAATCAACAGGCCTGGTAGACACGCTGTCGTCGTTCCTGCGTCTGACGACTTTTGTCGGGACAGCGGCCCATCGCCACGCGACCAAACGGCATGCATGTCGAAGCGGCCTAGAAGCTTTGACGTCCTAAGGGTCTCTCGGCAGATTTCGGCCAGCAAATCATAGTCTTTCCTTGCTTATCACCCTCGCCTATCTCTTCACTCTAGGGCTAGCTTATGGGCGGGCACCAAAGCACAACCCACCCCCCCCATGCAGAAAGGCTGGCATGCAACTCCCCGCTGTTCCTACCATTCCACCACCATTTTTTTATCGCCGGCTGGCGAAGACCGGGCCTAGAAGTCATGCTTTCGCCAAAACTGCGAATCACACAGCGAAGGAGAGATCTTGGCTGACAGAAACCGATCATGAGATCTGCCACTGACTGTAAAAGAGTGCTAAAACGTTGACTGCTTATCAGCGAGCTACTCCAGTACTATGGAGCTGGTCTCTTGGTCCGCAGGCAAAAGCCATCGGTAACCTCCACCTCTTCTTGACTACTTATTGATGACCTCTCGCTGTCTCTTTTTTTTGCGGCGCAAAGGTAGCGCACTTCTTTTCCCACATACACTCGTGGGTAATCTTCAGATTTCCTTAATAATAATACCTAACCCACTGGAGATAATACCTCACGCGACCCAGGAAAAGTCCCCGCTTTGTCGCCCCGCCTGCGACAATGGACCTCAAGAACGGATATGAAGTGGAGAGCTATTCACCAGACCCTGAGAAAGGGCCCCTTCCAGCTCATGCAATTCCGGCCTATGTAGATGAAGCTCCAGCAGTTCCTAGCGAAGTCTTCGTCACTGGCGATACTCTATATGCTCGCATACAACGAACTGTCACCAAGTTCGGTGTTGAGCCCAGAGGAATAGAAAGAGTGCCTGAAGATGAGAGGACGGATACAAACTTGAGGAAAGTCGGGACAATGGTGAGTGGACCCAACATGCAGTCTTCTTGAAGACTTGAGGCGTTGATATGTCAATCGATAGTGGCTCTCCGCCAACATGGTTGTCTCGTCCTTCGCCATTGGCGCACTAGCAATTCCAGTCTTTGATCTTGGATTCGTCGATTCCCTCCTCACAATCTTCTTCATCAACTGCCTAGGTATCACCCCAGTCGCCTTTTTCTCCACCTTTGGTCCCCGGTTCGGGCTTCGTCAGATGGTCCTCTCTCGCTACTTTTTCGGCTTTTACGGTGTCAAACTCAGTAAGTGGCTACATGCTTCCCCACCTAATGAAGCAACCTCCACTCGGAGCTCTATTCTCTTCAATGTCAGAAGAGAAAGCTAATTCGCTCCAGTCGCGTGCTTCAACGTACTCGCCTGTGTAGGCTGGTCTGCCGTCAACGTGATAGTCGGTGCCCAACTTATCAACGCTGTGAACACCAACGTCCCCGGATATGCTGGCATCATCATCATAGCCGCAGCAACATGGCTAGTTACTGTCTTCGGCTACAAAGTTGTACACCACTACGAAGCCTGGTCATGGATTCCATCCACCATCATCTTCCTCATTGTCCTAGGCGAATTCGCCCACAGCGGCCAATTCAGCAACTTGCCAATGGCAGCCGGCACTTCAGAGGCCGGAAGCATTCTATCTTTTGCTGCAAGCGTGTTCGGCTTCGCCACGGGCTGGACAAGCTATGCGGCCGACTACACAGTCTATCAGCCTGTGACCGTCAGCCGCATCAAGACATTTGCCTGGACATGGGGTGGACTTATCATACCACTGGCTTTCACCGAGATGCTCGGTCTCGCCGTCGCAACCGCCACAATAAACAACCAAGACTACGCAAATGGCTACGACCAATCCGGCATCGGTGGCCTTCTCGCAGCTGTGCTCTTTCCCCCTCTTGGCCGCTTCGGTCAATTTTGCCTTATCATTCTCGCGCTCAGCATCATTGCAAACAACTGCCCCAATATCTACAGCTTGACATTCAGTCTGCAACTTATGACACACTACACGCAGGCCGTTCCACGATTCATCTGGACATTCGTCGGCACCCTTGTCTACTGCGCCATCGCTATCCCAGGCTACAGCCACTTTGAGTCCGTTCTAGAAGACTTCATGTTGCTCATCGTATGTGTTCCTCTACCCATTACCACTTTACATAACTCCATTCAGCTAACAAATATCCCAGGGCTACTGGCTAGCTATCTACGAAGGCATCACCCTAACCGAGCACTTCATCTTCAAAAAACGTAAATACGACATCGCCATCTGGAACTCCCCAGCCCTTCTCCCCCCGGCGGAGCCGCCGTGCTGGCATTCTGCTTCGGCGTCTTCGGTGCTGTAATGGGTATGGCGCAGCCATGGTTCATTGGGCCCATAGGCCGCAAAATTGGTACGCCCGGGTATGGAGGTGATGTTGGATTCGAGCTTGCATTTGCGTTCAGTGCGATTGCTATGTGTATCTTGAGAACGTTTGAGAAGAAACATTTTGGAAGGTAGAGAGGGGGATGGCAAGGGGATGGATGGAATTGGGATGTTCAATTTAGTGTTGATATTGTATAGCATTGAGAAAGAGAGGAATATACCGCCTTTCACATGACTACACTGTCTCACCTACGAACCACCTACCTGTTCCTGACATGGCCAGAAGGCCCCTCTTGCTCGTGGATGAAGCTATCGCCCGCGTCAATCCCCCTCTTACCTTCCACCTCAAACATCTACTCCACATAAACTTCATTCACAAAAGCACAATTTCCAACTCCCACAGCGTATCACAGCATCAATACCTCCAAAAACCCCCCTATCCTCCTCCCCATCACTCCGCACGCTTCGACTGATATCGCACCCTACCCTCATCACCCACGCATACATACAAAACCTCATCCCATCCTTCCTATTATCCAAAACGGAATCCTCAATCCCGAATTCCGTGGTAGAATTTATTCGTAATTAAACGGTACGAAATGCCAGCTTTTGTTGCATATATATCTTTCAGAAGAGATATATATATACGTTGGCCTATTGTCATTGGAACCGAATCTTCTTTACTTCGCTGGGGTAGGATAGATCTTCTTTCCACGCAAAAGTGTCTGCGCTGGTCATTCTATGCTTGCGACCCGCGAGTGTTGGTGATGTACTGGCAATTATGAGAGATAAGAGAGGTCCAATCTTGCATCCTGTAGCCAAATCGATTCGCGGAACTGGAAAGTGAGGAATTGTCGTGTGTCAGCAAAGATATTCCTTTTGGGGAGAAGTAGGCGGTTGCGTTTTGGCTTTTCGCGCGCTGCGGTGGACTGTGGATCGTATGAGAGTTTTGTTGCCTTTTGGAGGGCTTTCTCTGGGTCTTGTTGGCTGGTTTGGCTGGGTTGATGGGGAGGCAGCTGCAGCCGCTGAGCACTATCCTTAGATCGGCGCTAGAACTAGGGCGCGGATACGGCTTGCCTTCCGAGGGGCTAGCGTCCAAGCATGTTAAGTAGCGCTGGTCGATCGCGAGTTCATCAATGTATCATATTTCTGGTAGAAGAATGATAAGAGAAGGCGTTAGCCTACCAAGAGCATTAGTGATTGGTTTCTCTTCCGATGTGAAATCATGTTCACGAGGTCTAGACTCAGCCTGATGTATGTACAAACTTTCCTTCGCCTTCAGCCTTCCGTACTGCCTTGTCTGGTCTTCCTACTTTATTTCAATGTTGATGTAACCCTGCGTCAACACCATTTTTTTTCTTTTTTGTGGACGTAGCCTTGTTGCCTACGTTTGCATATAGTCCCCCAACCCGCCGCTTGAAGATGGAACCCACTTATTTTTTGGCTCTGTACTATCGGCTGAGATCCGTCAATCATGCCCTCCCACCGCCTCGTTGCTGCTTTCGGGCAATCAAAGTATTTTCTACGAGCTATAGGCTTTGAAATCCTTAATACGCTTCTTCGCCGTTGGACTGCGAGTGAGTCACCCAAGCCTGCCCTCCGACGCTCCTACTGGATCGCCTTGAGCCGATGTGCCATTCACATCCTTCCTTGTTCAGTATTCCTCTTCCTCTTACCCCTGAATTTCAAAGCAATGTATCTTGGCCCAGGATTTTCATATAGCCGGTCTAATGGATTTTATCTTGTGTTTTTTCAAATTGGGGCAAAGCTACTGGAGATCGTTTGCGTAGCAAGTCTGACGACCGTTGTATTGCATGTGCTGAGACATGACTTAATACGGAATGGAGTGCCACTGGGCTTGCTAGGCTCAGGCGTATTTTTCAGCCAGGTCAATTGCTTTTGGAGCCCGGAAATGCTTGTAGGGGCTTTCAGTTGCGTCAGGGACTGGAAAAGACTACGGTTGTTTTTGGTAATCGTTCTGGCGGGCTCGTTGGCCCTGCTGATCGCTCCATCCGCTGCAGTGCTATTGCAGCCACAGAGCCAAAGCGTCCCGGCAGGGGGGACGACCTATTATCTCCCTGTAACGCCAGATCAGCTATGGCCGAGCGAGGTGAATGGGTCTGACGAGCGGTCGGAATGCTTTGGAGAGTACTCGGACCGGAACATTGTCTGCGCCAGCGCAGGTTTTGAATCCGTTCGCAATTATTTCTTGAATTTCAACACCTCGTTCGTTGTACCAGTATTGATGTGGGATCATACTGCTATGTCACCGCTTGTGTTCCAAAGCCTAGCCGGCAAGATTCCACGCCTACTCAATTCGGGCAATGTATTTGGATTCTCTCGGGAGACTTCCATACTCCAACCGAATGCAGTGACAGCGACTTTGCAGGAGTCTTTGACCGGAGACTGGCGCGACGCGGCGGACAATTCGCCAGGAAGTCGATTTTCTGCCGTTAGGGAATATCAGTATGCCTATCAACGCCTCTCATCCGTCGTAAATACAAGCCCTGCGGTGCTCACGAAATGCGCCCCCGCTCAGAATGTCTCTGCTGGCCAGGTTGAGATTATTTTTCCAGTCAAAAGCTGGGTAACCCTTCCACTGGCGCCATTGGAGACAGGATCGACCCAATGGCAAGACAACCTAATGCCATTCAACATTACGCTTTCAGAACGTAACATTTCGAACAATGTACAATTCGAATGGATTAATCTACCAACAAACCAATTCGGTCCTGTAAGTGGCGCCATGCTCCTACACTTTCCCGTGAAGGCACTGAATACTTCGTGGGCTGTGGTTCCGGTCTCAATTAGCGCATCCTGGTTCTCTGGCGAATTGACTTCGGATACTTCCGCTAATGAAGCCGCTTGGTCATTCACAGAATCGAGCAAGACTTGGGCCAGGATTCGAACAGACTTAGATGCATCGAGTCCTGAGGCCCATAACTATCGTCGTCTGATCAGTATCCGCGAAGGTTGGGTCCAGTCTCTCACACCCTCCGCCCCTTGTGAGGACTGCGTAAACCAGTCCAAAAAAGTTACTATTCTCGAACGCCTCTTCTCGGATGTTGGGTTCTCTACAGTCTGCGATGATATGCGAGCTCAGGGTCAGTCTCGATTGAACGGTTCCACTAACACATGCGTCCTTCAGCCGTCCGATCCCACGGAGACAGACGTTGATCGATTGAACCGCAAGGAATGCGGCAATGGCAACAAGTATATGCTCCTGGAACTCATGCTCGCAACTATCTTCGCCAACGGTCTGTCCCGTTACGGTAGTCACCGTTCTTTTGACCTATCGTCCATGAATTCCTCTGATAATCCTTTCCAATGGGAATTGACACCCTTACCCAAAGCATCCAACTATTGCCCTTCACTACTAAGCAACAACCCGCGCCACAATGCCATCCTCCCTGCTCCGGCAAATTCTGGCTACATCGACTTACGAATGCGCGTCCAGGTTGTCGGCTACGCCTGGTATGCCAGCAGCATGTCAACCTACCTGGCCACGGCGGTGGTAGTGACATACATGCTAATTGTCTTCGCACATACGGTCTGGATCTTGAAGAATGGCGTAACGAGCAGTAGCTGGGACACCGTGACGGAGCTTCTGGCGCTGGCGCTGCGAAGTCCTGTCTCCGATGCGCTGAGAGGATCTGGAGCGGGGATAGAAAGGCTGGGGACTTATAAGCGCCTAACAAGAGTAAGGGCTATGAGGGAGGGGGGAGATGAGAGGGTTGTCCTGCTCATTGATGGGGAGAAGGAGTATCGAAATGGAGGAGAAGAGCTGGAGAAGGCTCCAGGCACGAGATTTAGAAAGGTTGAGGTCGATAGTGAATATTTATAACAAATAGAGCAGTAAGGAAAGACAGTTCAGCCATAGCTAATTCTGCTTACCACTAATTATCACTACATATGTTGAGCCAATGTCTTCTGAGACGGAAAGATCAATAGGTACGCGGGCCTTCCACCTTAGAAGGAGAATGCCAAGTCTCGAAGTCATGTCAGTATAGTGAAGTAGATGAAGCCTTTCGGCAGAAGCAAAGTCATACTCGTATTGTCACCAATGATCATTTTTCAATCCTTCCGTAGCTTCCAGTCTGCCCACTCATACCCAGGTGCACGGTGACGATCGTATACTGACGCGATCCAGAATATAACGGCCCCAGGAACCATTAATCTCAAAGACAATCCTCCCAGCTGACAAGGGGGACCCCCGTGTGGTCGTCTACACGCGTAGACTAAAGAGGCATCGAGGATCATAACCATGCAGGTCCAGCCCACCATATAAAGAAAGGACCAACCCTCATGCACCTGAAGGCGAGCAGGACCGGGCGAGAAGAGGCCCAAGCGATCAGGGATTTGTAATGTACGAGACTGGATACGGTACCCAGAGGTTGCAATGGCAAGGTAAAGAGAATTAAGCTGGTTGTCGACTATTTCACCAGCGAATGCCTGTCTAAGAATCGCGAAAATGTTGCTGATGAGTTTGCCGAACATTTTGTCGAGGTAGCGGTTGAGGGATGAGAGTAGCGGTTGAGAGATGAGAGTAGGTAGAAATTTGAGATTTAAAGAGGATAGAGAGCCCCCAGCAGGCTAGCTGGATATGGCACCTTTTACTTTACGGAGAATAAGGTAACACCATAAGTCTTGGTTTGCGCCAAAAGACTTGGTACGGGTTGAACAGGGCCTTCAGCCCAACAACACTCCATAGATAAGGCTTTTTGTGGGTATATGGCTACTAATTTCCGCTGGTAATACGCTGTAGCATACTGTCAGGGACTGGGGCAGGTGCACTCGATGGTGGCAGGGCCCTAGTATGATCGGATTGATAGCTTTGAGGAAGGAAGCTGTCTAAGGATCTTGCTACTAGACGCTCGGCAGCGGCTGGGCCCTAGCCCTAGCCCTAGCCCTGGGCGCAGACCTGGAACCGTGACACATACAAAGGATGATTCAAAGATATAAAGTCGGAATACTTGGCATTGGATTCAGGATAAAACCAATTACTAAAGATTCTTATAACCTGAGAAATAGGCTCTTTAAGCTTCTTTGAAGTAAGGTATCTTATATCTAGATAACGTAAAGAGTCTGCCTAAACCAGAGATGGCTTAGCGGGCTGAGCTTTGACTGAGCTGGGGGCGGATGTTGTCGCCTGGAACCGCCAAGGCTTTAGACTATTCCACGAGAAAAGCAGTAGGTCTATTGGTGGAACCAAAAGAGAAACTTGGTGTTACTTTTCGTATGTTGTACAGTGCAACAACTCTATGGTGACATGGTATGTGCAAAGAATGAGTAAGAATGGCTCCGGCCGGCCAGGTCAAATACCTACAACCTTCAGAGCCTCTCTCAGGCCCCTCCGATGCCCATTGCCTGGCCCAGCGGTAGAGCATATAGACCGATTTCTCTCAATGCGGCGTTTCCTCCCCATGGGGTGCGACACCTCCCCTATAGCCAACAAGCTTCATCCTCCCAATCATCTCCCCAACTGTGAAAAAACCTAGTACCTCCGCTCCAACAACGCCTGCTGCTACCATCTGTTGGGTGCTCATGTTTCTCACACGGTTGAGGAAAGCTTCAGGACTCATAGAGCTTGCAGAGTCGGTGGTTTTGTTCAACAAGCCTGCAGGGTTACGGAGTGCGTTGATGACTGGTTGTGTATATCTCTGAAAGGTCGCAATATCCCTGCACGATGAACTTGTCAGCAAGGGCAAAGGGAAGGCAGTCAGCTTCATAACACTATTCAAGACTTTCGACTCACGGCGGGCTCATCTTCTGTCCCTTGAATACCATCTTCGACAGCTCAAGCCCAACTTTCGAGTAGTATATCGTGGGTGGTATGAGTGCTGTGTAGGAACGGATTAGCCCTCTCCTTCAACATAGCTTTCGCGGCCGCAATTGAAGTTGACTTTGCCATTGAGTCCCTAGACACAAAGACACACGAGCAACACTTCTCTAACTATGACCGTACATTATCCTCGAAACCAATACTACGAACCAGTGGGTATGCCAGAGCCCCCAATTGATCACATGAGAAGTTTTACTCACACTCCACGAAAGATATCAGCCTGCCCGTCCGTCCCCCAATCTTGCCAACAGCTTTACTGATCCCTTGCGAAGCGCGGCTCAGGCCTGAGCCCGCAGACGTAGTTACTCTGGAAAGACCTTGCGAAGCTTTCGTCTGTACATTGGAAGCTGTCTCTTTGGTTTTCGCAGCTGTGTTCGCAGCTGTATCCTTGGCGGCTTCTGTAGTTGAGGCTTGCCGTCTTGCAGTCTGGCGAGCAATGAAACGGGTGTGCCGAAGCATCGACCGATGGGGTGCAACCGCCGACATAGAGCTGAGATCCCCTAGCACCCACTAATTGGATCTATCAGTCGCAATAGGAACGAATTTGGTTGACCTGGAGCTGTGTGTTTAATCAAAACTAAGTCCGCAAGTAAGGAACAGAAAATTGAGGAGCTTTGCGGAAGTGGAACCGTCTCGGCTCCGATTGGCCCCCGGAGCCCGCAGAATTGGCTGGGGATTAGTCAGCATGCGTCGCGACGTGTGACGCTGTTGTCTGATTGCCATTTATGTGGCCCAGTACTCTGCGGGCTGTGCAACAATGTGGGCTTGAGATGTAAACCACCGCAACAGGAGTCTGGCATCACCAGGCCGTCTGTACTTCTACAAGCAATTATAATACCGCCGACATGGCACGGCAACGGCGCGGATCCAATGTTTCAAACGAGTCTTCGCTCCCAGAGCGTAATGACCAGGTGAGGCTGCTCGTACTCTTCGATGAACAGATCACTTGCTCACCTGGATTGTGTTCATAGGAGCTTGGAAGCATGTATGACTATCTGGCAAAGGTCATTCTTCTAGGACCAAGCGGCAGCGGCAAGTTCGTTCACTCTTCGAGCCCTTCGACAAACCCTAGAGCTTATCTTGCTCCAGGTCCTGTCTTTTACATCGTATCGTCAAGGATGAATGTTGGTAGACCCATGCCCAAAGCAATTTTGTCTACTTAAAGAATAATAGGGCAAGTCCTATCAAGTCAGACGATAGGCGTCGAGTTTTCGTCGAAGATCATCAAAGTAGGCACTGGACCTCGCCGGAAACGCATAAAGTTGCAATTGTGGGATACAGCTGGAACAGAGCGCTTTCGCTCTGTATCTCGCTCTTACTACCGTGGAGCTGCCGGAGCAATACTCGTCTACGACCTCGCCTCCCACGCCTCCTTCAACGCCCTCCCAACCTTCTTGAATGATGCGCGGGCACTGGCTTCTCCCAATCTCACCCTCCTCCTAGCCGGCAACAAGCTAGATCTTACAGCCGAATCTCCTCCAACCGGCCTTCCCACAGAACGCGGCCCACCAACTCCCAAAAGTGCCAGCAGCAGAGAATCCATCCGCCTCAGCTCCAGCCACTCCTCTGCAAATTACGGCTTTGGCTCCCGACAGACCGCCACCATCGCCCCCGAAGGTCGCGAGGTAACACCCGAAGAAGCATCTCGATGGGCATCCAAATCAGCCATACCTGTCTCTGTCGAAGTCAGTGCATACACCGGCGAAGGTGTAGAAGAGATCTTTGCCCGCTTAGCGGGGATGATATTGACGAAGATTGAGCTTGGAGAGATCGATCCGGACGATCCCATGAGCGGGATACAATATGGAGATAGTGGCGGGTGGGAAGATGGGGGGAGCGTGAAGAGTGTGGGGACAACGATTGAGGAGGGAGGATTGGCGAGGAGGAGACGGAAAGCGCGGGGAAAGCAGACGGGGACGTGGGGCAATGGGATGAGGGAGTGGGAAGCTGTGTTTAGGCTTGATGGGGTGGGGAGGCGCAGGAAAGGCGGATGTTGCTGAGGGTGAGTTGAGGCCAGAGCAGAGGAAGTCCGGACATAGATAAATTGGCGTTGACGGTGCATGGTCGGGACTGGATAGATTGGATACCCAGAGAGCGTGCATTCCTGCGTTTCCTTGTATGAGAGCTTCTGCATCGTTGCTACTGTATCTTTTGTGGATACAACAGACCTAATTCTTGGACCTATTGACAGCCATCCGAAACGCTAGTCTCCTTCGCGCTATTGTCTTATTTAGCCCGGGCAATACAGTCCTAGTACCTGGTATCAGAGCTAGAATTGCGTGAAAATCGATCGTGCAGGATCTGAATTGGCGACTAAGTGCAACAGTGGACCACATGTCCTTGCATACGAATGGTCTAGTAGCTTTCTGGAGCTGGGACTACGCAATGCACACTGATATATTCAGTCTCTGAATAAGCAACTTTTGTTATTGACAAGCTAAAGCAGACCGAGCAAGCAAAGCATGCAAATTCATCAGGCAATTGCGGATCCAGAAAACCCTAAGGAAATCAATCCTACAGCAATTTCAGCCCATTTACCTTTCGTAGACATACTCTCAATAGCCATCTCCACCATCTCCACCATAAGAAACATTAGTGGTATCAGTCTGTTCATAGGAATACCCTCCGTCACCACCATCTCCCCCATCGCCACCATAAGAGGTTTCGTCAGTAGTCTGGCTCTCATAAACGCCGCCCCCATCACCACCATCTCCACCATAGGAGTCAGTGGTAGTCTGCTGCTCGTAGGAGTACCCACCATCACCCCCATCACCACCCTGATCAACGACTTCGGTACTTGACTGGTCGTAGGAGTAGCCGCCATCGCCACCATATCCGCCAGTATCGACCTCCGTCGTCTGGGAGTCGTAGGAATATCCACTGTCGCCACCATACCCACCGGTATCGACATTGGTGGTCTGGGAGTCGTAGGAGTAACCGCTATCCCCACCATACCCACCCGTGTCAACTTCTGTGGTCTGGGACTCGTAGGAGTATCCACTATCGCCACCATATCCGCCAACGTCAACGGAGGTAGATGATGAATCGTATACGTCAGTACCCCCGTATCCGCCAGTATCGACCACATTCGTTGACGATTCATACACGTTCGTGCCGCCATATCCGCCAGTATCGACTACATCTGTTGTCTGGGAGGAATAGAAATCCCCACCACCGTAGCCACCTTGATCAACTACTGTTGTGCTTGAGTCATAAACATCCGCTCCTCCGCCACCAAACCCACCCACATCAATCACGTTCGTTTGCGACTCATACACATTACCGTCTCTAGCATAGCCGCCACCACCAGACTCGATTATAGTCTCATTATTCTCCACATAGGCAGGCTGACTATACCCGCCCTCCTCGATGACGGTGGTCCCCCCATAACCACCTCCATATCCGGGACGTCCGGACCCCTCGCTATAGCCACCGTATCCGCCATGCCGATATTCGTTCTCTTCCTCGAATTTATTGTATTCATGCTTGTCATAGACATGCTTGGCCTCTAGCAATGCTCCACCGAGAGCAAGACCGCCAACGGCTCCCAGTGCACCAGCTCCCAACCCACTCATGCCTTTCTTGTCTGGAGGTGGCGCAGCTGCAGGTGGCGCTCCCATAGGCTGTACACCCGGATATGATGGTCCCATAGGTGGTGCACCATATGGTGCGCCCGGAGGTGGTGGACCCATATATGGTGCACCTGGAGGCGGCGAGCCCATATATGGTGCGCCTGGAGGTGGCGAGCCCATAGGGTTTCCACGAGAAGGGCCTGTATGGCCTGCAGACATTCCAGCAGTAGCGGCCATACCAGCAGCAGCAGCCGCACCGGCAGCAAGTCCACCTGCTTGACCTATACCTCCAGGAGGCGGCGAGCCCATGGAAGGCCCACCGGTATAACCGGGGTCATACTTCGATTGGCCCTTGAGAGCAGAACCTACCTCCGCAAGAGCTGCCCCTCCGACGAGACCACCTGCAAGACCCATTGCGATTCCACCAACACCACTGCTTTGGGCAGTCTTCACTGTGGGCATGCTGAGTGGTCTGCAGCATCCATGCCCTAAAATATTCCTAGAGTTAACATATCGAACCAAATTCATAACTCAGAATTTTGAGCCTTCCGGATCCTGCTTGGTGACGCGAATAGCCCCCAGAACAACAAGGAAATCCATACGTACCGGTGTCCCGGACCCCGGCTAGATGGTTCTTGCCCTGCTCAACGCCCTCACGACTCAATTGTGCACGTAAGATCTGGCGTTGCGGCTCGGGCTTTGATCCCCACCATTGCTGTACTACACCAAACATCTGACGCCGGCAATCAACAGCTCCGTCGTTGCCAACGTTACGTAGTGCTGGATGGTGGAAGACTCCGTTGACGATGCGGGTCAAAGTCCGGTTGACATCAATCCTGTCGTCATCCCAGCAAGCCATCAGCTGGGGTACCACCCATCGTACCACTTGGCTGGCTACTTTGCCAGCAGGCTCATTGAGAACATTGGAAAAGTGATCTTTTGCTAGCATGGAATGGGTGGGATCAGTAGACATATCGTTGCGGAATACAATGAACTGCTTCGCTTTGCTGTTTTGGATGACCTCCTGCGTTCCCGTGTTCAATTCCGTCTTGACCTGGTTGATAATTGGTACTACCAATGGCGCCAAGAGCGAGAAAACGAATATGTTCAGCTGGTCTGTGTCTCATTAGCGTTTGACCATTCATATCAGCTTAGAATCTGAGCATGATTGAACAATTCGTTGGGAACAGAATCTGATATACGTTCTCAACAATTGGGCAATTATTCGCGCTTTCGAAAGTGGAACATAGATTTAATGCAAGTGCTAAATAGTGCACAACGTAATCCAGTATAGCAGCGGCTTGATGTTGAGGAAGAGGGCATGGCGCGGGGTAAGCAAGCATTCTGGGGTAGACCGACCTTGAATCTTCTCGACCAAAGCTACTATACTGGGAAAGTCCTCAAGAGCTTGAGTAATAGATTGCACAATTTCGTCGTGCCATTGGAGAATTGGGAGGATCTCTCTTTGCACCTGCAAAAAGAGCAGAGTCAGCGTCCACTATTCGTGTCGTACTCTGTAAGAGCGAGTCCGAGAGCAACAGGAGGCAATCTCCGGCATTGGCTGATTTCGAGAAATAAAACGCAAAACATCAGAATGTTTTGAGTAGGTCGCTTCAAGTGTACAATTGCTCGACTGATGCAATGCGTATGAAGACCACATTGAGTATGATGTGTGTTCTCCTATAGCAAATGCTTGCGGAATAGTGAAAATCTCTCTGAATCGACTTACCATCTGTAAATACCTAGTCCACGCTTCAGGTTGGCGCGGGCTGATATGGGTATTTTGCATCTGGACAGCAGTAGCATTTGCCTGGAGTTCGCTTGCTTTGCCAGCCTGATCCTTTCCCCCAAAGACTCCAGACGGGGCTTGTTTCAGCAATGATTGCAGCAAGCTGACGTTACTTCGGCCGCTATTTTGCATGGTACCCTGAAGTTCTTGGATCTCGGACTGCGTAGCTCTATCGGAGAATTCGCCCTAAAGTACATTAGCTGCAGGAGGAAGAACGGTGAGACTTTGAATCTACCATCACGGTATAGAGGAAATCCACACCCCCGAACGTTCCAGTAACAATCGGAAACACGGGTTGAGGAGGTCCGGGCAATTTCATCATTGTTCTTCGACCAACATACGGAAAAACCCCACGTTCGCCGAGTTCAATAAGGGTAAGTTCTATGTAGTTTGAGTGAGCAGCGTAGTCTTCGAGGCAATGGCAACCAGTTCCCAATAGTCGTAGCGCTTCAAAAAGATCCTCTCTGCGATGAGTCTTCGCATACTGTCTACCAATTTGAACGCATCGTCCAAAGACGGCGCGGACCATGCCCGAGGACGTCGCAATTCCAATGTTCTCAGTGGCAATGTAATTTTTCAGACCTAGGTTGGGCCCGTCAATGATTGTGTACAGCGGGTTTTGAGCTCTACACTGACCAGTCTGTGGGTTGATGGATAGTTCCTTGCGTTCATCCACCGGGCCACGAAGCCTCCTATCATACTTGCGAGCATCGATGTTGTCGGCATACTATTGACAGGTTAGCTTGGAATATCCTAAGAAAGATCAGTGGACTCACATCTTTTGGATTATCTATATGCTCCTCTGGCCTAGCTTGAGTGTTAGTGAAGCTTCAAAGCTATGTCTCACAGGTTACATGACCAGCTCTATGCAATGCAGAGACAACGAAGAGGAGCGTGAGATTACCTGTAGCAGCCCAAGCGGTTCACCGTAACTTCGAATTCCCTGGTACCGTACCCAAAACTCATGAAACCGAGCACCCAAACAATGATGCGGATCGCTTCAGCGCTAACATATTTGACAGATCCGACATCTACAGCCTGACTGTAATCCCGAAGCCAATTCCCAAAATATACACGTTTTACGTCGAGCTTGCTAAACTTCTTCCCACCAGCAGCGCGAGACATGAGTATGTTGAGCAGTGTATCCTCGATGTCGCCATGACGCCAATTTACACCCTCAATGCGGGCAATGGAGGCTGCATAGCAGGTCAACCACAACTTCGTAAAGTCAATCTTCAGCCATCTCACCAATATTCCCAGCTCCGAAAGCTACAGTTGGCGAAGCCAGAAAGGCGAGAAGGAGAATAGTAGAGAGGGTGAAGCTAAAGGACAGCGTAAGGGACGGCATGTTGGGTAAGGCGGTAGCTTGCTGAAAGCCTGCCGAAAGCTTGAAATGTCCAGCACGGAAGGCCGTTATTATAACGTGCGGATCTGTCTCAGCTGAGGGATTTGACGCCAAAGGTTGCAGTTGACCGCTGCGGCTGAGGTTGCCCAGTTGGGTTCTACCGTGGCCATGCGTGGTTGGTCGCTGTTGTTAAGGGCACATCGCCAAGCACTCGGCGTGCAGCCATGGTGTGGCTTCCTTAGGTAACCAGGTGCACACATCTAATCAATTTGGTACTGGCGTTGCCTGAGGCAGTCAGATAGCGGAACAGCCCACGGCTGATGAACCCCATGACAACTGTGGGGTTCAACTATCAATTGAGGGTGGATGCACTTGCCCCACTGGCCATGAGGCTGCGCGTAAACCTCCGGGGACCGGCAACAAATACTGTAAATAAGAGTGTCAAATAGGTCACACCTTAAGGCAGTCCTAGGTAGTGCTGGTCCTTGAGATCGCATCGTCTGATAGGCATCCGGGCATCGAGCCACCGGCGGGAGTTAGCGAGGGGAGGCAGCCAGAGGGAGACTAGGTGGCCTAGATACGTCATTTGGGAGGAACTATTACCGCGAACCACCCAAAGGCTTCCCCTAACGTTTATTAACTTTACTACACCCATTGGACCCTACCCTGAGAGTTGATGTACAATAATCCATTCCATCGCTTCTCCTGTCTCTACAACCCCCAATCTTATGGACCCTCTTGTGCAACATATCCCGCTCGTTTGCTTGCGGAGTTGACCGTCATTACCTTCTACACATCACACACACATCATGCGACTCTTCCTCCACCAAATGCGCTGGTAGTATGACTCTACAGTCACGAAGTCTATAAACATTGAGAAGCATCAATGCTTTCGGCGCAGTCTCTATGAATGTTTTCCAATCCATCTTTACAGCGCCCAACAGTCAAGACAAGAAGGAAAGGGAAAAGCGCCAGTCGACATCGCCCACCCTTGGTAAACGGTCGAGAACTTCGAATACTGCAAAACACAAACAAATCTCTCATAGCGAAGACCTACCACAGCCTACACATGTCTCTGCTCTCACGTCCGAACCCTTTCAGCCCTCGCAAAGCGCAACATGGCCATTGAACCTGCGAAGTGAGCTTTTGCATCAGGAACAGACAGATTCATCTGCAGGCAAAAAGCGTGCCTCATCTAAGGTGTCGCCGCATCTTTCTACTGCAAGTGGTCCGCCTCCCTCAAAGAAACCGGATCGCCGATACAAATCTCGACGTGACCTGCATTCCTCCGCTTCTGCTCATATTTCCACAGACGACAGGCTGCCATCAGCTCCCTTGTTCATCTCGAACCAAACCAATCAGAGACCTTCGTTACCCTTTCGACTGTCAAGTTCAGGAGCTGGTTCGAAAATGCTCAGTAAGGCCAATAAAGAAGAAAATGAAGGGGTCAGAACGTTGAAGCTGGCAAGAGGCTCGATGAATGCAGGAAGCCCTTCTCGTCCACCAGCCACACGTACCCCGAGTGGGAGCGGACGCAACTATGTAGGGCTTCCAAAGAAGGCGAAATCACCGGAAAGTGTAAGCAAATCCGATGGGCTCAATGCCCTCAGTCAGATCGGTGTGATCGAGCTTCTGGAGCAAGACGAACGTCCAACTTTCATACTGGATCTAAGTGATCAACATAACTTCGAGCCTGGGCCCCTTCGAATCCTCTACGCGAACGCTTCCTTAAAAGCCATGCCCCATATTCTTGAGAGAATAACTGGTATAGCTGGACAGGAATCCCCCGGGCTTACTGTAACAACTGTCTTTTCCGATTTCAAAGCTTGGGCTATGAGTTTCGTCAAAGACCGCCAATCTCTCGATGTAACTCTACCTTCTTTTTTCTATGCAGGCGCAACCTGGACTACATGCTCTTTGAGGAAACGTTTCCGGTTAATCAAAGGCAGCCCTGGGTCCGACCGGCAAAGCTTCCCCTCGAATCCGCCATCTGTAAGCGTTCGGTCAAATTCGTCTTTTGGTAAAGAGAACGATATCTTTGTGGAAGCTAGAGCTGACAGGGTGGAAGCAATCGAGGAGGAGCCTCAAGATTATTTTGGCGATGCCAATTCGCGTATGAGTATGGACAGCCATAGAACAAGCGATCTGCCAGACACGGATATTCCACGGGGTCCTAGGATGGGCATGTCGATAGCGGGATCACGCTCCTGGTCTGGTTCGGGTGCAAGCTCACCGCTTGGTTCCCGTAATGGAGAAGCTATACTGCGTGCTGCAAGTGCCGGTAATGTTGACCATTTCGAGATCAACCCACTGCTCGACGCTGGCTTCTTTGACTGGACGCGACTACCAAACTCTCCGGCGCTTCCTCGTCATATTCAATTTGCAAGAAGCATTGACTGGGCAGCCACATCACTAGGGCCAATTGAGGAATGGCCTTCAGAACTGCGAAGCATGTGCAACCTTATCATGGCTAGTCCTCATCCTGCAGCCATGTACTGGGGCTCTGATCTCGTTGCCATCTACAACGAAGCTTACATACTCCTTGCCGGTCAAAAACATCCATACCTTATGGGCAAAAGCTATCAGGTAGCATGGGCTGAAATTTGGGACAGTGTCAAAGAGGTATTTCACAGTGCTATGACAACTGGCCAGGCAACTATGAAGGATGACGACTGCTTATTCATTCAGAGGGCGTTCTCCGGAGGGCAGCTAGAAGAAACCTACTTTTCTTGGTCTATCATACCTCTTGTTGGAGCCGATGGATCGGTTGTAGGCCTCTACAACCCAGCATTCGAGAAGACACGGCGGAGGATCGCAGAAAGGCGAATGCTGACTCTTCGAGAAGTGGGAGAGAAGACAGCATCAGCACGAGATCTAAAGAGTTTCTGGCAGCAATGTCTGAAAGGCCTTGAATATAATGAATATGACGCTCCATTTGTCCTTTTGTATTCAATTGGGGATGACCCTGATAGCGACACGTCGTCAATCCACTCGAACAGCCATCTGGGACATGGAAGCATGAAGCAATGTATACTCGAAGGTTCTCTCGGCATACCTAACGGGCATCCTGCGGCAGCATCTTACGTTGACCTGAAAAGCGAAACAGAATACTATGCTCAGGTTTTCCGTGAAGCCATAAAGGATGACCGACCGATACTCTTGTCGGTTGAGGATGGAACCCTTGATCCTAGTATGCTTGAGGGAATTGAATGGCGCGGATTTGGAGACGAGTGCACGTCCGCTGTTTGCTGTCCTGTGCACCTGACTGGTGGTGAGTCCACGTTGGGTTTCCTTGTGATGGGTGTCAATCCTCGGAGACCGTATGATGATGACTACAGTCTTTATGTGCAACTTCTGAGTCGACAACTAGCGACAGCAATGGCCTCAGTCGTCTTATTCGAAGAAGAGATCGCTAGGGGAAAAAGAGCCGCTCGTCTTGCAGCCCAGGATCGGATCGAGCTGTCCGAACAATTAGCTGCTCGAACTCAAGAAGCTGTAGAGAGTGAGACCAAATTCACGCGCATGGCCGAATTTGCACCTGTTGGAATCTTCATTGCAGACTCCACGGGAAAGATTACCTACCTGAATGATAAGTGGTATGAAGTAACGAAGGTGCCACGGGGAATCGAGGATACTGACGAGTGGATGGACTCGATCAAGGTGGAAGACCGAGAGAATGTAAGGAAGCTGTGGTGGGCTCTTGTGCACAAGGCTGTCCCTATGAATACTGAGATCCGCTTCAATTCGCCTTGGATAGATCAGAATGGGAACAAAGGAGACACTTGGGTGTTAGCGAGTGCATTCCCAGAGAAAAATGAAGATGGCAAGGTCGAGGTCATCTTCGGCAGCGTCACGGACATTAGCCAGCAGAAGTGGGCAGAGCACTTTGAAAAGAGGAGGATGGAAGAGGCAGTGGAAATGAAGCGCCAGCAAGAGAACTTTATTGATATCACGAGTCACGAAATGCGAAATCCTTTGAGCGCCATCCTACAGTGCGCAGATGAGATTACGACCACATTGACAGACCTCCAAGCAAACAACTTCCCACCTGGCGCAACAGAAGAGCTAGTAAAGAATGCCATTGATGCCTCTGGCATTATCGCTCTGTGTGCCCAACACCAAAAAAGAATAGTCGACGATATCCTGACCCTATCAAAGCTTGATTCAGCTTTGTTGCTTGTCACACCATGCGATATTCAGCCAATGACTGTTGTCCAGCGAGCATTGAAGATGTTCGATGGGGAGGTCCACACGGCAGACATCAAGCTCAATTTCCAAGTGGACACCTCTATAGAGAGACTCGGCATAGACTGGGTAAGGCTAGATCCCTCGCGTCTTCTCCAGGTGCTTATCAATCTTACAACAAATGCAATCAAATTCACCACCACACAAGAGAAGCGTGTCATCAATGTCACTCTTGCGGCATCGCTGGAAAGGCCAAGTAAGGAAGACAGTATCGTCTCATACTTCCCAACAAGATCAAAACGAAAAGACCTTACTAAAGCCGCGGAATGGGGTACAGGAGAGAAAGTTTACCTCCATTTCGCCGTGCAAGACACAGGCCGTGGTCTCAACGATGACGAGAAGAAGCTCCTCTTCCTTCGATTTTCCCAAGCAAGTCCAAGAACGCATGTCCAATATGGCGGCTCGGGTCTAGGCCTCTTCATCTCCAGGGAACTTGTCGAACTACAAGGAGGCGAGATCGGCGTGGCTTCCAAATCAGGAGAAGGCAGTACATTTGCTTTCTACATCAAAGCCCGGCGTTCAAGTGCCCCCAAAGAAGAAATCGATCACTTCCCTGGATCAGGCACCCGCAAATCATCCACAGGCAAGCTCCTCCCAACAATCTCCAGAGCCCAAAGCGAAGACTCCCAAACTATAGTCGCGTCAGCAACCTCCCTTCCTCAACGTCCGGCCCGCAAAGACACCCTCAAAATTTTGGTAGTCGAAGATAACCTCGTCAACCAGCGTGTGCTAAGCAGGCAGCTCAAAAACATGGGCTGCGTCGTCCACGTCGCCAATCACGGTGGTGAATGTCTAGACCGGTTACGAGAATCGACCTTCTGGAGGGACAAAGGTGGTAAGGAGATAGAAATAAGTGTTATATTGATGGACCAGGAGATGCCTGTAATGGACGGGTTGACATGTACAAAGGAGATTCGGAGACTAGAAGAGACTGGGGATGTGACGAGCCACGTGCCGATCATAGCTGTGACTGCCAATGCAAGGAGCGAGCAGATTGATACGGCTATGGATGTCGGCATGGTAAGCCCTACAACCCTCATCCCCACCAAACGCTATCGATGAATCTTGTACTGATCAGGAATGTAGGACGACGTTGTATCCAAACCCTTCCGAATCGTCGATCTCCTACCCAAAGTTGAAGAATTAGCACATAGATACCCCTATCCCAGAAGTCGAGGGGCATCCTGACCCCAAGCTATACCAACCAGGTACAACAAACCCTTGAGATGAGCGAACGAATTACGCTATCTGCGCCTACCTATACATACACACCTCTTTACAATAATGGATAGCGAAGCATGGCGCTGCTGGTATTTCTACGGTGGAATTAAGTCTTTAAGAGAAAAACAGGGACGAGCATCATGTATTTACGTCTTGTTGATGTGGCGGTTGGTCGGTCCTGTTGTTGGATTTGGCATGTGCATTCTTTTGTGCATAGTAGCGGATCGATGATGCATAGCCTGGAAATGGAATAAGGTACCTAGATATTCATATTGTTTGTAAAGCAACTCTGTATGATTAGCTGATGGAAGGAGGCCAATGAGAAGATTTTCGAATCTGATTGTTCCATTGTATGCGCATGAATGCCATGTTATTGGATGCGACCTCCTGCGCAGCGGCTTTTGTATTACTCGAGGCTTTTTCATATGAGAAGATGAATAGCTCTAGGTTATAAGGAGCTGCAAGCAAGATCTTGACAGATCTTACGAGATTACTAACGCAGTAATTATGATCATTAGAACGCCCCTTCATCACGCGTGCCCTTACTATGGAAGACTTTCATCTGAATTTCTATATGGTATCATGGCTCTATGAAACTGCAAAACCGAACCCTTTTGAAAATCAGACTTTCGTTTACGACTCCGTTCATTCAGCAATCAGGGTTTTTGTATTAGACTTAGCAAGGGAGAACGTGGGGGAAAAGAGATATCTCTTTCCCATCGTCTCAACCATTGCATCCCACGCGTCCAATCAGCTCCTTTCTATCCCTCGAACCGGGGACTCTGATACGACCCGTACCGCGCTGGAAGAGTCCTGTCTGGCGCGGAGGCGGTTCAGAGCCCGTTGCTTTACCTTTGCTTGAGATAGGGGCGGAGGAGGGTGTGGGTTTGCCATTCGAATATACCTCATCACATATATCATCAATTTCATCACTCTCTTCATCCTCATCGCCACTGCGGGTATCACTAGCGCCTTCTCCCTTCAACACGCTCAACGCCACACGAATGATCATTCCAAACCACACAATACTTAACAACTGTAGCATTAGCAGCAGGCCTAGAAACACCCACTTGACGCTGCGGTCAAGACAGATGGTGCCTTTCTGGTCAAAGAAAGGTTCAAGGTACCGCCAGCTGCTGCTTAACCGCTCTGGATTGGTTTCGAGCTCTTGGTCTTGGCCGGAGTAGCAGGCGAAGGGCATGACGCGGGGAACGTCACGGTAGATGGAATAGCAGAGAGAATTGTAGATGCCGTGGCGCGCCACGAGCCAGGTGGCGAGGAAGATGCCAAACATGATGTTGCAGACGCTTTCGTAGTGGAGGTATTTGAGCATCTTGGCTAACTGTGTTGCATCAGCATAATGGGCACAGATATAGGCGGGCCTGGCTTACAGGCAGTAGAAAGTCGACGACGTCCATGATTACCAGAACCACATGACCAACTTTCGTCCAGCGGTAGGCGTAGGCGACATACATCAGAAAGCTCGTTACGCAGTGATGGGTGAACATTTGCGAGTAGTCTTTTCGTCGTTTCTCGAGGTTGATGGCAAGCATCTGCTGAAGCCAGAACGCGAGTTGAACGAGATAATACCACTTCAAGTCGCCAGATATTTGGCGTGAGGGCCATGTAGACCAGAGTTCTTCGAAGTTGAGCCAGTAAGGGGATTTCATGAGTAGGTACTAGGATTTCAACGGTCAGAGACAGTGCAATGCCCTAGAAAAATCGGCCTCTTACCATGCCCAACGAAAACGATGTACCGTCGTATACCAGCAGGAAAGCCTGCTCCGCAAAACGCATGCATGCTTTATGAGACATTATGCGAAGCCACGTAACGTATTGGTAGGTGCCCTCAATTATTGCAGCTCTTAGGGCGGTGATCATTATCAGCCAGCCCAGTACGAACAATGCATCATCTGATCCTTGCATGTACTGCCCCTCGACATCTGGATAGGGGAGTTCGTAGAATGGCTGTGTATAACGTCTTGCTGAAGGAACGAAAGTATGTATAGAGAGCGCAGCAAGTATAAGAGACGCCGAAACCACTGTCAATCTGTCAGAATAGCTTCAATTGTCCGAATGCGGCCTGAAGTACCCAACTGTTTCTGAGTGGTCCAATTCGCAAAAAGATGCTCATGCCGGACCCCCATAGCTCATAAAGCACCGACACTTCTGCTAGGGATAACGACAGTATAGCCCCACCCAATGGGAATGCTCAATGGCTGCGAAATCGAGTTGGATAACTCGGGGAAAGTGAATGTGGTGATTTAGAAGGGCGGTAAATAAGGCCCTTTTTTTGGTTGTAGGCTAAGGTAGCTTTAAGCGAGCCTCCAAGTACGGGACAGGGGCTATCTAACAGCGCATCAGGGTCCACAATTTTTGGCCGTTCTATTCTTAGTCACTACAGCCATGGTTCTCAAGATCACTGATACTTGGGTAAGAGTAGGATAACAATGGCCTTGGAGGACAAACAAACAGGGCAATGTGGTAAAATCTGCCTCGAGGATGCGTTGATGAAGAGAAGGAATGTTTGTATTTAATATATGGGAGTAGACTGTCGTTACTTGTGATGAGATACTGTATAGGAGGCGAAAAGCTGGTGTAGATACCTATCATTCGATGATAATTTATATGAATGCAATAGATGCTTAAATCATCTGTAACTTTAGATAAGTTCCGAAAAATCAGGCTAGTCATGACAATTCCAAAATGATGTCGCCCAGCAGCAACAAGAATACTTCATTTGACTTATTGGGTCACTACGACCTTGCACCCATCAGGATCGGTGAGGACAAGTTTTAGGCCATATTTATCCTGGACTGGTTGGCGGCCGGGCCTTTCGATACATCGGAAGCTTTGGAGGAGCCGAAAGATCGTGTAGGAAGCCTCGGACAACCCGAATCTCTCAATTGACGGTCAATTGCTTCTTAGAGCACCAACTTTCTAGGTTGATGAGGTTGACTTAAGGTACTTCGTTAGACGAGATGTGGATCTTGAGTACCAATCCCGCGACGTCCTAGGACTACTTGTTCGAAAGTATTTGCGGCCCTGTCAAATTGATTTTGAACAAATCTTAGGTCTTTGTCGGGACGATCCGCCCTGAACGCTTGTATGATCAAGTCAAGGCCAACAGGTCAGTCATGGTAAAGTCTTTTTTCAGGTTGCCAATTTTCCTTCGGGAGAGCGCTGCCTCCCACATTGAAGCAAGCTCCGGGTCCGTCAGATAAGGGAGACATACACAATGCGCTTGTACTCTGGTGCTGGTGCTGGTATCAAAGAAAATTGAAGTTGTAAGATTATCGAAGCTGGAAAAATCTGCAGACATACTGACACATACGGAATCGTCAGGAGATGCCACATGGCTGTTCTGAAATGCAATAAGATCTTGACCTTGATGTAGTCTGCCGCGAAATTCACTGGATCCCAATTGGTAGTGAGACAAATGAGTCCTTCCAATAGTCCTTGAGACTTACGTGTCTGGATAGTTAGCAAGCGGTGACCATCGTCTCAGGCCTCTTCGTGCACAATGAAAGACCTATTGGAAGCACTCCGTGTAGCGCTAGAGTACTTGATCCCACCAACATAGCCTGCGATCCGTATCAAAATTCGAAACTTGCCATGTGAAGAGGGTGATAATAACAGCATGAGAAGGGGACGTTCGGATCAAATTCTGAACCATAGGGTCCAAAGCGCGTTACATGTGCACCCTGATACCTGGGGTGCTGGTTGGCTGACCCTGGTGCAGACCATCATTGATGATCCTAACTCGGGTAAATACATCTAGTATACGTGGAATAGCTGGCTCCACGGACTAATAGCTTCTTGAGATGTCTCAGTAATCGTCTCCTTGACAATCGCTACAAAGGATGACGAAGATGAAGCAGAAATCGCGGTCAGGGATGAAGCACGCTATGAAGCATCCCCCGAAACAAGCGCTCAAGCGCCTAGAAGTCCCTGGTTTTAGACCCTGCATATTGACCTTTTTGGATAACTTAAAATTTTACGACCATGTTGCGCATGCTTCGGGTTGATGTCAGAGATTTTCGTACTTTCCAAACTCGAAATGGCAATGTTTAATCGTATGTGTCCTGCCTGGGCACTGTGGGGAAAATTATTTAACCGCCTATACAGATAATTGAACAGCTCTCGTCCACCATGGACATCGATATGTCCATGAATCCTCAGCTTCTACAGCCTGATAAAATTGTACTACAAAACCTTCTTCGAGATATCAAAACCAGGACAAAGCCAGAGACTTCAAGCCAATCAGGCACCTTTCGAGACCATGATGACCTCTCATCAATGCATGCTCTGGACGAGCTGCACGATGAGGTAACGGTGTTCACCAATTGGGACCAAAAGGATCTACCGGCAGGAAAAGGATTCATTGCGGGCGTCCTAAAAGCATATGTACCGTGGGCACAAGGCATTGTGCGAAACTCGGTTGATGTTGTCTTCCTCACCCATATCATACTCTACCTTTGCACCTCGGTACCCAGCGCAGCTTTCTTATATTATCATTTCACTTGGTTACAAGCAGTCTTACATGTTCTGATGCAGCTGTCGTACTGCGGATCGTTCACGTTGATGCTGCACAATCACATCCACAACAATGGCCTCTTGAAGAAAAAATACGCATGGTTCGACAACACATGGCCATACATACTCGAACCTCTCATGGGCCACACATGGGACTCATACTATTATCATCACGTCAAGCACCATCATGTAGAAGGTAATGGACCCGAAGATCTTTCTTCGACCATTCGTTATCAGCGAGACGAGCTGACTCACTTCCTGATGTACGTTGGCCGCTTCATCACCCTCATTTGGATCGAACTTCCTCTATACTTTTTGAGAAAGCACAAGACAGCCATGGCCTTGAAATCTGGCGCCAATGAAATGGCATCATACCTGTTCATATACTCAATGGCACGCTGGCAGTTCTATCCTACCCTTTTTGTTTTCATTATCCCTCTCATTCTGATGCGCATCGGTCTCATGGTTGGAAACTACGGTCAACACGCTCTTGTTGACGATAACGACCCGGCCTCGGACTTTCGGTCCAGTATCACGCTCATTGATGTACCGGTAAGCTGGCCCCTTTCTCTTGAACGCGTCATCGAAGAATATACTAACCACGCCTCCTTCAGAGCAACCGCCATTGCTTCAACGACGGTTGGCATACTTCCCACCATCTCAACCCTTTACGGCACTGGAAGGATCATCCCCGAGCATTCCTCAAGGCAAAACAGGACTACACCAATGGACGAGCGCTTGTCTTCCAGAACATTGATTACCTGATGATGACTTACCGGATCTTGGCCAAGGATTATCTCTTTCTTGCCAACTGCTTGGTCCCTATTGGCGACCAGATAGGCATGTCTAAGCAAGAGCTTGCGGACATGTTGCGGAGTAAAACAAGGAGATTTAGTGAGGAGGAAATCCAGGAAAAGTTCTACAAAGGGCAGAAGATGCAAAGACAAACCAAGGAGAAAGACGAATTATATATATCGAAATTGTGAAAGGGCAACAGTAAGTGCGAGCTGTCAGTGTGTGACTGTTGAAGATTTTACACTCTGTTAAGGCGGCTTCTTGGCAGTGTATACCAAATTTCTCGAGCCGTTGGAGCTGGATTGCTCCAATGTCATGCCCGCCAAGATCTCTTCATAGTCTGGGCCACCAGGGGCAAACGGAAAGACCGATGGTACCTTATGATTCACGTGCCCCTACGACGAACATGGCTCCCCGCATTGCGCCATCGTCCCCGCAGCCGGCCCGTTGTCCGTTGGTGCAAGTGTCTAACATGCTATGATCGTGCTGATAATTCCTGCAACCTCCGACAATTCTCTTCTGCAGTCATTCAATTTTGGCAGTCTACTCTTTAGTGATGTCTTTCAGTGCGATACCCGTGCTTGATCTGTCTCTTGTAAGAAATCAAGACACCAAGCCAGCTTTCCTTGAAACTCTTCGGAACGCGCTCCTCGATGTTGGATTTCTGTACATTAAAAACACAGGCATTGATGATTCCCTGATACAAGATGTTATTGAACAGGGCAAGGCATTTTTCGATCTTCCAGATGAGAAAAAACTGGAAATTCAGATGAAAAAGAAGCCGAGTTTTCTGGGTACGGAGAAGCTTCTGCTTCAGTTCTTACCTACGACTAACCAGTCTTAGGTTATAATAAGCTTGGGCATGAAATAACAGCAATGCAAACAGATTGGCGAGAGCAGATTGACCTCTCTACACCCCATCCCCTCCCCACCCCTGATTCCCCCCTCTACTACAATCTCCGTTCCCCCAATCAATGGCCTGACTCCACCGCGCTCCCCAAATTCCGTCCTACCTACGAAACGTACATAGCCCGCATGTCCAAGCTCTCTACAGACTTCACATCCTTAATCGCTGAAGCACTTCATCTCCCCCCAACAGCCTTCGACCGCTTCTTTGATGCGGACCAACAGCACAAGCTGAAAATCGTCAAATACCCGGACATATCCTCTCTCCCCACAACATCTCAGTCACAAGGCGTCGGGCCCCACAAAGATTCAATGCTGACCTCCTACCTCCTCCAAGTTCCCCCCCACACGGGCCTCCAAGCCCAAAATCTCCGTGGGGAATGGATAGATTGTCCCCCTCTCCCTTCCACCCTCGTTGTCGCAATCGGTCAAGGCCTTGAAGCCATCACACACGGCGTCTGCAAAAGTACTACACATCGAGTCCTATCGCCCCAAGCAGGCCTTGGCCCTCGCTTCAGCGTGCCATTCTTCCAGGGCGTGAGTTACGACGCTACATTTGAGAGCGTGGAGATTCCGGCAGAGATACTGGTCATGAGGGATGAGAGGGCGAGGGAGAGGGGCGCAAGGGTCGATGATGTGGAATTTACATTTGAGAAGGGGAGATGGGGTCATTTGGGTGAGGCGACGCTGTTCAATCGCATCAAGAGCCATCAGGATGTTGGGGAGAGGTGGTATCCGGATATACTAAGAAGGATCAGAGAAGAGCAGACTGCCGCTGCCAGCGCGAAGAAGGTGGAGAAGGGTAGTGACGGTTTGGCGAGTGAGAAGGAGAGGGTGGAGAAGGGGATGGAGTTGGGAGATGGAGCACAAGCTATCCGAGCGCATGGATAGACTTGCTGTCTGTAAGAGTTGTGCATACTTGAGGAATTGATCGGATAAATGGTTATAGGGTTTATAAATGCGGCTTCGCCTGACCTGATGCGTATTATGTAGGCGCACTCAAGAGAGCCAGTGGAATAGAATTGCTGGGTAGAATACCTCAGACACTTCTCTTGATCGCTTCGCACACGTTTTCTATACAATGTATGCAACTCCATCGGATAACACATTTAGTATGAAGCAGAATTGTAAAGATGCCCGTTACGGACGCCTCTTCCCTCTGCCAATACATTTCTATTAGAAATTTAGAGAGACTCACAATGGACACAACCATTGATACACATACATGCCAGTCCAACCCTGACAATGACTTTCTTAGCTGTGGACTGATCATAAGACTTTGCCGTTGTCCAGCATAAAGCATGGCATTAAATCTGTATCCATCAGCACCACAAGAACGCAATCTTTCTACGGCAGCAGTCTATTTGATATAACCAAGCCATGGCTCTCTAGATCCCCTCCATCGCGTTCTCTCATATGCACTTTCCAGTCCCTTAACCTCGACGCCTCACAATACAGCCAGCCCACCATGTGCCAAGTGGTCAACATCTGCAACTGGCACTGCCGCCACAAGATGGAATACCGCCTACTACGCCAATGCCCAGAATGCTTCTGCACCCGCTTTAACCCCTGTCAAGGTAGCATGAAACCAGTCATTGCTATTACCTCCCGCCTACAATCCCCGCTGATGGGATCACTGCCGCAGCAGACGCAAATCGGCCATTAAAAATATGCATTTTATCTATCTCAATCAGGTGTACAAACAGCCTGAGGGGGGAGGGTGGTTCACGCAAATATTGCGGAGGGCGATTGCAAAATCCAAAGCTGAGGAGGGACATGAGTTGTTCAGATTTTGAAAAGGCGGTAGATGAGGCTAACGTGAGGGAGGAGGAGGCGTTTGGTGTTGTAAGCAGTGAGGACGAGCAGGAGCGATTGGGATTAGAGGATTTTAGTGATGATTAGGGGAATGACAAGTGGTCCGCCAAAGAGCAGCAGGATTCGAAAGACGTCAATCATGAGAGTGAGAGCGAGGCAGGTCTCTTCGTGTCGTTCGAGGAACTACTCCCAATCCCCACCACGCCGCGAGGGGTGGATGGCCACCTTTGCGTAGAGCGGCTGAACTTGGCAAGTCAAGGTTTGCTGGGTCTCGAAGGTAAGATCACTCCCATCCTTTCGAATCTCACCACTCAGCCAGGCAACCTCCATAATATGTCAAATCTTTCGTCTCAATGAAATTGTTCAAGTGTTTGCGCATAAGGTACTGTATCAAAGATTTCTAATATGAAAGACGCGTCTTAGCCAACAAATTCGTGTTTTCGTGCTTCTGCAGAGACAAGTTGATTGAGAGGCGCAAGATAAATTAGCAGAAAACGCGTTGAGAACACCACCGTTCTGGCTGTATAGGGAGCAATATCTCGCAACAAAACACATTGCTCCTAGGAAGATCAGAAAAAAGCCGTGGTCTCACGTGCTGAGCATCCACAGCACTCTTCAGCGTAGTCCTCATATATATTCCATGGACGTCAATCATAACTCCTCCGCCCCGCCCGTTGCTGTTGCTCTCCGCAATCACAACCTCCGCCCTATTCTAAGGCGCGTGTTTCGACAAAGTTAACGCGAAGAAGCGCAGTTGGAACGGGCTCTCCACGCGACAGAAGGGCGACGAGTTTCCATCCGCCAAGCCTAAAAAGGGAGGTGAATCGGTAGCTCGAGACTAATTCCGCATGAAACTCGCCCTCCCCAACCTCCTCTCCACCTCCAGGCCACTCACCGCCATGCTCACGCCAAAGCCTCAGGCGCGACACCGTGTATGTTCGCGCAAGACTCGTGAGGACTTCATGCAATGCCCGCTCTAGACGCCCCGATTTGCTTTGTTTTGCTTCTCAACAAAGTGTGAGTCACAGTCGCGTGCAGATTATGGTCTCGTGGTTGTTTTGGTGATGGCTGGACAATGGGTCTCTTTTATGGTTGGGGTGATGCCTCGTTTTTCCTTAGGTGTCATTATACGGTTGGCGAGTCCATTTTATCCTGCCAGCATTTATCGATAAGATGTATGACTCGAAATTCAATTGAATTACTCTTACTACGTTGAGAAAACCACTACGCTTAATTGGAAATTGCGAAGATTCACTTGTGCTGTCTCCTGCCGACCAGCTGGTTACTGTCGGGAGGCTCTCGAAACTACAGTAGGTCACATTACGCTTCGTTGACAATCTCAATGTCTGACCAACGTGCCAACTCAAAGACTGTTACGGTTCTGGGCGACATGCTTTGTTCCAATGCATTCAAAGACGTCCTTCCTTCAATTCTGGTGGACCGACAGAACTCGAGATACATTCCTATCGTGCGTCCCAAAAGATGACCTTGCCTCTTTACGGCTGGCTTGCCACGACTTCAGCGTACGGGCTGCGCCGGTGCTTTTCGAGGAGATCGCTATCACCTTCCGTCCCAGCATCTTCACCAAGCCTACACGCATGGCTGCCTTAGGCCGAATAGGCCAACATGTGCGTAGCTTCCACTTCAAGATGCCACATGGCCCGGAGACATTTCTACCGCCTCTTTTGGACCCGGTCACTGGGGAAGAGACGCCTTTCAATTACGAACCTTACATTCAAACCACGAGAGACTCTGGCTCTCGTCATAGTAATCCCTTATACGGCAGCTGGGAGATGACTGATATGCTTGTGAAACAATATTCACCGCTCTTCCATGCCGCTGCCAATGTACCATCCTTTATCCGAACATTCTCATCCATCCCGAACCTTAAGCATTTGAAGATCTCGTGCCCAGGGCAAGAACCTAACCAGCGCTATCGACGTGGTATTGTCGACTACGCTTTGATATCGCTTCGTATCGCTATCGAGCGAAGCAAACTATTAATGCTCGATACCCTTTCGCTATTGGACATTCACCCAGGTGCTGCCCTCTATCTCAATCCATCAACAAGCTTCGGTGCAAGTCCAACCTCCGTCCGACGCTGGCGGCAGATTCGCAAGCTCACAATACAGATGGATACTGTCAGCTTGGGCTCTCCAACAGATCACCTCAAATTACTACACAACTACCTCCAGATGTTCGCTGCTTCGCTAGAAAAGTTCCGCTTCCGCTGGTTAGGAGCAAAAGGACCATGCCCGCTATCTCTTGGCACAGAGACATGCCTTGAAACCAGCAGTCCTGGTTTAGCATGTCCGAGAACCAAGCACCTTGCCCTTCGACCACTTGTATTCAAACAAGTTCAAGCCTTGGAAGTTGAGAATGTCCTCCTTGATGCCTCTCAAATCTCGTCCTTCATCACCAGTCACCGGCATAACGTCCGCCACTGCGCTTCCTTCGAGCTCAATTTCGAAAACACCCACTTGCGGACAGGTAGCTGGGACGAGGCGCTGGCACCTCTTACTAGGATCAGTGGCAACGATAAATGGAAAGGGTCTACGGAGGAAGTCATGGATGTTCCACTCATGCTGAGTCCCACGGACTTCGAGCAAGAGCAACTTAATAAGGTATGGGACGATCACTTGAGGGCAAGAAAATCCAATTCTTTACATGGTGCATTACATAGAGCTGGCGCGAAGGGTAGGGAACTTCTGTTTGGTACGGAGGAGCATATGCGGAGATTTCTGAGAACGGACCTGTCGATCTTTGGCTGGCGGTAAAGATGCTGGGTGTTTGGCGTACTTTTAGGTACTAGCTCAATGAAGAATATGATGCTATTAAGTCACATGCTCGCTGTAGACCGTTCGAATGTCACTGTCAGTACCCTTGTAGAATAATACCTTGGACCAAATTCGCCGCCGGAAGAGGCCGCGTTTCGGATGCCGAGGCTCAAACAAAGGACCCACATCTTTTAGATAGCGGTTGACTCCAGCGTGACCAAGTTGCAAGTCAAAGCCATTGGACTCTGTGTCTTTTCTTCTCTGTCTTTACCAGCTACCTTTCCAGTTCCAGCAGCACGTTCTTCGTAAACAGTTTTATCCATTACCACCAATCCCCCAACCTCCACAATTAGATAAGGGCCTCCACACTCGATATAATACCATGTCTCTCAAGTCAGGTAATTCGTCATCCTGCTCCACCACCACATGCCAAGCTAACTTGGCTGTTCTTCCGCAGCGGCTTTCCCCTCCTCCGCCGCTTTCGATGCTATTAACTCCTCTCTCCAATCCGATGAAGCTGAGCGGAAAGACGCTGTCAAAAAGGGCAACGCGGTCTTTGCTTTTGTACTAAAGAATAAGGAAGGGGCTACAGAGAGCTGGTATATTGACTTGAAGCAAAAGGGAGCGGTTGTGAAGGGTGATCCGGCAAAAGCTGATGGTGCGTTTGATCTACAATCTATCGGGGGACTCTTGTGGAAGCGATCCGGCTATCTATGGGCCGGTACATGTACAGGGAGAGCCATGGGCTGACTATTCCATTCGCACTACAGTCACTCTGTCATTATCAGACGACGATTTCGGAAAGCTGGCTAGTGGGAAGACACAAGCACAAAGGTTGTTCATGTCGGGGAAACTGAAGATTAAGGGGGATGTCATGAAGGTATGCTAGTCCTAGATTATTAATAGAGGAACTCTACTGATAGGCGCGGCAGGCTACGAAAATGGAGCCAGTGCTCAAGAAGGCGCAGACAAAGGCTAAGCTGTAAATATGAAGACAATGTCGTACAAGGACTGGGTGGCGTTGGATATGGGAATCGCTGGGCGGTAGGCGTGATTTTGCCGTGTAAGCGACTTTGGGCCAGGACACATAGGACGTGGAAAGCCGTTGGACACGAAATATCTATATCAAGGTCTTCTCTATGCAATTTGATCGGATCAGCCAACTTGACAAATACCTTACTGTTGTGTCCTCATACTCGGTGATAAGCACGATAATGTCACGCTCATGCTAAGCCCGTGAATTTCCAATATGTTCTGGGTTTGGGAGTATTTTGATCTCGATGAGGTCGGTAGTAGACGAGTAGACTTGATGAATAATTGTCTCTCGTGAGTTAACACCCAACGAATCCCATTGAACATAGCGCGGGTAGCGCGTAGCACCTCCCCTGAATCAGCTCCCATGCTGCATTAGGCTTAAGTAAGACGGCCTCGGCTGATCCATGCCCAAAATTGTTGTTGGCGGTTGACGACAGAAGACCTGAAGAAAATCATCATCACAAACTCCACTCAATTTCGCGTTCAAGGGAGAATTTGGTGTGCCATGGTGAAAGTGAAGGTGGACTGGACGGCGAATCCATGACAACGAGCCCTTGCCCGATGCGGTGACCCCACCGCTCCTTCAACACCACCGTGCTTTCACTTCTATTGCATCGCGCCGGCGTTATTAGAACGAATCCCTGCTGTACATTTCCTCGGTATACCTTATTTTGACCTACGCCAATGAGCTGCGCGAAAAGATCTTACCCCACTTGAACAGCCTTTCCTCGCAAGAATGTCGAAACGAACCGCTGAGACCCAGATGACAAAAGATGGGATCGGAGGGCAGGGGTCGTTGGAATTTACCGTAGCGGAACAAATAGGTGGACCTCAGAGGGCTACGGCAGCACAATTAGCAAACAGAAGGTGAGTGAGGAAGGGTTCCGTATATTTTCGCGTGTAGCAACGCCGCCACCCTACGATCAACACTCAACACAGAGCTCACGGTCACCTTACTTTTCAAAACAAAATAAACACATCACCCCTCTTTCCTCTCACCCTCCACCAACCTCCATCTTCCGTCCACTTTGCGAATCCACCTATCTATTCCTTCTGCCAACATTCGCGTTGCCTACATTGTTACATGAGTTACAGTCCTATTGCACGAGTTGCAATCTGTCTCTGGCAAGCGCAGTGTGATCTAATGCGTCCGATTAGGATGGCGAAGCCTCGAGGAGGCGCCCGACGGCTTGGACAAGCTCGCCCACCCGGCTTACCTCCACCTGGAGTGCAGCAGTCAATGCCTCCTATCGCTCAGAGTAACACAAGCAACGCCGGAGGATCGCAACAGCAATCTGGGGCTTTTACATTCGGTCAGTCAGCACAGCAGCAAAGCGGTGCTTTTACATTCGGTATGCCGGCTACAGATACGAATGCAGGCGCTTCCACATTTGGGCAGCCAGCAAAAGATACGCAATCGCAGACAGGTTCTCTCATATTTGGGCAGCCAGCAAAAGATACCCAAGAGCCAGCAAAAATCTTCTCCTTCGGTTCGCCAGCCAAAGACAGCCCACAGCAAGCCAAACCTGTCACATTTGGGCAGCCAGCAAAAGATACACAGCAGCAGGCAGGTTCTCTAATATTCGGACAGCCAACGAAAGACACGCAAAAGCAAGCAAGTAGTTTCTCGTTCGGCTCGCCAGCGACGGACAAACAGCAAGCGGATGTTTCACAAGGCAACCAAGCAAGCGCGTCGTTCCCACCAACTGGAGCTAGCAGCGGCACTGGCTTTACAGCAGCTACCTTCGCCCCTACTAATGCATCGTTCGACTTCACTCCTGCCCAGCCACAGTTTGATTACCAGAAGAACCCTTTCAAGGGCGAGGTTCGGCCTACTAGGGATATCTACAAAGACGGATTTTTTGGAAAGATATTCCAAATGCCAGCAACACAGAACAGGCAGAAAAAGTCTGAATATCAATGGGCAGTAGAGGGGAATTCGACCCCACAATGGGCTCCTGAGCACGAAGGGCCACTGATACCGACCGAGCCATACCTTCCTGCCACCTACCGACTACCTGGAACGCCCGCCTACGCACTGATGCCACAAGATCCTTCCACACCGAAACCTACTTCCCCAAAATTAGCTCCTGGGATCCAATTGAATGCTTCCAGTAAGCCAAAGGCACATGAAGCTAGCTCGAGCACATCTCGGCAGCCATCAGCCTTGGAACAAATGAAAGCTATAACTAGCGGTTTCATGGAAAAGCAACAGATGGTCTCAGGTCAGGGGGCTGAATCGGTTGATGGGAATGCTCAAAATCGTAATGCTACAACGCCAACCGGGACGCAGCCGCAAGCTACAAGCAACATCGTCGCACAGCCCAAGCCCCAACAGCAGCGATCGTCACAGGGTTCAGCACCCAGTGCTCCAAAGCCAGCACCTGTTTTGACATTCGCCCAGGCCATGAAAGAGACACAAGAGCGAGCTGGGGTATTTTCAGTCAATATGCCATCCACACGTACCCAAGAACAGCGTAAGCAACAGCAACCCTCCCAGTCTCAGGCGCCTAGCACTCCAAAGCCTGCAGAGACACAACCGCAACATGCTGGCAACGTATTTGGGCAGTCCCAGCAGCAGCAGCAGCCAACGCACGGTCAGCCTCCTAGCACCTCGAAGCCCGCCGAAGCGCAATTGCAAGCTACAAGCAGTGTATTCGGACAGTCCAACCCGCAGCAACCGTCGCAGACACAGGTGCCCATCACCCCGAAGCCAGCCAAACTGCCATCGCAACCTACAAGCAGTGTGTTTGGACAGTCCAACCCGCAGCAACCGTCGCAGACACAGGTGCCCATCACCCCGAAGCCAGCCAAACTGCCATCGCAACCTACAAGCAGTGTATTTGCACATCTTCAACAGACTGGCACTTTGATGCCCGGCGAAGCACAAACGCCCGCTACAAATAACATATTCGGCCATCTTCAAGAGCCTAAGGGGCCCGTTCGGTTGCATCTAAACCCTCCAAAGCCACCAGCCGAAGCGCAAGCGCAAGCTACAAGTAGTGTATTCGGACAGCCCAAGCAGCAGCAGCCAACGCAGGCTCAGATGCTTAGCAATTCTGAAACAGTCCCACAGCAATCAGCCCAAGCTCAGCCGCCAAGCGATGCAAAATCTACTAAACAGCCATCACAGGACGCAAGAAGTACGTTCGGGCAGCGGCAACAGCCAGTAGATAAGCGTCAAGAGCAGCAGACAAATGATGTTCCCTTGCAAAACCCGCAGCCTCCCATGCCAAAGCAGGATACGCAAGAGCAACAGCAAAAGCAGCCCGCAGTCAACGTCTTTGGCCAACAGCAAAAGTCAAAGAAACCACCCAGCAATGTTTTCGGGCAGCAACGGAAGTCGACGCCGCCGACGACTAATGCTCTCGGACAGCAGCAGATGCCACAGCAGGCTACAAGCAGTCTCTTCGGGCAGCATCAGGAATCCAAACAGCCAACGAGCAATGCATTTGGACAACAGCAAAAGCCCCAGCAGGCGATAAGTGATTCCTCTGGTCAGCAACATGAATCAATGCAAGCTACAGTCAATGCCTTTGGACAGCAGCAAGAGCCCCAGCAGCCGACAAATGATTCCGCCAGTCAGCAACAGGAGTCAATGCAAGATACAAACGATGCCTTTGGACAGCAGCGAGAGCCACAGCAGCAGACAAATGATGATTCTGGTCAGCAACAGGAATCGATGCAAGCCACAAACAATGCTTTCGGTCATCATCAAGAGCCCCAGCAGCCGACGAATGATGTTTTCCCTCAGCAAGAGGAGTCTCAGCAGACTACAAGCAATCTTTTCGAACAGCATCAGGAGCCTCAGCAGCCGACGAATGATATTTTCCCTCAGCAAGAAGAGTCTCAGCAGACTACAAGCAATCTTTTTGGTCACCATCAAGAGCCCCAGCAGCTGACGAATGATATTTTCCCTTGGCAAGAAGAGTCTCAGCAGACTACAAACAACATTTTCGGACAGCATCAGGAGCCTCAGCAGTTGCCGTATAACCCCTTCGACCAGCAAGAAGACTCTCAGCAGGCTACAAGCAATCTTTCCGGACAGCATCAGGAGCCTCAGCAGCCATCGTATAACCCCTTCGACCAGCAAGAACAGTCCAAGCAGACTACAGACAGCATTTTCACACAGCATCACGAGCCCCAGCAGCCGATGGACAATATGTTCTCTCAGCGGCCATCTGAGCCACAAGAGCAAAACCAGCCCGCAAGCAATGGCTCCGGTCAGCAGGCTATGAGCAATTTCTTCGCCCAACAAGAAGAGCAGAGGCAGTCGCCAAATGTTTTATCTTCTCAGCAGGAGACTGATATGTTCTTTCAGCAGCAGCAACAGCCGACTAGCAATTCGTTCAGCCAGCAACAGCAGCCTGCGAACAGCAACATATTTAGTCAACCGCAACAGCAGCAAATTAGTAGTGTGTTCGACAATCAGCAGCAGCCTACAAATGACAGTATGTTCAGTCATCTGCAGCAGCAACCAGTTAGCAATATGTTCAGCCAGCAGCAGCACCAGCAGCCTACAAATGACAGTATATTCAGTCATCTGCAACAGCAACCAATTAACAATATGTTCAGCCAGCAACAGCAGCCTGCGAATGACAGCATGTTCAGCCAACCGCAACAGCAACCAGTCAGCAATATGTTCAGCCAGCAGCAGCAGCCTGCGAATGTCGGCATATTCAGCCACACGAACCAGCAATCAGGTAGCAATATGTTGGGTCAACAGGCGCAGCAACCGATTAGTAACATTTTTAACCAATTGCAATCACATCCAGCCAGCAGTGTATTCAGTCTACCAGCTCAGCAGAACACCAGTAACACGTTTAGCCAATTCCAACCACAGCCAACAAGCAATATGTTTGGTCAACAGGCACAGCAATTGAATGGTAACATTTTCGGCCAAATGCAATCACAGCAAACCGGCAATATGTTCGATCAGCAGGCACATCAATCGAATGGCAACATGTTCGGCCAATTGCAATTGCCGCCGATGAACAAATCTTTCGGTCTACAGGCACAACAATCGAATGCTGACATGTTTGGTCAAATGCAACGGGGAACAACTGGCAACATAGCCGAACAACAGCAATATCAACGTGAGAGCAATACATCTCCACAGGATGGCCATCAATCTTCCAGCAGTATACCGCAGCGGAACGAAGACCAGCAGCACCAACAGCATATTCCCTTCACGAGTATGAGCCACGAGCAATCACCACCAAATGAACCCGAAACCTTTAGGAGGGAGAGCAACCCATTCTTAGCGAGTCTTGATACATTCATCGAGTACATGGATACCGGAGAGCCACTGGCTGGTATGGAGGCCGAAGACGAAGAGATGGACAATGCAAACGCTCAGGGTCCCACAGATGCTGAAGACCAGCAAATGCTGTCCCCAAATCCATCACCAGAACGCCGTCGTGTTGACAAACAGGACCTAATCATGTCGCACTCAGACAAAGAGACACTGTCACCAGACACAGGCAGCCTTGCTAGCAGGATGAGCCATGCCATCAACAACCCAGATCGGCATCAGGTCATCCAGCAACATAGTGGAGATTCTACTTCTATGGGGAATATGGCCAAGGCGAGCCCTCATTGGTTCACTGCTAGTCCTGCGCACGTAACACAAAACAATGCTCCACAGGACAACAAAACACAGAATAACACAACACAGAATCAGGCGACACAGAATAACTTGGTACAGACCTCACCAGCGCAGAAAAACGCGGCAAAGGAGAGCCATAGCGAGCGACAAATTGGGAAGCAACCCGTCACATCATCTGGACCAGCTAGTCTCTTCAGTCATATGAATATGCAGTCCACGTCACAGCCGTCGCTTTCCCCAACCCTCCCAGCCGTGCCATCGGTGACGAGCTCAGCCCTTTCTCGGTCGGACGTTGTTGGAGCTACATCAAATGAAGGCGAGATAACACCAAGTCCATACTTCTCGCCCCAATTTCCTGCCAACCTATCGCAGCCTCCACAGCTGTCAGCTCACACTCATAGTCAGGAATTCGGTAAGCAGCCTGCAATTCCGGGAGAATTCATCGATGAAGAAAAGCGACAATTCACCACAGCATGGAGGCTTAGATACATTGAAGTCGGGCTTCGCAAGCGCATTCGTTACAAACGAAGCGCCGCTGACACGGGAATGGCCATCAAATACTTTGAAATCAAAAAGCGAATCATACTCGCTGCTAACGGTGGGAAAATGCCAAACCTTGCGGGAAGCAAGAGGAAGGCTGGAATCGAGCAACCCACTTCCCAGAAAGATCAATTAGATGAGCCGCGACAGAAGAAATTAAAGTCAATCCACTTACCAAATGGGACTAGTCCAGCCCAACTGGCACCTGTAAGTGATTCTCAGCGAACCCAGGTCGCAGGGGCACATGATAGGCGTCGTGGAGACGGAAAGCTCGTAACAAAGGAAGCGGACAAGGGAAAAATGGCTGAGAAGAGGAAAGCGGGCGAAGAGCTCGAGAGACGTGACCCCATCAATGGCAAGAAGGCTCGCTTTGAAGAGCCATTGCAGACATCAAAGAGAAAATCAAGCGAAGAGCTTTCGAGAGAGGAATATGATAATGGCAAGAAGCCTCGCATTGCCGATCAATCAGAGACCTCGAATATGTTCAAGGATATCGTAGGCAAGAAGGACGATGCCGATTCAACCAAATCCACTGCTCTCACCAATGGCGTGGCTGCACCACTCGCAAGTGATAAACCAGCTTCAAGCACTCTAAAGCCTGCAGAAACTGGAGTACCCAAGGCTGGTACCGATGCAAGCATACAACGTGCTCCGAATGCATCGAAGCCCCCCGTGTTCCAATTACCCACCTTCAGTACAGGATCCAGCGCGAACTGGACAGCACAATTTGGCAAGACAGCTGCGAAGTCGGCTGACCAACTTGCAAAAGAAGAGAAGGCTAAGCGCAAGGCAGAAGAATTTGACTCGGATGAAGATGATGAAGCCCAGTGGGAGCGTGATTACGAGGAGCGTCTGCGCGCAAAGAGACAGAAAGCCGAAGCGGTGAAAGCCCAGGGCACGACCAAGCTGGTCAATGGGAAGTTCGTCTTCGTTGAGAGCAATGACGCTGTCGATGACGATCCATACGCGCCCCCTGGCTACGATCGCATCCTCGGTGCTTCCCTAGCGCGCCGGAATGAAATCGCGCTCAACGAGAGCAAGAATCCACCTCAAAGCGCACCTCAAACTGCACCTCAAAGCACACCTCAAACTGCACCTCAAACTGCACCGCAAACTGCACCGCAAACTGCACCGAACATCTTTGGAAGCCTACCAGGTGGGCAGAGCATTTTTCGCTTCAAGCCGGGCGGACAGAACATTAGAGCCAAGCCGGGCAGTCAGAGCATTATTGGAAGGGGAGCAAGTGGCAACGAGTCTGGCGCTGAAGATAGTAGGACTGGTGACGCCGACGATGAGGGAGACGACGGTCATGAAGGTGATGATGATGGTGAGACCGATGATTCCCAGGAGAAGTCACGGGCGACATATTTGAAGGCATCTAAGAATCCATTCGGTTCCAAGAGCTCCCATTCTACCACTCCTCAGCACTCACAAATTACCACCGATTCGGCTAAACAATCCAGTTCGGGTGGCCTGTTCGACCGAGTATCCAAGGACAAAGAAGGCAATCTTATCCGCGAGATTCCCAATACTCCGAATGTCTTGCTCCCAACGGACTCTGCGGCCGTCAAGAAGGCGCCATTCGGCTCGCTACAATTCGACCGGACGTCAAAAGAGAAGGGTGATACTCCTGTCCAATCATCTAAGGACGAAGAGGGCCGAACGGGTGATCATACTTGGAAACCGGATAGCACGATCAAATTTGGGGTTTCTGGTAGCGCACCTACAGTAAACGTGACTTCGCCAAGTCCTTCAAAGCAGCCGTTTACTGGCTTATTTGGCGTACCGAAGACGAACAACACAATGGAGACGCCAGCTCAGCCTGTCTCTGTTTTGTCTAGTAGCACCCCACAAAAGACTCCAAGTGTTGGCTTTAACTTCGCCTTTACACCTTCCAACCCTACAGTGACGAGCTTGGCGCCTCCATCCCACGAAGCATCCGCTGTGACATCTCGCGCAACAACACCTGGTGTTACTACTGGTGAGAGCGCTAATGAATCTACTGCCGATGCTCAAGGAGAAGAAGATGAGGCCAAAGATAGGCAGATTGACCTTACGGCTGGTGGGCCAGGAGAAGAGGACGAGGACGTTGTATTTGAAGTCAAGGGGAAAGCGATGGTCTATGATCGGCCCTCATCGAAATGGGATGTCAAAGGTGTTGGATTCCTCCGCGTCCTGAAAGACCGAGACGCTGGCAAGACAAGAATGCTTATGCGACAAGATCCGAGCGGCAAGATCCTGCTTAACACTGGTTTGGCGCATCAATTCACCTACGATAGCAATCAGAGCAAGCATGTGAGGCTACCCTTCGCGAATGAGAGTGGAAAGATCGAGGCTTGGATGCTGAGAGTTGGCAAAGACGAAGATGCAAAGAGATTAGTTAAAGTTCTAGAAGAGAACAAGTCGAATTAGAGTATTGCACAGAGAAATGAGCGATTGTACATAGTTTGTTCTCGTCACAGATGTATCAGGAAGACCTCAGGGTATTGTTTGCGGTTAGAGGGTATTCTTTTTTCCCAGCGTTCTAGCGAAGCATGCACATACATACCCAGGCGGCGTTTGTTTTTTCTCACTACCTCACCTCCCTTTCCTCACTTGCTGGCCTGGCGGTCAGTCGGAGAAGATCGGGATGGACGGGAGGACGCTTTTCTTGGTGGTCTCGTTCAGTCATCGAGTCGACAATCGTGTCCTTGGATACTGTTGGCGGGAATTGGGTGGAATGTTATCTTGGGGTCGGTTCGTCTTTTCACTGCCCTCTGGCGGGCTCTCCGGGGTCAGTCAGAGGTGACTTTGTTGGGATCGCGCCGTCGTTCCGATGGCTCACTTGCTGGCTGTAATGGTCAGTTGGAGTGTCATCATATGGAATGGTAGCAGGTGGTTCGGTTTGGCTCTTCACTGCCCTCTGGCGGGCTCTTCGGAGTCAGTTAGAGGTGACTTTGTTGAGTTCACGCCGGCGTTTCGATGACTCACTTGCTGGCCGTAATGGTCGGTCGGAGTGTCATCAGATGGCTCACTTGCTGGCTGTAATGGTCGGTCGGAGTGTCATCATATGGAACGTTACGCCCTGCTAGCCCCTTGGTAGATTTCCAACTGCTCCCAATGACATGTATTCTGGGGATATCGAGCGTTGGTTCGTGACTGGGCGTGAGTGCTGCCTTGATAGTTGACCGTCGTCCGTGGGGTAGTTGAAAGTCATGTACATAGAGCAGCATGCATGCAAATCAATGAAAAGCATTGAAATTTAGCCCTTCTCCAAGGGGGAAGTCTGTGATGCATTGCTTATGAGAAGTAAAATTTAGCCTGCAGAACGGCCTCAATTGTTGCTGTGGTTGAGTATAAGAATAATGGGCTTTCCTTTTGGTTTCTCAGACATTCGCTCCTCTTCGCGCCTGCCTGCTGGCTGTGATTTGTCAAAAGCGCCATCTCTGTCCGCCTCACTTCTCCAATATGTTGAATTGACCTTTGGGCTTACGCACGCGCTGGTTGCCATTTCTGTACCATGGTTTGTCGAATAGTCAATCTCATGCCCAGCTCCCTGCAGGATACAGCTTATGCGCATGAGCCTGCTACACCTGAGCCCGGGTAAGTCTTTGGTTTATCAAACCAAAGACAAACTAATGAAAATTGAGGCTACTGGACTTTTTCCATTACCACTGCTCCTACTTGGTGTGTGGAGCCAGCTTCGGAAGTGCGGCCCTGCTCGAGCTACGTTCCCAATGCCACTTGGACGGGGAAGATGTTGCTTACGACACCTTCCCAGAATGGACAGGACTTACCAGTGTCAGGCTATCGGGTGCATAAGCTGGCTGGGTATGTGAGCTCTCGTCATCCGGAAGAAGCGGCTTAAGCCGAACGAAAAGGTGATAAGAGGCTGCGGTACCCTTTCTCGCAGATGACGGTTTCCTTTCGGCCAATGCACACGGAGACGCAATGCTCAGCAGACCCCGTGACGAATTAAAACGTGCGGTTTCGCGTAGAAGCCTCCGGCGAATCGAGAACCTAAATGAAGGGGCTGAGATCCCCAATCCAGCCTGGCCAGCGCTACGCCCCTTACCCTTTTCCTGAGGTGGTCTATAAGATACTTCCATATTCCCACTGAGTTTTGGAGGGATTTGCTGACTCTGTTAAGCAAAAATCTGTCTTTTGATTTGCTCGCTAAAGCCCGACGATTCTACTGGCCGCCCCTTCAGCGCCCCTTCAGCGCCCCTTCAGCGCCCCTTCAGCGCCCCTTCATCGCCCCTTTATGCACCTCGCCCCAAATATGGAACGCCCTTTCTACAATGTGGACGAGGATCGAACCAATCTCGTGCCCAGCTTGCAGCAGGACGCACCTTGGGTGCAAATTCCTGATGCTTGCGCTGGGGTCGAGTGAGTTTTTTTTTTCGGGGGGTGCTGACCTTTTAAACAGTTGCACCAGTCACGGACAAGGCTTGAAACCGCAAGGCAGTTGTGCATATCGTTACCCCAATGCTAATGGTCCTAATGCTATCTACGATGCACGCCACAGCTATCATGCCATTGGCTCGGATATCATGTCGTTGGGGTATCCCGATTTCCAAAACACTCCTTCCAACCAAGGCCAAGGCCCTGGTTTGACCAGTAATCCCTACTTAGCAGGGGAGTTTGATGAGAACACACCTCTTCGTGACTATGATGCTATCCATGCGACCTACGATGCTACCAACACGGCCTTGAATGCTACCAACGCGGCCTATGGTGATGCCAGTACGGCCTATGGTGCTACCAATGCGGCCTATGGTGCTAACAATAACTCCTATTTAGCAGGGACCATCGATGAATTTACATCTCTTCATGACTCTGGTGCTACCAGTGCGGCCCATGGCGCTATAAGTGCGGTCTACGGTCTAGGAACTAATACGGACGATCTCACCAGGGGCATTTGGCCTTCTACTGACCCAGTCTCTACTTTGATGAGCTACGACCATGGTGCTGGTGACATCAACCCTACTGTCTACCCTCTTGTGCCTAACCCAACCATAGCCCCAGGTACCACCACTCCCGCTCAAACAGAACACAAGTCCGCTGTCGCCAGCACTAAGGGTTCCCGTCCACAATGCTCAACCTGCAACACCACGTTCAAACGTACCAGCGACCTTGCACGCCATGAAAAGAAACATCAAGCCGATAGACCTTTCAAGTGCTCGGTTCCTCGATGCCATTACAAGGGGACCTACCGCCAGGACAAATTGGATGCTCATATCAAGAGCTGCCACCGACGTGGAGCCGCTTAGGAAGGGAAACAGGAGTGAGGAGGACAGGGAGACAGTGGTTTCTTTGGTACACCTAGAGTTCGTTACATTTGTTTTGAGACTGTCTCTACCAAGAAACATGTTTTCGGATTTGTGTAGCTAGCCTTCTTGCGCCTTAATGATCGATCCCCACTTGAATTCGCCTAGTTGTCGCTCCTGGTGAGACTGATGACTGTTCCAACTCTTTTACGAGACTCTCAATCCCACTTTCATTAAGAATTCGGCTGTTTAGAACAGGGCGCCTCGCCTGATTCTGACCCAGAAAGAGACCGAGAACCCTGAACAGGTAAATTAGTGCTACGCCCCTTTTTCACCGTTCACAGCCTGTCTATAAGACTACTCGGTTTTCCCTCAAGTTTTCGCGGGTTTGCCGGCCGTCCCTTTCAGATTCTCGGCTTTCGATTTGCTCGCTGGAATTTGGCTAGCACATCGAGATCCTACTCCGCCACTCTCAAAACACGCCCTTCCGCTACTGCACGAAGCCCCTTTGCCAGCATGGATCTTCCGCTATCCGATACCCCGCTCAGCTTAGCTGAGCCTGGGTGAGTTTTTTTTTTTGAACATGTGCTTACCGGATTAGGCAGTTTGGGCTATTTGGCTATCACCTGTCACACCCACATGAGGATTTCGACCGAGCCAATGGATTTCAAACCAATCACAACATCCTTCTTGCAGAAGGCAATCCGTATGGTAGTTACCTCGCCGCCACGCCGGTCGATCTTGGCCTTCAAACATACCCGCCGGCGAATGTCTTGACACCGGGAATGGCTCCGTATAGTACCATGCCATACGATCTCGCCTTCAAGCAAACCCACCAGCGAATGTCTTGACACTTGGACTGGCTCCGTATACCACCCCTTACGAAATGGGCCCCCCTTTCGCGCCAACGACGCCGTCGCCATATTCCGCCTCGACCAACAATCGACACCCAGAGAACAGCTCCAACTCATCCACTGTAGGTCCGGACCACGCTTCCAAGCCTCGTTCCGTTTGCATTACCTGTGGCCGTGACTTCTCTCGCGCCTCTGACATGCAGCGCCATGCTAAGAAACATGGAGCTTCTAAGTACTTCCAGTGCACCGTTGCAGGCTGTAAGTATGCTGGTAGTTATCGCAAGGATAAGCGTGATCAGCATGTCAAGAATATGCATTAGATTGCAGGATGTGGTGCTTTATGGCGGGAGACTTTTACTTTGAGACGAGAGAATGAAGAGATGTAGCAGATAGATTGCAGTCTATTTACAATCATTGATTTCTTTCTTTCAATTGCTTATTAAGAGAGAAATCCAACTGCAAAAGTACTCCTGCCTTCGGAAAATTCATACAAGTACAGAGGTACGTAGAAGGGGTAAACCATTTACTGTGTAATCCTGTAGGGCTGGACCTAAAGCCGATGAAGTGAGCCCTAGAAGACTTTCCAAAGTAGTCAGCTACGGGGCTCGATTCGATTGCTTAGGCAACTTGCCTTAAGGTACTTTCAGAGCCATCCTCGCCAGCTTTAGGTCCAGCCCTATGGGGCTATACAGTAAGTAACCCTTATAGGTCAGTATTAGTTACTTCAGGCTGCTTGTAGACCGGCCTACCAACTATTTCATGTGAATGTTCATCCCCTCTTAATTCCTGCGCAACCTCATGTCCCCGTAATTCCTGCGTTGGATAGTCCCCCTTCTTTCCACTCGAAACCTCGCTCACAGGCATCTCGACCCTCGCATCAACCCCACTTATCTCAAACCTCCTCTCTTCAGCCTCTATCTCAAACCTCCTCTCTTCAGCCGCTGTCTCAAACCTCGCTTGCTTGGCGCTCAATTCCGCTTTCATCCCAAACCCGACGGCTTCTTCATCTTGTCTCTTCACCCGTCCGTCCCTGCCTACGTGTGTTCCTCTTTGCTTACGCCGTCTCCGATCTCGCCATTTGAAAAGCCAGGTCACGATCGTCTTTACAAATAGGACGAATGGCAGCACGCCAGCGACGGTAATTCCAAGGCCAACTGCATCCGAGCTTGATGCGAGAGGATTGGGATCGTTGTATGAATGTGGCGCAGTCGAAAAGATTCCGGCGTTGTACGGCTCCGTGGGAACTGCAGAAAGAATTGTCGTTTGAGCGCCTGTGTTTCCTTGGGCGTAGCACTGGGCCGCGAGATAGAGGCAGGCGATGGTTTGCGGTGCCCACTGCATTACCCAAATAGGCATTGAGAGCTCGAAAAAATTAAGTAAATATTACACTGTCGTTTCCGTTGATGTATAAATCCAAGTTGTGACGTGCAAACATCGTCAGCAGAAAAAACGGTGCGCTAGTTATAGGTCTTGCTGATGCATTCCATAGGCGCAGGAGTGACTGCATGTGTTGCAGTAAAAAGGCAACGCGCGCCGCCGATCATGGCAGTGCTATTTGGGTATATATTGCAACAGCATGCAAGACGTATTTCGACATCGCATATCCGACATAGCCCCCAATACGCTTCCAAATCTTCCCTTCCACTCAACTGCCCACGTCGATCTATTGCTTCGATACCCTTTCGACGCAACGTCTTCCTCCCTTGGCTTATCTCTGACTAGTACTCGAAGGATATAAGCGCACGAGAAAGAAAGTAGTAAGTGGAAGGTTCTTCTGCTATCAAAATAGTTGTTCCCACATCAAGTAGACTCGTTTTGGGGCTTTGCTGTGGGAAAATATGCCACTGCTCCGATGGTGCATTATGTGAGAAGGTTCTGTGGGGGTCATGCGAGGTAGCCTCTGGGCTGTGAAGTGTGCATGTTGAAACCCCAGCTGCATGTTGACCCCTCAGCTGCATGTTGACCCCTCAGCTGCATGTTGACCCCTCAGCTGCATGTTGACCCCTCAGCTGCATGTTGACCCCTCAGCTGCATGTTGACCCCTCAGCTGCATGTTGACCCCTCAGCTGCATGTTGAACCCCCACCAAGGTAGGACCAGACATGAATATTATCCATATCGTACTCACATGTCGTTAAATGCGACCACTAATTCATGTAAGACATTTTTATTTCCACCTATGAAGCCGGAGTCGCCCAGAGTATTCAATTCTACTAATAATTTCCGATCCGCGTTGATATTGTTTTAGACCTGTTGCTGTCGTTAACATGGTAGTCGCATGAATGGTTGACGTAATATAATACAAAGGCGACGGGTTGCCGCACTGCGAACAAAATAGTGAGATACCACAAGCAAACATTACACGCTAGGGACGGTTTCAATCACTCCGTATATTTATACAGACAAAGTCTGGCTTCGAAGATCTGATGTTGATGAGTGACGACGAGGCTTGCTCTTTCTTCGATCAGAGAATCGACAGAGAATCACTGTGAGGCCGAATGACCTATCACGGAAAATACTGTCCTGCCCCTGATACAATACAACTTCCAGGCGTCGAGGGACGTGACATTTCCAAGATTTTTACCACATGGGGTATAAATCCTTGAGAGTACGATTGTATAATTGCATGTTATGATTATTCCAATTACTCTAGATAAATTGAATATAAAGATACTCGCTACCCATCGTATCATTAGTCATCACTCGTCAGATCATATACGCAGCCGTAAATAGCGTGACATCATAACTCATCTCGCAGCCTTGTGCCGTCGTATCATTCGTAAAATTTCAATACTCTTCTCGGTAAGTAGTTCATGTGGCGATATTGTCTCGCTCTCGTCTTCGGATCGCCCTCCCAAACGTCCCGCACTGCTTTTTCGATTCGTATAGCGCAACGGTGCTTCCTGTACAGGCTCCCACCACCTGGTTGTCCGAGACTTAGCCCCAGCGGCCTGGACTTCCCGCGCGGTAGAATGCATCCATCATCCACAGTAAGATCATTCGCCTTGCCTTGAGTGACTCCTTGGTATAGCATAGGGGTTCGTTGAGCAGCACTCCATTGGGGCGTTCGACCGAGACAGGAGGCCTTTTCTCAGGTGGTGGTTGCACTCTATATTCGAGACATGGGATTTCCGAAGAAGCTATGCGTACGGCTCCTCGATACTATCCAAGAGAGGATTGTATTCTCTCTCGCAGCCTCTGTCCATGATCAACATCTCCATTGTCACAGCTGACGGGAATTCGAAGCCTCGGGGGTTTCGTTGTCGTTTTAGCGGCAGGTTGATCTTATCGACTGTCACACGTGAGGGATGAAGTTCGACCAATTTACTGAGTTGAAAGCACCGCTAGGAAGTGAGCGCAAGCTCACAAAGACCTCTGCAATGATATATGTACGCGCAAGGGTATAGATCATCGTCACTGGCGACATGATAACAACCTCCCAAAACGGTATAAATTCCATCTCCCGCCTCTTTTTCTCCATAGTATCCACCCTAGCCAGATGTACAGGATTTTTCGGAAATATTTTCAGATACCATCGTTGCCAGCGACCAAGTCGATGTCCATCCTGGTATGATTCGCAGACCAAGAATATGAACGTGGTCGCCACGATCGTGATGCAACCAACACGCCATAGTACTCTTTCGACGTGGGTTGGGAAGAAGAACTTCCAAGCAATGAAATGTAAGCAGCAATAAGCCATAATGACGGTGAATAGCACGAACGTATCCTTGCTTGCGCCAATAACAGGAAACTTGTCGTTGGTAAACCTGGGTAGCGGCCGTTCGCGAGGACCCATCCGAAAATGCAGATGAGGTTGAATTTCTGTGAGCCATGACGGTGACTGATTGTCGATGAAGTCAAGAGGGGTATGGCTATACGGCTTGCTCGCGCCCGGCATGTTACCTGCCTCGACGAGGATCTGCGCTGTGCTTGCTTGAAGCTGAATGATCGTCGGACTCTCAACGTCTAAGGGTTTATTTGTCCATTGGTAATATGCCGCGAAGGTACAGAAGACGAACCCGAAAGTCGTGAGCTCGAGAGTTGTAACAGGAAGATGCTGAATTGCGCGGCCAAGGACTTGAATAGAAAACCACAATGTCTGTACCAGTGTCAGAATCTTTTGAAAACCATCCTGCTTGCTCTTGTCCCAAATTTCTTTTCCAGTAATCGATGGAAATGGAGTATATCCTCGAGTCACCAGATAGTGCAGTTGCTTCGAGTTGACAGGGAATGGTTTGCTATCCCGAGGTTCCACAACGAATCCACCCATGTTGGCATAGAATCCATGGCGCATCGTCCACCCGTTATACCCTGATCTTTTCCACATCTCTACTGACCGTCGTGCTTCCACCTTCTGACCTGTAGCGAAGGCAACGACGAACTCTGGACCCATGATGGCCTGTACCATCCAGCGGAGCTTGCGGAGCCATCGATGTATATGTCTTTCTTTCATAGATGGTATATTCAGATGCAGTGATGTCCATGTGCAAAGGAAGATGGTGAGAATCGAACCCCAGAGGATGTCGATAGTGCCTCGACCATTCGGCTGATCGACCCAGCCGTACGTGGTTCCTGAAGGTGCTGCAGGGTTGGCCTGAGCCGAGACTGCGCCTAGATGCAGAAAAGTAGCGAGAAGCCAAGATTCCATTGCAACCGATCTTTATTGCACTCTCGCGGGACGAGGCTTGGGCATCACTGCGCCTAGCTGGTGTGGCAGGTCGATTGAGTATAAGTTCAATTGATCTCCCTCATTGATTAGCATCTGAATTGGAAGCCTAGGGTCCAAAGCTTCTCATGCTGAAGCTCCGACCTCTGTAGGAGGCTGTCGTCGGCATAATAGCGAGGGTTGAATGGAAAGTGGTGGCTGGTGCATGTCAGCATTGATTTCAGGCTAGCGCAATGGGCTTCCCGCGCCTAAGGAAGCTTAGCTTGGGGCCTAAGCCGATGGCCACGAGGGCCTTTTCGACAACAAAATGAGGCTGTGATGGGGCGATCTTAGTGATAGTCAAAATTAGGCAGCGACAGCGCGCCACCTGATGAGTTGTCCTGGGAGGATCTATCGATATCTGCGCAAGGGTAATTTCTGATATAATCTTGGTCACACTCTCTTGTCCTTGGCTGTGTTTGCGCAGCTTGTGGGCTTGTCGTTCAGGAGTCAGGAAATCACTAGCTTCTTTGTCACTTATTTCGTTTGACCCCTCATGAGTACCACCCCGCTCCTAACAGATTCAGCTGTCGAGAGGGCCGATAAGATCTGTTATGAGGACTCCAGGGAATCAACTCCAGACACTCAGGACTATCTTATTTATTTTCTTACCGGCAACCCAGGCTTGATACTGTACTATCAGCCATTCTTATCGAAACTGCACTCCTTGCTTGTATCGTGTTCTGCCACCGATTCTGCTCGATTTCACATTTGCGGTCATTCTCTTAGAGGATTCGAGTTTCAGAATGACAAAAATGTCGAGCTACCAAAAGAACCTCTCAGTCTTGCAGAGCAGATCGAATACCAGGAGGACCTTCTTTACAGCCATATCGGGTCACACCGTGATCGTACAGGAAATACTCCTAAGGTTATTTTGATGGGTCACTCCGTGGGAGCCTATATTCTACTTGAGCTTATCAAAAATCACCCAAAGAGGATTGAAGAAGGCGAACAGGACTTCGACCTCATTGGAGGGGTGCTGTTGTTTCCTACCATCACCCACATTGCCCAGTCACCTTTGGGGATGATAGCATCTGTGAGTGATCGATTTGGGCCTTATATCTTGCTAAGCCTGACCTCTCTGTTCTAGAAAGTCTTGAAGATCCCTTATCTCCCAGTCATCATGGGGGCTATTGCAAAATGTTTTTCGTCTTTGCTGCCCACAAGCCTGCTCCATAACCTTGTGAAAATGATTACCAAGTTTCCCGAGTATGCTGCTCAACCGACCACCTCATTCATCAAAAGCCCAATGGGCGTAAGACAAGCTTTGCATCTTGCCAAGGATGAGATGGATACAATCACTGAAAACAAGTGGGAGTCAGAGGTCTGGGGGGCTGCCACTGCACAAGGCACAAACAACAGGGACACTATAAATTCGAATCTAACTATGTACTGGGGTCAAAAGGTAGCTGAGGAAATATCCACCACTTATGGACGGAGACTAAATTCTTGATAGGATAAATGGGTTGCCGACCATACAAGAGACGTTCTTATAGACGCGAAAGGCAGGACATCCCATAGCTCCCAAACAGAACCTTGGAAACCCGTTATGATCAAGGATGAGGAAGGCATGCCTCACGATTTCTGTACCACGGACCGTACGTTTAAACTTCCCCTTAGCAGCTCCAGCAGCATGAGCGATCTGCTAACCTAGTATGTAGGTAATAGTCACAAGGTCGCGGAGAAGGTCAAGAATTGGGTCGACGAAATCATACGTGCTCATAAAAAGGTAATCTCGTAAATCGTGGGAAAGCGAAGCGGCTCTGGCAGGCTAGGATTTGGTGGATTGTGGCATTTGGAGCATCTCTTACGAGGTGCAGCGTAAAGATACCCACTCAGTCAGACCTTAATGCTTGAGAAGACCAAAAAATAAGGTATTCATAAAACACTATTTCAATCAAGTACACTATGTATCCTGAGAATGATTGCAGCAATATCCTATAAGTCTCGATATTGATTGCTCTATCTGTTAGCCTTTCAAGAAATGACACCTTCACACTTTCACTCATACTGTTTAACCATGCTCGAGATTACCTGTCGCCATTCTGACATCCGATATGAGTGCAAAGATTCCCAGCAGTAGATGCATCTATCACAGAAAGCAAGATGGCTTAAGGTAGTTAGATAACAACATAGGCAGCCAAGTTGATTATGCAGCATTGCAAAAGTCTGAAAATGTCCGACAATCGGTCATCCTGCTTTATTCACTAGCTATCCACGTAGATGGCGTACAATTGAGCAAGTTCTTGGTCAGCATGAAGTCATCTTACTGTACCATGTGGCCTCTCCATCACACCACTAACATGCGACAGCAGGCAACCAAACAATCATATTATATTAATCTGATCAGCACCAGCCGTTCTGCCCACATCATGATTTTCCTTGCACGGGCACAGCTGAGGCGATTCAATACCTTAGCTAGATCATAATTGCTCTGAGGCTTAACCTTGGCAGATCATGTGGGGAAATCAATTAGGCTTTGGAATTCTCCGGGTGTCCCCCTGAAACCGATCAGAAGCGGCACAAGCCACTGGAGAATGCTATGTAAGCGAAAGCTAGGCTGTTGATATATGACTCCCAGCCGATTCCAATTCCTTCGAAAAGTTAATACAGAGTAGTGCTGGCGGATCAGTAAGCAGATGCGTCTAGAGTTCGTACATTTGCGATATCGGTGCCAAGAAATCCTGTTTGTGGCTGCCCACTAACATCCAATTCGTTATGGCGTTGGCTCCGGTGAGTACTTGGCGTCGAACCTGCATCATACCAAAGGTAGCTCAGCTTGTCACAAATGCTAGAAGCGGTCACAGTATGACTCAACTGCTGCTAATTCGTCCTACTACAATGGCACAGCACCATAAGAGGATCTTGCATCCTCGATCAATTGGCACTCTATAGGTACAGGTTTAGGTAGCTTTTCAATTCACTGCAACTGCACGTGTCTTGTCCAGAGGGCGTGACTGCAGGCGTAACGCTGCTACAACAAAGCTTTCCTCTCCTCACCAAACCTCTTTCTCTCTGTTCTCCCCTACGAAACGTGCACTCCTCCATCAATCTGTCTTTCCTCTCAAGCCTCTTCGCCTTGCTAGCTCACCATGTTCACAGATAGAAGAATTTCCATGAGTGGGCCATTGGCAAGCCGGGTCTTGAACTTGGGCCAAAAGCCTAAACCAGTCATCGAAATCACTCTCAATGACGAGCAAAAGGATGCATTCTGCCCCACATACACCTCATTGGAACCGATTCAGGGGGAAGTGACCATCACCACTTCATGTGACATGAACTTCGAAGATCTCTACATTACCTTCGAGGGGTCCATCAAAACCTACGTCGAGATAGCAAGCTCATCACCCACGAAGGACAAGACCAAAGCTTTTCACACTTTCCTACGTCTCGTGCAACCTATGGATGGTGCAGCATTCCCCAAGCCATCTGTTATCGAAGCCGGAAAGACGTACAAATTTCCCTTCCATTTCAATGTCCCAGAACAACTTCTGCCTCAGGCCTGCAAACACCCAAAGGAAGTGAACTTCCCTGAAAATATTCATCTAGGTCTTCCGCCGAGTCTTGGAGATCCAACGGTAGCAGCAGTGGGAAAGTCGCTTATGGATGACATGGCACCAGATATGGGATCGGTTGCATACTCCGTTCGATGTAGAATGACTGGTGGTAGAGGTACAAGTGGAAAGATCCGTGTCATCGCAGAGGCTTCGAAGAAGCTCCGAATCATACCAGCTGTTCCAGAGGAACCACCATTGAACGCTGAAGGCGGTATGAACGATGACTACAGGTTGAGAAAGGAAAAAACCATCAAAAAAGGGTTCCTTAAACCCAAACTTGGTCGACTGGTGATACAGTCGGCACAGCCGACAAGTCTGCGATTGCCACCCGTAAGGTCTAAGGGTGAAGCTTCAGTCACCACCATGGCTACTGTCAATGTTCGCTTCGACCCTGCTGATGAGAGTTGCCAGCCTCCACGGCTCAACAACCTCCAGGCAAAGCTCAAAGTCGCAACATATTACGCTAGTGTGCCCATGAGGTCACTACCTACCAATTCCCATGATTTTCGTTTCAGCAGCATCCAAGGACTCTATGTCGAAACCCTAAACCTCTCTTCGCGCTGCCTAAGTAACCAACAATGGGAGAAGTGCGAAGCTTCTACTTCCGGCCGCCGAGACTCTGGTTGGTCTGGCCCCAAAGCCGATATTCCCGAACCCTCCTCTACCTACAAAGGCGGCTCTTTCTACATAGCCAGCATCATGGTTCCCGTCTCCCTTCCAAAGTCCAACCGAGTCTTCGTCCCCACATTCCACTCTTGCCTCCTCTCCCGCACCTACGCAATAGACCTCTCCCTATCCATCCAACCTCCTTCCACCACAGTCACCTCTCCTGTCCTCCATCTCAAAGTCCCCGTCCAAATCTCCTCTGAAGGCAATCCCAACGCCCTCCCCGCTATCTCCGCCGAAGAGGCCACGGCCATCGCCTCAAGACAAGCCAACGATTTCTTCAACCCCCGTAGCATCGCTCCACCAAGCCCAGAATACAGAGAGCGTGCACAATTACAATTCCTCCCATCTGACCCACCCCCCAGCCCCGGTGAGGGTTACACTCATCGCCAAGACTTATCTCATCTCAATGACAGGCCGTCCCCAGAATACAGCGTTCGTACGAACGGCGCGCAGCAGAGGTTTCAGTCATTGAGTTTTGAAAACGAGGAAGCAGCGCTGGCGCCGCCACCGGATTATTCTTATTCTTCGATTTCGAGTGGGGGGGCGAGGATTGCTAGTAGTGTCGCATCGCAGCCGCCGCGGACGACCAGGATTGATGCTGCGCGATGATAGTAGATTGCTTAGTGTCAAGGAGAGGGTTTAGGGATGGCATCGTGGTGTTGTGGATGGGTTATGATACTAATACTTCTATGATACCCACGGCATTGATTTCATAAGCTTTTTAATTTGAACGAATCCTAATGTTAATATAACTAGCGATCCTGCTGGCTCTCGCTTCAGGAAGGGTATGGCTCAAAGAGTCGATAAAAGTGAATTAATAATGTTTTCGACTTCTTTAAACCTTTTACCAATAAAACCCGAAGAATTCCGCCTCGTTTCTTGAAGCCTATAGTACTACTTTGTCTCATCGAGCCCAGCATCAATAGAAATCATACACATCCAGGCCTGGACCAAAATCCGGATCCTCCCAGAAAACGCAGATCCTCGATCTCCTCCACGCCATCAATCTCCAAAACCCCCTCCTACCCAGCTAAAGCCCAAACCCCCCCCTCCTCCCCGAAATCCCAACCCAACCTAACCCCCCGATCACCTTAAACCACCCCCCTCCAACCCTCTAAACCCCCACTCCCCTCCTTCCCAATACATCCATCCACCCCATGAAAACCCCGTATTAGTAACCTAGCTTCATAAGAACCCAATCGCTCCAGCTGAGGTGAACACCAGTTACGGGAGTATCCCCCCCATCCCTAAGGCGAAAGCGACGAGCTGGTTGGCTTAGGTTCGATTCGATTCGATGGACGGAAGGGTTTTATGTATGTATGTAGGAAGGAAAGGGTGGGGGATTGGATTAGGGGAGGGGATACTAATTGGGTCGTTGGATGTAGGGTATGATTCTGTTGTAGTAAGTGCTCAGAGAGAGAGAGAGAGAGAGAGAGAGAGTTTCTTTGGTGATGGTTTGTAATGGTAAGCGGGAATATGGGTCTTGGAGCAGTGAATGCGAGGGAGATGAAGCGGAGACGGGTGATGTAGTAGTAGATGGGAGATTGGTCACAGTGGTAGATTTGCTAGATGGTAGATTTGGGTTGAAAAAGATTGATTTTGGATTTCATTTAGAGCATTATTTATGATGAGCCTGATCGAAGTCAAGGAGAAGCTCCTGCCAGGGGAATATATGAGAGCCGAGTACGCCAGAGAAATGCATTCATGTGGTTTATAACGCCACGACGTTCAAACGCCCAGATGAACAAAATGTCTATCAGTCAGCTTTGATAACCCTATAGCAAGATTAGCTTCGCGATTCTGCATTAGGAGCCACAAAGGATTGAGACATACCCATAAATCCGTCTGACGAAAGCGTAAGCGGTTAAGAAACCAACCGTCCCTGTCAGCAGCCCGTACACCGTACAAGCTAGCAGACTGTAGCTGAAGAATAGCAAGCCAGAAACGAATCCTTGTATATGTAATTTCGTCCAGTAGAACCAGACACAGTAGAAGAAGATCCAGACTGCGGAGCCGGAGCCGATGAAGACGGATTGCCACCACCAGTTGTAGTTCTCCGAGCAGAGTTGTATGTATGTTGCGACAATCGTCACTTCGATGATCGTAACTATGCACACAAGGGATACTACGCTAAGGAAGCCAAAGACGTAATAGTATCCGCTCTTATCTTGCCATATGCTCCTAAAGACGAAGAGTAGCTCGATGAAGATGACGGCAAATGGTATGAGACCTGCGAGAAGTATGCTATATACGCTCTTCATATACCAGGGCTGTTCCGGAACTTGGCGAGCGATACTGTGCGTTTTCGTAGGATGTTCGTAGGGACTGCTGCGGTGGAAGCCGTACCAGCTTCCGCAATAGACGAGGGGAAGTTGTATTAGCAGCCAGAGGGCGATAAGGCTGAGTAGGGTACCGAACGGGAGGGCAGTGCTTGACGCTTGAGCCCAGACGAAGAGGTTGAGGATGAAGATTGTAAAGAAAAGTAGACCAGGGAATAGCAGAGCGGTTATAAGAGTGTTCCTTCGCCAGTCTTTGCCATTAAAAGTCTTGTAGAGGCGGCCAGAGAAGTACCCAGAAAATATACCGGCGAAAACAAAGAGACCCATGCCGACACTAAGGAAGCCACCCCGGAAGCTGGGATTGAGGACACCGAGAGTACTGAGGGTAAGGAGACCTGTCGCCATAAAAACGAGCTGAGTGCCAGATCCAATAAGAGGGGCAAGGACCCCAGCGAGCGGTGGGGCGCGGAAGACGTCGCCGTGGAGAAGCTTCCAGCCTGTAATATCCTCCACAAACTCCTCGTCGGAAGAAGAGTCGACATCCAATTCAACCTCGCTCTTCTGGTCTAGCAATCCATTTGTTTTCTCTCTCGGTGATCGATTGCCATTCCTCGTCTTCTTTGACTTGAGCTTAATCTTGCCTTCTTCCAACACGCCGTCCTTGGAACTCCTCCTGCCATCTCCAACAGCGGTTTTGGCGATGACCATAACAACAACGGCTGTGAGAAGCCCACAAATGACAAGAGAGTTGAGTATAGCCAACCAATGGATGCTCGTACTTTCTTCTTGATTATTGAAGTAAAGGTCCCATCTCTTAGACCATTCGATTCTGTCATCTTCGCGGAAGTAGACTGCGTAAGAGTATGGGATGGTAATGGTTGAGCCATCGTCAACATCGTCATCAGGAGGCAGGTACGATGAATGTGGATACTGGCTTGCAAGATGAGAGTTGTTGTGCGCGATGTAGAGCTCCATTCCTTCGCTATCCGCATGAACGTCCTGCGGGCAGCCATTGCTATCTCTATGTGCTGCTTCAACACTCTTCGTGTAGACCTCGAATCCGACAATGACCTTACCCCCATGCTCGCCGGCTCGTCCTGGAGCTTGCCTCCACCGTATCACAATGGTGAGATGGTTGTTGATAAAATATCGTGGCTTTCCGGTGACTGGAGAGAAATCTTTGTAGCCCAATTTGAAGCCTGCTGCATAGTATTTGTGGCTCTTATCCACCGTCACGAAGCTCGTAGCACCCGGCAGGTTGTCAACGATCCATTCAGCCACATACCCATCTTCGATCAATTGTTGCGCTCTTTTAATGCCATTTCGATCCGTCTTGTGGCTGCACAGATACTGGCATTCCTTATCTTGGCCCATGGCCAGATCGTAGTCAGATGCCATAATTCTATCACCTCTGAGCACCTCGCCCAAATTCAGAGAAACACTTTGACCACTGGCATATCCTGCATGCTTTTCGCCCGTTGGCGGACAGACGAATGGGAGGTCATAGTAGGCATATTGTAATTGGGTGTTGTCGGAGTACACCTTATTGACATGAAGTGGGATTGCCTCATCGTCAACATAGCTTTTGATCGACCAGCCTGCAAGGGAAAGTAATCAGTATCTGCCGAAGACAAGAGGCTGTTGTTAGGTATTGAATCTGTGATCTCACCTGGTATGTAGAATGCCTGTACGGCGCTAATCGTACAGATAAGTGTAAGGAGCCTGCAGAGCAGAATCCGAAAGTCTGCGTGCATGTCTGGAAGGAGCGATAGTGATTATGGTTTGGCAATTGTGGAGCTGATGCTTGGTATGTATGCACGAAAATGAAGGTATTGGATGGCTCTCGGACTGGGCGCAGCATGTACCGTCCTCTGGCTCCTTCCTGCCTGAGTCAACCTCTCGCTTGATGGGGCTCTGTATTTTGTGCGACGGTGAGGAACAAAAGCTTCTTAACGAGCGTAAGCGGCACCGAGTGCCAAGGTTGTCAGCGAGCGTGGAGAGTACTTTGTATAAGGGCAAAGGGATTGGAGAGTTGGAGAGTACTGAGCAAAGGGAACATGCTGGGGATTTTCCCGGTGTCGATCATGCTCCTGAAGATAGCAGATTCCCGCATTCAGTGACGCGTGGCGCATGGCGGATAACGATTTTACGGAGCTAAAGTGCCAACGGCGTGTCAAAGCTTTTCCTTTTCACACATATGTTATCTATCACAATCCACAGCGGCTACACGAGCTGTAGTACCTGGCTGTAGTATCTAGCATTGACCTGAGATAGCTAATGTCTGAGGTCGAAATCAGGGACGTGCAGAAGTTACTAATGCTGAAGGCAAGCTCAGGGTCCAAGCACTTGTGGCTCGGAAAATTGTCCGAGGTGCCAAGATTAGCGCAAATTCTTCTTTCTGAACTCTACTCAGAGAAATGGCCAAGACCATTTGATGCTGAATTTCTAGAATATTCATTGTTTACATACCTACTCCGCAATCAACCCTTTCCTTGGAAACCCAAGCATTGTTCATGCCTTGTCTTCTCTACAATGATGATTGTTCTCACCATGCACTTGTTCATGTCAAAGAGATTCTCTTTGATCCGTTCCTTTTGTACTTCAACAATGCGTGGAATACGATTATATATTCGATCCATATCTTCCAACAATCGCTCCTCGGCCCTCGTCATCTTGCAGGAAGTGAGATTAGCGAGCTCGTTTGACTCACTAATCTGAGGTGAGCGCCCCGAAACATATACTCACGTGGATCGCAAGATACGAGGACCAGCCATTATAGGTACCATGGATTCCTCTGACACGAGCGCCTGCAACATTCGGAGACTCGCACGGCCCTTCCTTGATGACATTCCACACCACCCATTCTTCGATCCAGAATTCCAATGGCAAGACGCACCGCTAGTTCCAAGTGACCTGACCCCTGGCGGTCGTCTAAATTGGGAATTACCTCGACCAGCAAAGACCACACTTCACATCATGCTGGAGCTCAAGGAAGAGACCGACGAAATTCTAGAGGAGTATCGTTCGAAGTTACCTTTCATTGACCAGGCAATGGAAGAATGGGTTGAAATGCGAGGTGCTAGCCCAACAACGACTGGGGAAGCCAAACTCCGAGACTTGGCGTCACCTGGGAGGTTCTGGGATATCCAAAATGAAGGTAAGCAGCGTGACGCCTCCACTGATTCTTATATATTTAGCATGGCAAGAGATCTTGACTCACCAGGACGAGCGGATGTCATCTACCTTGTTGACGCCTTCGAACAAGAAAAATGTAAAGACCGAAAGTCCAGCATTCCCGAAAATATCAGAGCCGTTGATTGGCTGGACTTTGACGGATCGTACTTGCATGTTACAGAAGCGTCTCATGAGGCGGAGGCCGAAATGGCAATCCCTAAATCAGTACCGACTCTGAAAATCCCCAAGTCTGGCAGGAGAACGAACAGCAGACCACCCAATCTCCGGATCAGCGATTGGTCTGAGTCTGAACCGGTGGATTTTCTTCCCGCGAGTAGCTACAGTCCGGAGCCAGAGAGTGCTGGCAGCCAGGCTTGTAAGCGGCTTGGGCCTTTCCAGGATTTCTGGCGGGGCCATAACGATAGTAATGGATACCGCATGGAACTTGCAGATGATTTGCCTGTTCCAGAAGCCAGTGGTCAGCTTTCTGTTCCATATCCAACCTCGTCAGAGCCCATGGACCACCAATTCCTTCAAAGGCGGTTTGGGATGGTATTCGACCACAAGGAACCGGCTCCGTTGAGAGAGGCTGCTTGCAGATTCGAGATTTCACCATGAGCGTTGCCCTAAAGTATTAGCTTCGAGAGCTTTTTGATTATTCTGTCAAAGCGGAGGCGAGGGTCTTGAGGCTTAACAATCACCGTAAGCAGTTTTCTCTGGTGGCGAACACCGACATGCAGATGAGCAGTTGATTTCTGTACAGGTATAGTATAATCAGAAAGTTAGACTTTTCTCGCAATATTCAAAATCTGAAATGTCGTGCTTGCTAAGAATTCAATACTAACGCACATGAGAGACGTGGGCGAGAAAAGGACTTCGCCGAAGCTGACTGAGCAACGTTCGCAGTGAAGATTTAGGAGCATGGCATTCCTTGCAATAGTATCAGCTGATGTCTCGTATCACATCCTAGTGGTAAACCTGGCAAGGATACTCCCCAGACCATCGCATCGAGTATCCAGAGCGTTTGCCAAGGAGTGAAAAAGTTCGTGTCATGAAGCCACAAGTATATTCGAAACGTTGGGATCTCGCGGTCCTCTGTGCAATCTCTGCTTCAGTGTGACAGATGAGCATCCCAAGGTTTCCTGGCTCGTATAATGTCTTGACAGATATTAAGGGCTCGGTCTAAGCATTTGCCCGCAACATTCGCAATTCGCCCGGTGAGCCAACGATAGATCGGTGAGGTATCATTCGTAGCTGCTCGAACGGATTCGAGTTCTCAGACAAAAACAAGGTCCAACATCACAGAGAATGGCAGGGTGGATTTATGGAGGACTATAAGGCCCTCCACCTTAAACATGTATTGTTTCATTTCCTATCTCGCCGAGAGAGAGATGAAACGTAACGGTGTGCGCCGCACAGAAGATACAAGCTAGATGGCCGCTAGATGTTGTTCGGGTAGAGGTCGCCGAGGCTCGTTCAATTTTCCACGAATAGATTTACTTTCGCATATCCCTACCCGCGTTGGGAACAGTTCTCGCAGGCAGCCTGAGTGACCTAACCCTTAGGTAGATTAGGTAGATTAGGTAGAAGGACTTTCTGACCGCAGCATCGCCACCACCACCACCGCCTAACCGTTCTTCACCAACAAGCTTCATCAAATAATCAATTCCCATCAATAATAGTAAGTATGACTACCACATTACGAGTATACGTGGCGAACCCTCTCGTACCCTCCGAACCGCAGTCAAGGCCTATCTAAGACGACCAACCAATCTCGTGCATAGGACAGCCTTCCTAGAACGCTCCAAGAGCATCCTAAGACACAGTGTTGCTAAATGAGGCAAAGTCGTCCAACAGCTGAGAAGGTTTTGCTGACTCTATCGCCTTGGCCCCAAGAACGTGGCTCGTGTGCTTACTACACGCACTCTCTGCTCGTAGTGCGCAGCAAATCAGTGACCCACATCCCAACGTAGGAAGTGAGCAGGCCGGTCCTGACTCAATTTCTTCACGATGCTATAATATTTATAAGTGTTCCCTTCTCGTTGTTCTTTCGTTCCTTCTTTTCTCTCTATACAAGTCTCTCTACGTCACTCTATTTCCTAGATTCCATCACTAGTATCTTGCCATTTGACCAGGTACACTCGTTTGGCCTCGGACTACTCGATCGCTTCTTTTCTTCCATTTTCGTCCGTTTCTTCTATCAAGTTTTTGTAACCTACTCTCTTCAATATGCGTACCTCAGCTTTCATTGCAGCAACTCTGGCGGGTGTGGCCTCAGCATGGCCCAAGTTCTCTGGCACAGCGAGTGCTATCAAGGGGAGTGGAGGTGTATATCCCACAGGCACTGGAGTACCCCTAGGCCCAGGACCAGTATCGATCAACCACCACAGTTCAGGCGGGTTCTTTCCTTCCGGTAGCAGTGCCGCAACGTACACGGGGAAGCACTACAGCACTGGTGTATACTCACATTCCAAGGGTGGAGCAACTGGCTCCGGCCATGTGGCACCGACAGGCACTGGCCATGGCGGTGGATCTGGGGGCGGTCATACATCGCTTGTACCAACGACCATTACAATTACCGGCAACGTGCCCACGACCACCACTAAGACTGTCGAATTTACAAACACTATCACTACCACAATTAGTAAGCCTCACTAAACAAACCGCATTCTGCCCCCACAGCTAATTATGTTTAGCGACGTTCGTTCCCTGCTCTAGCGCTATTTCCGTAGCAGGAACCCACACAATCTACTCGACATCATTGACCACCTCATTGATCACCTCAACGATTACTCAAACTTCCACCAGCTATGAAGTCATTTGCCCGAGCACTGGTGCTGGAGGTGTCGTCCCTACACAGAGCCCAGGTTCAGGCCCAGGTTCAGGCCCAGGCGGGAATGGCGGCAATGGTGCTTCTTCTCTAGGCCAAAGCCCAAGCCAAACAATACTTCCAGGTGGCTACGGCCCTGGATCAGGACCTGGCGGCAACGGTGCTTCTTCTCTAGGCCAAAGCCCAAGCCAAACAATTCTTCCAGGTGGCTCCGGCCCTGGATCAGGACCTAGCGGCAACGGGGGCTCAAGTCTTGGCCAAAGCCCTACCCAAGCCCCAGGTAGCGGTAGTGGACCCGGCGTTAATAGCAATTGCCCAGCTCAACAGACCGTCACCGAAACCTATACTATGCAAGTTACCGTGATCGTCACAGCCGGTACCTCAGGCCAGACCAGTATTCCAGGTCAACCAGGCTCAGGACCAGGCGGTCTTCCCGGCCAAGGCGGTTCAAGCTTCCCTGGCCAAGGCCCATACACCTCTCAATCCGGCCAAGCACCGTTCCCCGTTCCCAGTGGAAGCAGTTCACGGGGTCACGGCGGCACTGGTACTGCGCCGCCATTCCCATCTGGCACCGGTCACAGCTCCTACCACCCATCCGGCACTGGATACCACCACACAACACCAACCGTCCTCTCGGGCACCGCACCACCATCCAAATTTCCCTTACCAACAGGGTTGACTGGACCGGGACCAGTGGTCTACTAGGTGCTGTCATAAAAAGTGGATTAGCGGACTCTTTTCATAGAGGAATATGATTTAGCATTGCGGCGGCGTTAGGGATACCGCTTTTATAGCGCTGAAATGGTTGTCTTGTATTTATGGTCTATACGAATGAGACTTTTGGTCAAATCTGTACATGGGCTCAGAGTGAGCAAGTGCTATCATTGACTTCTGAGAAGTCGATTGGTCGGTGATGTCTGTTAGTGCCTCCTACGCCTTTTAATATGACGAGAATTTCTTCCAATCTATGTATCTCATGTCCTCAACACCTTTGGCTCGTGGAGTCGAATAATAAAACATGACTTTTCTACCCCCACATCTCCAATATCTCCCAACATCCATGAATTTTGCTCATCTACTCATGTCAAAATCTCATCCAACCCTCCTACTGCCCCAAAACCTGCCAGATGCCCAACCCCACCATCCACCCACAACGTCAAATCAAGCATCCCCCTCCCCCCACCTTTGAATCCAACCCAGGCCTTGAAACAAGTAAGAAACAGCTCCGGCACGCCTAACGATGTCCAACTCAAAACGAATCCTTCAAAAGATCTAAGCCACGTATCGCAAACACATTGCATCAGATATATCAAAAAACCCTTCCTACCCATCCTTCATTGCATACTCGTTATTCAAAACACAACAGTCACATCAAAAGCAAAACACTAACATCTAATCCGCGATCCAGCCTTGTCGTAGATAGCCAACAAGGTGTCATTCCTGCCTTAGGCAACCCCGCTTTCCTTTCCTTTCCTTTCTGTTCCTTTGGCAAACTTAACCCCAGTAACCCCAACCCCATTCCCTTCTCAGCCAACCATACCTAGAATCCGTCCCTCCATCCATCGCTCTCCACCCAATCCCACTCCCCATCGTATCGTATCGCTGCTGAACAAAAACCAACATTTCCCATCAGACACATATCTATTTCTTATACATACATACATACATACACAAACACAATCCAATTATCAACACACGATCCCTTCCTCCCTACCTCCCTACCCCCCCTTGAATCTCCCACCTCCATCCCTACCCCCATCCCCATCCCCATTCCCATTCCCCTTTCTTTCCTTTCCCTTCCTTCCTAAGAACCCAAACGAAGCGCAAAACCACTACATCCTCTTCCTTCCGCCCCCCCCATAACATCCCATCCCATCCCATCCCACCCCCCAACCCAACCCTCCTCTCCTCCTCCCCCTCCCCCCCAAACAGCGCAGCAGCCTACGAAACAAAATCCTACCTATCCATCCTCCCCAATCCCAGTCTAACAAATCTTGCCTCCAGTATGGTTCGTGAAAGGTGCGGATGAGAGTTATACGATAGCATTTTGAATGGGTTGGATGGAGATTTATGATCTTTTCGACTTCTGGGTGGATGCAGGAAGTTTTGGAATTGGAGCTAGAAAGATGGAGATTAGGGTTGTTGTATGTTTTCCCTTGGGGATTTGAAAGAAAAATTGACTTTTGATTATGTACGGACGAATGCTTTATCAAAATCGCTGTTTTACTCTATATACGCCCAAAGACGCCTCCACTATATATATTCAACTTTTTCAAACTTGTCCAATCTTCGCTCAATACCATGTCATAAACTCAAAGATCTCATTCACTGCCCTCGACCCTCAATCCATCATCCACACCCTCACCACACTCACCCCTCTAGCCTCCTAATACACCCTCCTCAAACCCCACCCCACACTACTTACTCTCGCCCAAACGAAGCACCCCACCCCAACTGCATAACACCCTCCTGTAAACAAAATCAACCCCTCATAACTTCCCCCACTACTCTTCAAGATCTGTCCCGCAATCGGTATCCCAGTCAAACATCCAAAGCTAACAATCGTATAAAGACTCGCATACCACCGTCCAAATACTTCAGTTTCGCAAAGCTGTCCCACACACACGGGTGTCAGGCTGATATTGCTTCCCGAAGCCATTCCAAAAAGGACTGCGAAGATGCAGAGTTGTACGATTCCTCCGGGCCCGCTGGCGGGTGAGCATGTGAGCCAAAGACAAAAGACAGATATGAGGCAGAGGGCGCAGGTTACAATCATGGCATTGAAGCGGCCGCATTTGTCTGCCATGTAGCCTGGCAACCAGCGGCCGAAGAAACTTCCTGCGTTCAGGATTGAGAGGACTTGGTAGCTGAAGGTCTCATTGACGCCATTGGCGATGGCGTAGGATGAGATGTAGGAGATGGGAATGAAGAGGGCCCATTCAATGAAGAAGACACCGGCGGTAGTGAGGGCGAAGATTTTATGTTTGAAGATGCGATAATCAGGGAGGATGTCTTCTGTCCTAATTCTAGCCTTTGTAGGGGGGAGGATAAGAGGGTTGGAGCGGATTAGGAGGTTGGCGAAGGTGAGAAGGAGGAGGAATATGAAGGCGAGGATTCGGACGGCCCATTTGAAGCCGACGAGGGGAAAGAGCCGTTGGAGCATTAGGGGGAAGACAATACCTGGGTAATGGTCAGCTTAGGTGCTACAGGTTCAATTCGTGATATATAGTATGAGTGGTGAGAGAGGGCGAGCATACCTCCTATTGATCCACCGGTTGCAGCAAGGCCGGTTGCTTCGCCGCGCCTTTTTGAGAAGAAGTGGGCGACGCATCCGATGGCTGGAGTGAATATCAGAGAGCTGGCGACACCACAGAGGATAGAATAGGTGATAAGAAAGTGCCATAGTCCTGCAGAACCGTCAGTATACTCAGATGCATGACTGCGCACGTAGAAGCCAACTTACTTGTACTCTCAGCCACACCCATCATCCCAGCGAACAAAAGGACACTCCCAGCGGCCACCAGCCATCGTGGCCCCTTGGCATCAAATACTGGTCCAATCTGCACTCCACAGAAGAATGTGAGAAAGGCCAAGAGACTGAAGATCCAGCCAATACTACTCGGTGATTCCTGAGCAAGCTGGTGCGTGCTGAGGTATGCCTGGAAAGTACCGACGCTGTTGAGTACTCCGAATGAAGCTGTCATGCCACTAAAGGAGCCAAAGACAACCGACCAGGCCTTGAGACCGCCTTCTGGATAGGGGGAGGAAGCTTCATCATCTTGGTCTGGAACCTTTTCCTTCCCGTTGCCTTTGCTGAGAGATCTGTTGCTGGGGGTATATTCGATTGGTGGGTAGGGAACTGGGGCCGGGCCTGCTTGGATGCCTGAGGCGGTCCTGTACATAGGGTGCTTATTTACCCCAGACGACGGGTATGGGAGGCCTGATGACGCTTTGGTGCCGGAGTCAATCTCGACATCTCTTGTGTGGGGTTGCTCTTCAGCATCTCGCCGGTTCAAGGAGGTGGCCTTTCCATTGACGGACAGCGTCGAAGAGTCATGAGAGGAGGCATTGGCTGACGTATTGACATCCTCTGGAGCAGAGGATAGTCGCCCAGCTTGTTCGATATTTTCGTACTCGATACTATGACGCGAAAGTTTTACATGGTGCTTCTCTTCACCATCATGCACATCTTGCATGGGATATTGCTATATTCCTCGTATCGTAACCCAAAATTTTGCCTTTTTGCCGGCGCGACCGTCTACATTTGTAGCTCGATATCAGAGAACGTGGTAACAGTAGGCGAGAGGAAGAAAGACCACTGTGGAGAGGCATTTCGAGCGCCTTTATAGCCTCAATTGGGTTTGCCATCGCGTGGTGGCTAGCAGTGGGGTGGTGCCGCTATCGGAATGGCGGAGGTGGCCGATTAGTACAAACAGGTAGTAGGTGTAAGTACTGGTTCGATGTTAGCAGAGGAGAGAGGTGGAGGACGGCGACGGCTATGCGGGTTTGACCGTTGAGATTGATTGCGTCGACGAATGAGAGGCGTGGTCCCTGCACGAGCATTCCTCAACTGACCACGACGCGGAAAGCGCGATCACTCAAATGTTGCGACACTCTGCATTAGGATCATAGTCACGAGGACATTGAAAGCACGGTTGAGATGGAAGGATAAGTGTAACTCGATTGAATTCTATGTATTAATACTGCCTCCTGGTAATGCCCAGTCATGTGCGCAAGTCAATGCAAGATTTTGGAAGACAAGACCGCATGCTCGTGATGCTCAGTTATGCTAAGTACAAGAATTGGTAATGCCTCCTTTTCCCCCAATTACTATCCTATCCTATCGAATTCTTCCCGCCTATGGTGTACATCAAGAAAGAAGACACAACCCCTCCACTTTTCCAACCCTCATCCCCTGCCGTAACAACGTGATAATTGACTGGTGAGATTGGTGACAGAAGTTTTTTTATAGCATGGCGATACCAGCAGCAGCACCGACGGCAGCCACAACGATCTCCTGGCTCCAGGAGAAGAGGGCAGCGGCACCAGTGAAGGCAGCAGTTGGTGCTGGGGAAGTGAAGGTACCATTGGAAACTGGGGGAACAACACCAGTTGAGGCAGTTGCAGTTGGGGCTTGAATCTGGCCGTCGGAGATCTGGGTGACGGGAGCAACTGAAGTTGGGGCTTGGATCTGGCCGTCGGTGATCTGAGTGACAGGGGCAACTGAGGTAGGTGCTTGGATTTGACCATCAGTGATCTGGGTCACAGGGGCAACTGAGGTTGGTGCTTGGATTTGGCCGTCGGTGATCTGGGTGACAGGAGCGACTGAGGTAGGAGCCTGAACCTGGCCGTCAGATATCTGCTGGACTTGACCATCGCCAATTTGAGAGGCAGCCTGAGAGGCAACGACAGTGGCGAGAGCCAAAGAGACGAGGATTTGCTTGATTGAAGGCATTGCGGCGGCGGTGTTAGCGGCGGTGTTATTAATGTGTGGTGAAGGTAAGTGTTGTTGTATTATGTATTTGCTGAGCGAATGTCTTGATCGTTGAAAGATCCGGAACGACTGTGATATTTCTGAACTGAGAAAATGCAGATGCAGATATTTTGTGTTTGTAGTGAGAGATGGTAGGATTAGGAGAAGGAAAGCGAAGAATGTGGAAGAAATGGGTGTTTATCAATAATTGGCGGCACATTAAGCGGCTACTAGTGGTAGGCCGGAGCGACAAAGGTTGAGGCAGGGGGGGGCTGGTCTTCACCCAGCCGACCAATCTGACACGACGCAGGTAACCCTAGCGGCTCATTAAGCCACCATCTTAACCGGCCTCCTTGAATTTTACCCACTGTGCTACCCCGTGCTACCCACATACACTCCGCACTAGGTACTCGTAGAGCCCCCCAAAGAGGCAGGAAAAAACACATTAATCGCCAGCTTCTGTCTAGAATCAGAGTGGCTAGCAAGCAAGCCCCCAACACCGTCTGCACCGAGAGCCTTCCTGAACAGTTTGTTGCCCCTGAGCCCGACGTGAATACGGCGTGGAAGCCTATCCCTGCCCCGGCTTACCATGGTGCATTTTCCAAGCTTGCGTAGGCGAGCCGATCTCCTCCTTTCCCCCCTCCACTTTGCCGTATCCCTGTAGCTTCTGATAGGCTTGTAGAATTTAACGCATGGGACAGATTAACATCGGCTCGCCGAGATCTGCCCTTATCCTGAGACGATTATCTGGCAAGCTCGTACTTTGGTACTTTGTTGTCGTCAGCAAAAGTCTGCTCCCTGCATTTGGAGTAACCGCCGGGATTTACAGACCCGCAATTCTAAGAATATCCCTACAGTCTACGTGTGACAGTCCTGCCAGCGTTTCCCAACCACGCACACGCAAGCCTCCATCATGATGCGCGATCGTATGAGCTCTTCAGCGATAAGGGGACCAAGTGACCTCGGCCGAGTTATGGTCATGGCGTGGAGGTCCCGTAATCCAGGAGGCTGACCTACCAGCCCGCTAATGTAACTCAAAAGGCGGAGAAAATCGGTAGTCGAGGCGACGGCGTGAACGCCTTCTAAAATTTCAACTGCACCAATCTCCATCCCCCCCCGCCCCAAGATTTTCATTGAGAACGGAGGCGCTAGCGCGAGGAATACGAACACTGCATGGAATCCTGAAACGGGAGGGGCGGGCATACCGTTGGGTTGCGTCATGAACGCACCACCTTACTTTGGGTGGGTTGTCCCAGCGACTTGCATGCTTGCGGCAGCCTGTGCCAGCGCAAGCTGCATAATTCCAGAAACTGAGATCTGACATTGCGAAAACCGGTTGCGTAACAAGACTTTTTGGGGCCTATAAAGCGCTCATACTCCCCACGGAAATTCTGCGAAGTTAGTTCGCCCAGTATTGTTAGTCTTTTCTTGATTCCTCAGTACACATTTCAGATTTGATCTTTCCCGTTTATGGGAATTGGCTTGGCAGTGTCAAAAGATGAAATTAGAACTTGGCTTTTCTACAAGGGGGCCCATGGGCTGGCGAGATCCAGCCATTTCCAGGACCACGTAATCTCGATGTCATTATTTTTGTATGCATTTGATAGGCTGGACGATTCTTCAGCCTTGGAATCATTTACTGTGGAAATTCGATAATTAACGGAAATTCCGATCAATGATGAGGTGGCATGGCTATGGCAAATCGTGCATACGGCCGCCATTGAGGCCTCCCCACTCGTTCATAGCCTTGCAGGAACGGTACTTCGCGGAACCAAAAACGTCGTGGGACTATGTACTTTAGTACCTCGTGCTACCAATACTCTGTAGTGATGACATTACCTTCGTCTCGTTAGAGCTGAGTGCCACAAGTTGCTTAATTCGTACGGTATAGCAGTCCTTGCTATGTTTATCTGAATTATCAACGCACATTCCCTTATTGTGGTGTTTATGCTCCGCGTATACCATTGTTGTTGTTGTTCTACTACGCGTCCACCAAAATCAAAACAAGATATGCACACGTGCACAGCCCGAGTCCAGATACTCCCCACTTCGGTTGATCAGAAGGTGATACGAGCAAGGAAATCTACACAAATTGTTACGCACGTGCTTCGAACAATCGAATACCTGTCTCTTCGCCCAGCTTTGAATCTAGCAAATCCATGTCCTGGTCCTCATGCTCAAAGATAGAAGTCCATAGAGCATGCAAATACAGTCTTTAATCCAGAAGTGATACTGGATTGCCTCTCTTTGATGAAGAACCGAGATAAAGTAGCTATGCTATGTACACCCACAAATCCGAAATGGTCACTGATCAATTGGTATCTCCCCAACGAGTGACAAAACAAAAAGAAGGTTCACCTGTTTGTACAGTTTTCCTCCAAAGATATATACAGCTTTAAAATCCGAGAAGGGTGTCAATGTGCTTGTTGTCGAGGAGTGACAACAAGAGAATACCTCCAACGCCTCGCTCGCTTATAGGCTAAAATGCCCCATACCGTCTTCTACCCAGTCCAGTCTGAAAAAGAACCAGCATATTGTCACCGAGCATCCCTTGTCACAGGATCCAGATCATAGCCCCAACAGTGGCGCCCATGACCCAGTATCCTGAGTTTTCAACCAACATGTTCCTCATGGCGCCACTCGTCGTCCCACTACTGCTCGTACTATTATCCGTCCCATTCGGCAACGTCCCATTGATAATAATCGTCTTCGTCCCGTTCACATCGCCTACATGGATCAAACTGCTATTCTCCGCCGCCGTACTTCCATTCCCCAGCAACTGTCCCAGATACGTGCTATTGTCATTATTATCGCATCCGCACGCGCTATATTGTTGACACAAACATGTCACGGGGAGAGTTTCGTTTTGGTTCGCGGGTTGCGAGGCGTTGGACGCGTTGTGGAAACTGTAGGGGTGATCGTAGTTGTATTCATAGGCGTCGTAGAGCCATAATCCGGGGAAGATGGCGAGACCCGCACCGAGGAGGGCGAAGGGAATGATCCCGGAGGGGGAGCGCGAGCCAGAGCGATAGGCAGTGGTGGAGCCGCCAGCGAAGTAGCGTCCGCCGCCGTAGGAGGGGGAGATGGAAGAGGAGGAACTGTTGGGGGTTGGGGGTTAGTTTTGCTTGAGCTCGTGCGAGGAATGGGAGGTAATCACCTGGCTGTGCCTGTATTTCGCGAGCCACTGGAGCTGCCACTGCTGCCACTGCTGCCGGATTTTCCAGAGCTGGAGGAGCCAGACGAGCCTGAGCTTGAGGAGCCGGAGGACGAGGAACCTGAGGATGAGGAACCACCACCTCGACCTCCTCCTCCACCAGAACCTCCACCTCCTCTTCTCTTCTCTAGGTAGCTTAAGAGTCCTTCGTCTAAAACATCGTTGATGGGGCCCGTCAGGACGCCTGCCTCAGCTTCTGCTCCTCGTCTTGATATGGCATCTTTACCATATCGTGCAAACGGTAACGAGAGCGCTGACGCGACTGATGACGCACATAAGCCAATGACTGCTATCTCTGGGACCTTCATGGTAATATGTGTCGATACGGAATCCTAGCTGTACTGTAGAATCTTATATGATGATGTTCGGTTGCCTAGGACCCAGATAGTCTTGTGTGATGTTTGGTTGCCTAGGACCCGAAGAATGCTATTGATTAACATATAGGAAATATCGTAGCGGCTGAGCGGGTACGACTTAGGGTCCTTACATGGTTACCGCCACCCTCACTGTTGACTTGGCGGGAAATGATTTGCACTAAAGGAATATCAACGGGTCACTCATCGCACTCTCCGCAGATCAGGCATTATTGGGTATCTAGCGCATAGGGCTGAGTGTGGCTGATTAAGCCGCATGTCGACGGATGAGATCCTCCATCTTAAACCCCTACGGTGTACGCGCGATTACGTTCTCACTAAAAGACTTGTTCGTCTTCACCGCCATACTGATTTTGTTGGCATACAGCTGCGCCATTCCGGGGGGTCCGAGTCAATTGGATTTGGGCGTTCTCCGACACATAGGGGGCTTGCGGGCCTCATGAAAAAGCTTCGGCCTTGCAGCAGTATGATGCGAGGAGAGCGGCATAAGATCTCAAGTGATACACTTGTATAGCTTGATTTGACCGCACTTTGTGGGAAGGGTTGATCTTCGCCCCGATAGTCAGTTGATAGAAGGCTCATGAAAGTCACAAAGCTGCGCGTAATGTTCTGGCCCTGATAAATTGCCTCATACCTTGTTGATAGTCTTCTTCCGCAGCCCCTTGAGGCGAAAATAATGGTGGCACTGCGTCCTCTCGCATTGGATGCGATTGGTAACATGTCCCTGAGTGGTGAGAATGTCTCAGAGCCTTACTCCTTGCGCTTCAACTTGGGCAAAGTGAGGGTTGCAGTATTTCCAAAGAGAAACGCAAAACTTGATACAGATTTCCAGCCTTGGATAATGTTGTCTAGCTCTATTGAGCTGCAACAAGGGGGTAAGTGCTCAACGACTGCTATGGCTTGAGCTCTATGTCACCTGCAACTCCGTCCATATCAGTGGCACAGAGTGGGAATAGCTACTTAGATGACAAAGCTACTTTCAGAAAAACTAGTGACCGGTGAGTATATTTTGACCTAGTTAGACTTCTAATCAACGCTTCGTTAGACCGCAAATCCTCCTGACGCATGCTGTCTCGGCTCTGCTCCAGCCTCGAATGTTCCATTGGGTTGCCTTCTCAACCCTTGAGCAGTAGACTGGCCAGGAGCGATCCATGTGACATTGTGTCCGAGACTTGCCATATATGCAACCGTCTCGTTGTTATACGCATATTCGAAAATGACTTGGTTGGGCTCTAATTGATCGTGAAGACGTGGCTCAGCCAGAGCCTCTTCTACGGTGGCGTTCTGGTCGAGGACATGCCACAGATTTTGGATAACGGCAGTGATGATACGGCTGCCTCCTGCGGATCCAATGACATAGTACAATGTACCGTTGGAGAGGTACTCAACGATGGTGGGCGAGATTGATGAAAGCGGCCTTTTGCCAGGACGGATGAAGTTTGATGGTGAGGGTGCATAACCAAAGGCATTAGTTTGCCCAGGAACGGAGAAATCGTTCATTTCGTCATTCATGATGACTCCCGTCTCTGGAACGCAAAGCTGGGAACTAGACATTCATTCAGGGCACGGGTCATTGTTGGAGAAGGGGCGAGCAACCTACCCAAACAATAGATTGACGGTGGTGGTCAAAGAGATTGCCATGCCTGAGGCGTCAGCTGTGACAACTGTAGAGGTGCCAGAGCTGGAGGACATTAGTGAAGATTCCTTGAAAACCCACTGGATTTCAGAGATGGCTCACTCATTGAGAGACTCGAAGCCCTGTGGATCATATGCCGAAACGCTGAGCGTGTGAAAGTCTGAAATACGACTTCTGATGTTTTCAGCAGTAGTTTCGTTGAGCATCTCATCCTGATATACATCCAGACCCTCAACAAACGATGGGTCTCCGAGATTCGCTCGCTTTTCAGGTGTCAGCGTATGAAGTTCAACAATGAGCAGAGTTTTTGCACCTCTCCGTACGCAAACCTTATGGCTTCGTCAAGCCTATGTGTGCTGAGATTGATCGCAGCTGCTTGGCCGAAGTCAGAGTATCCCTCCACGGTCTTCATTACTGACAATGCCACGGTGCCTGATGATGGAGCGGAGCAAGCGGTGAGTTTAAAACCCCGATAATCAATCTGAGCTGGTTTCCTTATGGCTATGCTATAATTTTTAAGGTCGTCTAGAGTCATTGTTCCGCCGGACGCTTGTAATGCGTTGATGGTGGCATTAGCGATGGGCCCCGTATAGAAAGCATCAGGGCCACGCTCTGCAATGGCCTCCAGGGTATCAGCGTATCGCTTCCTTGTGATAGTCTCATTCAGACCGAGAAGCGTTCCATTGGGTGCGAAGTCAATAGCAAAGCTAGGGTCCTCAACCAGGAAGTTTGGACCACCAGCTATCGCGCTCATCTCCTGATGAACCAAGTCTTGCGTCACGGTAAATCCATAACGAGCCAATTTGATCGCTGGTTGCATAACGTGAGCCCATGGCAGTTTGCCGTATCCTTGGTGGAGATATTCTAGGCCTCGAAGCTCACCGGGAACGCCACTATGTCCGAGATGAGCACTATAACTTCAACCCCAACATTGCGATGCTGCACCTTGCAAGGCCGCCGTATAGCGATAGATTCACGTTTTCATTATACATATCCTCAAATGCTGCAGCAGGAGCGGTCTCGCGAAAGTCGATGGCTTCATAAGAGCCATTGGAGCCACGCACTTATTATAGCACTGGTCAATCGAAAGGGTTGAAAGAAAGTACTGCGGCTCGGGACTTGAGCCTTACCAATCATAAACCCTCCCCCCCAATACCGCTATGGTACATTCCTGCAGCTTTGTTAGAGCTTGAAGCAGGCTTTATGATCCGATTTACCAATTACGCCCACGCAGAAGACGGTTCCCACCAAAGCGTCGGCTGCACTCCCTCCAGCTCTGATCAGGTCCACTCCAACACGGCTGCATACCGAGCTCTCAGAGGCAACGGCACCTAACTTATCATTTTCTTCATACTGGGTCGTACTACGCCGTTGGGCGTTGGGTGAGGCCAAAACGCCAAGCACGAAATGGCCGCCAATAGCTGTAAATAAGGCAATACGCAAGACCAAGTGAGGCAACATCGTAGAATTGTAAGACAGGAGCTTTCTTCAATCTTCGGAGCAGCAGACTTGAATTACAATATCCAGACATACGGGCGGGGTACATGGCCAAGGCTTGGCTGACCAGTTAGGCAGCTCGTAAAGATATGCAAAGGGACGAACTCGAAACATTTTTCGATTCCGCTCAAAGTTGAATGGCATTACATGCAGGGCGTTCTTTGCGCGTTATTAGGGCTGATGAATTGGGGTCTGCTCAAGCTGCTGGATTAAGGAACCTACTCTAATTGCTAGGTCAGTCCTTTTCCTCAACTGTCAAGACCAAGGCCCAATCTGAATGGATGGAAGCCTAGAGTTGCATGAATCGCCAGATCTGATTTTGTACTGCCCTTGACAGAGTTTGGTTCCAAGCAACGGGTAAATTCACGCTTTTCTGACTGAGCATGTGCCCCATTTGGGTGGGGAAGTCCTTGAATCCAAACTGCGGGTCATGCATTAAGTATGCTGGCAGTGCAGCCAACACAATAGTTGGTCTGGGCCGGCGGGTCTACTTGCAACAACCAACGGGGAGATAACGGAGTGAAATTTGTATGGTCTCCGATTTGGTCTGCAAAAGATCACGGAGACACTCCTCATATTTAGGGAGCGGGATAAGCCCTCTCTCACTAATCGAAAAGGGTATGGTGTTCTTAGCGGTGACGCAGGTGGGGAACTGGTGAAGACCCTGAGTGGCCGGAGAGTTAGAGATCTCCAACAAATTCACTCCTCCACCATCCCATTCGGAGAAGCGATTTTGGACATGTGAATTACTTTATAAACCGCCCTTCACCCGCATCTACATCTCATCCTTTTTAAATTCATCCTTTTCAAATATTATCCAGTGCGTCCCTCATTGCAACTGGAACGCAAGCTATCACAGCCTTTCTTCCTATATATATATATATCTGCTCGAGAAGAAGAGCACTTAGGCAATCCCTAACTATCAACTCCTCTAATCTTTTTCTTAGCACTAAATGCAGTTTGAGAAACGACGATTCAGCTGTGTCATGCTATATTCCTGACTTCGGAAGTGAAACATTGGCAAATCCAGTCCCTGCCGAAACAGCTTGGATCGTGAACCTTCGCCGAGCCTATTCGCCCCTCAATTACATTCGGGCAAAGGACAATCCGTAAAGCGGTTGTCTATAGACCAGCGTAATTGTTCCGAGGAAGATTAAGGCGAGACCCGAATTTCTCTTCCTACGAAGTCCGCGCCTGGCATCATGCCTATTTTTATGAACCCTTTCCATAAACACGATGTGTCCGAGTTTCCAGATACTTTTGTGCCACTAGCCCATGCCGAGCGTCACCCTTCTGTCGTTGCTGCTCATAAGGATATGGACAAGAAAAACCTACCTTCAGCGAGTCCCATCAATGACGCGGGCGATACCAGTGACAATGAATACAGCGCATATACCATTGAGGGTCTAATTGCAGAGATTGATTTGGGTATATTCAGCACAATAGGATCCTGTGGATTTTTAATAATATTGGAAAATAGATATTGCAGCCTCTGGGCATGATACGGCATATGATCGTACGTGATTTCCATTTTTCCTTATTCACACCACCATCCAAATACTACCCAGCAAGGGCCCATACATATTCGTGTTGTAAAATCCATGATCTGACATTCCTTAGGAAAGTCCAAGGTGATCAACAAAGCTATAATGGACATTGGCATGGGATGGTATCAATGGGAATTGTTCGTGCTGTGCGGCTTTGGCTGGTTAGCAGACAAGTTAGTCCAAGCCACCATGCAGATCCCAGCTTGCCTTCACTGACCATCGTGAACCAGCTTGATACTTCAAGTATGTCCTGAGACCAGGAAATATCAAGGCCGCAGTACTGATTGACCTTCCAGATTGTGGCTCTCACTCTACCATCACTGACATCCGAATTCGGTCCTAGCACTACCCAAGTGCGGTACACTACCTGCTCCATCTTTGTCGGGCTATGCGTTGGTGCTTCTTTCTGGGGCATTGCTTCAGACATTTTGGGCAGACGTCTAGCATTCAATACGACCCTCTTCATCGCTGGAGTCTTTGGTCTTGCCGTGGGTGGTGGTAATACTTGGATTGGTGTTTGTGGACTCTATGCAGCACTTGGCGTAGGAGTTGGTGGGAATCTCCCAGTTGATGGAGTAAGACCGATAGATACCTTAAAGGCTGAACCAACTGACGATCCCAAGGCACTCTTTCTCGAATTCCTTCCGCAAGCTTCTCAGGCTTTGCTTACTTTGCTATCTGTCTGGTGGCCCATTGGACAGCTCATTGGCTCGCTCAGTAAGCAGGACGCTAGCACTATTACGCCTTTCTCTAACTCTGTATAGTCGCGTGGGGGTTCCTTACCAACTATAAATGCGACGCCTCGCTCCTCTCGTGTGATGTCACTGCTCCAGGCGTAGCATGCTGTCACAAAGACCAGAACTGGGGCTGGAGGTACCTCAATATTACCAGTGGTGCCATAATCTTTTTGATGTTTGTAGCACGCTTCTTCTTTTTCCATCTCTTTGAGTCTCCTAAGTATCTCCTCTCAAGAGGTCGTCAGGCAGAGGCAGTCGCGACGGTTCATGGAATTGGTGTGTCGAATCGTTTCTCTTGAGGGCGCCCTTACTGACCGATGATAGCTTACAAGAACAAGCGCAAGACCTGGCTGTCAGAGGAAATCCTGAATGCTGTTGGCGGAGACCCTGAAGTTGTGAGCGATGCTAAGCTCTCCACACTGGACATTGTGAAGCGATTCTTTAGTAAATTCTCCGGGGATAGGATTGCACCTCTATTCCAAACAAAGCGTATTGCTATAATGAGTATGTTTTCTCTTTATCTAATGATGGTCGACTCGTCCGTAGAGACTTGCTAGCTCGTACTGCAGCTAACACCGAACCACAGCATGCTTGGTCTGGTTTTGCTGGGCAACAATTGGAATGGGATACCCTCTTTTCAATGCCTTCCTCCCACAATACCTCGAGAACGCTGGCAAAAATCAACCACCGACGCCTAACAACATTGTTTATCGCAACTACGCCATTACATCGATCGTTGGCGTCCCCGGGTCTTTCATTGCTGCGTATACCGTCGACATGAAGTACATTGGCCGGAAATACACCATCGCAATATCCACGTTGATAACCGGTATCCTTCTTTTCTGCTTCACGATCAGCTCCGACCCCAACTACCAGCTCATTTTCACCAGCCTTGAGGCGTTCTTCCAAAGTATGTCTACTATCCTAAGGCGCACATCATCCAAGCTGATTCATGAACAGATATTATGTATGGTGTGCTGTATGCATATACTCCTGAGGTCTTTCCAGCTCCAAATCGAGGCACTGGAACAGGGATTGCCTCCTGTTTGAACAGAATTACAGGTCTTTGCGCGCCGATAGTGGCGGTACATGCCGGAAGTGTCAATCCCAATGCCCCCGTATATGCCTCAGGGGCGCTCATCATCGCAGCTTTCCTTGCCATGTGTCTCTTCCCTATCGAGACAAGGGGTAAACAGAGTTTATGAGCGCTTGTTCGAAGTGTCATAGAGCGCTTGATGAGCATGACGTAGATGACCTAGCATAGACCACTCTTGCCTTCAATATCAGCAAGTTGATAGGATGCCGTGTTTGATAGGCTTATGACTTGGTGAACCAAGTATTAGCTGGACTATCCAACGAATTGTCCGTGGAATGCTCAATGTACTTAAAATGATAAGAGAATAGAGCATAAGTCATGTATAGAGAGCTTATACCTAACAAATTATTTCTGATGATACCCTGGGAATGATAGCTTTAGAGGTTTTTTACCTTTGATTATAGCTTTTACGTTTTTAATAAGTATGTGATAAAAGGAATATGCTGCTCTAAATGATCTTAATAAATGTTGAACCTGACTTCAACAACCTTTTTATATGCATGACTTATGCTGCATTCTCTTACAAAGAATGGGCCATATATGGAGGTCTCGCCCACCCAAAATAGCTCTTCGCTGCTTCGGGTGTACTAATAGGAACATTGTATTCTGAGGTCCTGGTAGACGGGTTGTTCTTGTTTTGAAACGCTTGAGGACTGCCTTTGACATATAAACCATCGATGCTTGTCTCGCAGCATGACGTTTTGACATAAATGTTTTCACCGAATAGTAAGTTCATAGCTTACTCTGACCTTCCTGGGGCACAGCTACTACAACCTTACCCCAAGTCTCTCTCCTCCCCAACATCCCCAATGCCTCACCTACACTCTCCAATCCAGAAAACGTCCGATCTCCGTACACCGTCCCCCTAAACTTCCCTTCCTCCATCAACTTGAATAATCCCTTCCAAACCACCTCCACCGTCTCGACCTCCTCCTTCGCATACATACCCCAATGCAATCCCACAAGACTGACATTCTTCAACAAAACCCGATTCATGGCCACCTTCTCAATATTACCAGCTGCAAATCCAATCACAACTATCCTCCCGTTCCAAGCCGTGCACTTGAGACTTGTATTCACCATCCCGACAGGATCAAAGACTATATCCACCCCCTTCCCTCCAGGTGTAATCTTCTTGACTTCTTCCTCCCACCCTTTCTTATTGTAATCAATCGCATAATCCGCCCCAAACCCCTTAGCAACCTCCAATTTCCTTTTTGACCCGGCCGTCGCAATTACGATTGCTCCAAAAGCTTTCGCTACTTGCACAGCAGCTAAGCCTACGCCACCAGCTGCAGCATGTATAAGCACATAATCACCCTTTTTCACTCCCGCTCTTGTGACTAGTGCAGCATAACTCGTTGGCGCCGTTACCATCAACCCCGCCGCATCAACAAACCCCCATCCCTTCGGCACAAGGCGTAATGCCTCTTCTTTAGCGCAGACATGTGTAGCATATCCACCTTGCGCTGCGCCGAAGATGCGATCGCCAACTTTGAAGGCTGGGGATCGGGAGGCGGAGGGGGTGCTGAGGATGACGCCCGAGAACTCTGAGCCGGAGATCCAGGGCAGCGGGGGCTGGTGCTGATATTTGCCGCGAATTTGGAGGAGATCGAAGAAGTTGGTGGCGGTTGCATGGATGGCGATGAGGTATTGATCTGGCTGAGGGGTGGGATTTGGGAGGGTACTGACAGTGAGGTCGCTGGGGCCGGACACGTAGGCTTTTACTTGGATGGCGCGCATCTTGAAAGGAATCTATCTGGGAAGATTATGTGTCTCAATTGAGAGAACAAAGAATACATCCTACAGGTTCGAGGCCATTAGCCACAATTCTTTTCTCTCCATGAACTCGCTTTAGTCGGACTGAAAATGCCGAGGCATCTCTTCTCTTCAGCCTTCCCACCCAACGTCACTCGGCCTTGTACAACCTCTAAGATATTCTTAAGTGCTAAGTTATATCAGTATGGACAAGCTGCCTGCAGAGCTTATACTGCATATCGCTCGTTGTAAGTGGGAGCTTGTTCGAGACCGGTCAATGGGGCTAAATAATTGCTAGTCCTTCATGCACACGACATCGTAACTCTACAGCTCGTAGCCAAGCACTTCTTTAAAACCTACCGGGATAACAGCCTATGGAAGGATCTTTGCCTAGACCATTCTTTGGTATCCGAAGCTGCGCGCAGAATCCAGACTCACGATACACCTAGCATTCCCCGTACTCAGGAGCCGACAGCCTTAGACTTACGAAGAGCTGTTGACCATATCAACCCTACCTTACGCGATCACCTACCAAAAAAAGATAAACCCACCAGACGAGCTGCTTCTAGTTGGGACCCCGCCTACCCCGGCGAAAAGGTGGACTGGTACAATGAATACATTGCGCGGCATGCGCCACTCTCCATCAGTTGGCTTCAGCAACCTACAAACGACTCTCATAAAATTATAGAGAATATTGAGCCAAGGGGTTTGGGCTTACTACAAAAAGATGGAGAAGATATAGTCATAGCGCCCTTAGACGATGGGAGCGTGTGCCTCTGGAATATAGGCCAAGACGATGCGGCTCCAAAAGACAAAGACGGCCGCATAATGACTCGTAGCAGACCTGGTCTTCTCTCTGTCACTGGTCCCGGTGGTACTACGTGGCAGAGTGTAGAGAAGTCCAGAGCGAAAATGACAAGCACCGGTGTTGTGGAATGCGTCAGTATCGACAAGATGCGGAATAAGGCCTATTTCGCTGTACAGTCAGGTCTCAACGAGGTTGACCTTTCGACACTTCAGATCTCTGCCTACGATCGATACCCTTTCTCTATATCAGTACTCTCCGAAGCGGCACATCCTGTTCCACTAACAGTGGGGACAACGTTTTCGCTCCACATGCATGATCCACGGCTTGGGAACAATGGCCGTGCATCTTCCTACACCTATATCTCCGAAAGGGTTGATTCCAGCTACGACTTTGCCAATGGTCCCATGCGAAATGACTTTCATCGCCTAAACGCAGGCGATGATCCTCAGAGCGAATACGCCACACTCTTCCATCCTGCTCCCCTATCCATTCTTCATATCAATTCTACCTCTACTGTTTACGTTGCAGGCCGCTTCCCCAGCATTCTAACCTACGATCGTCGCTTCTTCCCAAAGCTTACCTCTACAATCCACTCTGGAGCCCGTCTGTGCTCCATGACCTCTCTCAGTGCCCCCAACAGCCCAACCTTAGTAGCAGCAGGTGAATACAATGGTAAAGGATCCCTAGAATTCTACCCCACCACCCCTTCCACAACTTCAGAGTCTACTTCCCCACCCACAGTCCCTGAAAATGAACCAAAACGTAATCGCACCTCCGCATCCAGCTCCAAACTCCTCTCCCTCACAAGGCACGGCACCCGCCTCCTCTTCTCCGATGGCGACGGTCAACTAAAGTGGGTCGAGCGGGACGGCTCAACGCTCGTTCGTCGTTGGAATATCAACACATATACCACCGCTGATTGTCTCCTCATGAGTAGCGTCTTCAATAGCAATCCCAATGAGGGTGACGTAGCCCGGAAGTTACTCCCTGTGAGCGCAAAAGAAAGGAGCGAGGTTCTGATCTGGACGGGAGAGAAGATTGGCGTGCTTGGATTTAGGGAGCATCCAAGGTTTGTGTTTGGGGGCGATGGGGATGATGATAAGTGGATGATGGATGGGAGGGATGGGCCTGAGGGGATGGCGGAGAGAGATTATGGGAGGGTGGTGAGAGAGGCATTGGAGAGGCAGGCGGATGAGGCGAGGTTCATGCAGGGGTTGGGCTTGAGGGCTTCTGCGTAGGTGGGCGAATGTGATTGTCTCCCTCTTGATTTCGGCCTATGTGAATGGTGTAGGGGCAGATGTCTCCGAACAATGAATGGTAAATACCAATTCTTCGCCCTTCTGTTGAATGATATCATGTGACTGTAAAGCGATCCAGTGTTCATCAGTGGATGTGACGCACTCCTTATCATGCAGCTATGGCAAGTATCGGCTATTCACGCTATATGAAAAATTATCACGATATCATAGAATCATGGAACTCTTTCAAATCACAACGCCTGCTCTACCTGGTTGATGAAATACCATATTGCGAAATCATGAACTGAAAAGGCATCAGATCCTTCCTCTTGCGCGCAGCCATTTTGGTTACGTGATGGTAAGATTCAAAATCAACAGTGGTAATGACCTGGTTGCAAGACTTAAAGTTGTATCTAAGTACCCTTATTCTATGCCCAAGGAATCAAGGACACCTAGAATACGGAACGTCATACACAGTAATTGTGCTAACCGTTGCGCTGAGCTGAGAAAGACCCGGGTGTTTCCATCTAGTATTCAATCCACCTTCTTGAAAACTTGGCGAACGACGAGGTCTTCCCGGCAATCTGAACTCATCACTTTATTCTAGATTCTGTCATTGGATATGAAGAAGGAGAAGGCGTGATGATCTTGTGTGAGACCGATATTCCATAGATCGTATCAAGCAGAGATAAGGTATGTATACCTTCAATGGCAAACACTATATAAAAGACTCCAGAACCCCGAAACTAACACATGTGGACGTGCAAGAGGCTTTCGGATCTATTGATAGTATGAAGCTTTCCCGTTGATGTAGCCAGGCCTCATATATTTGAGACTCTCCTCGACGTATTGAAGGTTTAATGCTGCTGGGAGAACACAGCCATCGATCAAAAGTTCTCGCGCCTGACTTGCATTACTATTTCCTCAATGGCTTAGACAAAGTGTTTGGAATTGACTTTGCCTGTGCTAGCTGTGAGTACGGCGGGAACTCGGTAGACTCGTGTATAATCACTTTTAGTATGAAAGTTGGGCACAAGTGATGCATGTAGAGTAGCTGTTTAAGTTAGGTTTTAATACTTAGTAAAGTACTTTAGAGTAATATATACCCATTATTAAATACTTATTAAGTACTGAAAAGCTATAATTAAGTATGAGGAATAATAAACATATAATGTCTAAAGGTGTCATTAATAATAACTTGTTAGGTGTCAGCTCTTTACGTATGACTTTTGCTCATTCTCTTACTAATCCCTTGGAATGCCTTCTCCTACTGAGAATGAGCTAGAATGAGATCACTCTTTCGTCTCGTCATTAGAGAAGCTATGCAGTAGGTTGGATGCTGAGAGCATGGAGGTTGTAGCTCTTATCAGCTGCAGGACTGGGTCGTGCGAAGCCTGCTCGGGAACGTGAGACGGTCCCTAGAGTGCGCCGTATAGAGCTCTTCAGCTACCCATGGGCCCGGAACAAATTACCCATTCTATTCCCCATCAGGTCTTTCGAGCTGCATGGCATGGTCTTCCTGAGATCCGCTACAAAGCCAATCGAGGGATTGCGCCAAGGATGGTGCATGAGCATCAACATATTTCGAAGCTTTTGGCTGGCTGCAAAGCAATGGCGATACGCCGCTGATGATACTCTCGCGTTTCTATGGACGGCTACCCCGACAACGGCACAGATTTAAAGCATTTTCCATAGGTTCCAAGGACTGTTGATGATGTTGCTAGTGGGTGCGCGAAACAGTGGCTTGCAGCCATAAGAGATCGAGGTTGTATTTATGCCCTGTAATGGCCCAAGCATAGAATAGACGCCGGGGGAGCGCTTAGGGCATCCGTTGCTGGGCAGATCCATGCGCGGTCCCAATAAGATAATCACGGCACGTCTTGCATTGTAGCCAATGGAGATCTGCTGGCTATGCTTTCTAACAAGCTAACCCCATATCATCCAAACCAGGGGGACGAAGGATCTAGATGCAGCAGGTCTGCAGGCCGTGTTGCACTTGATTTGCAGACTAGATTGAGCTTTTCGGCGATTGCTTTAGCTGCATATGCCTTCCATCATGCATCTGTTTCAATGTCGTTCCAGCTGCTGCTCGAGGATATGCTAGCAACCTCTGGGCCGTGCTTCCCCCGGTTGCAATTGTAAGATCGACATAAGAACCCTCATTCTCGTCTTTTTTCATCGTCTCCTATATGCTTCACGTTTGATCAGAATATTTACCACTCGTTTTCTTCAATTCAAATCTATTACTTAGCCAGATGTGTTTAATCAGGCTATCCAATCGCCCGGCAGGTGACCTAAGCTTCTGCTATGAGCCCGAGTCCATCGCCCACAGCACAGGCATTGGTTGGTTGGGTCCTTGAGTCACCAGGGCGTGGAACACTCAGTCTCATCCTCAGCTGCCTTACCACGATATTCTTATGTACCTGGGTGGTGATACACGCGCGAGTCTACAAGCGTTCATCACTCTTTGGGCTGCACAAACTTACCTTATTCCTCAAGACTATCCTCGCGCCGGAATTTATAGCCGTTGAGGGACTCCAGGAATGGACTCAAGCGCGAAGGATGGTGAAAGATTGCGCGGAATCCACAGGAGGAAGACTGAAGACCCTTCATGCCTTCTACATTGGTATGCTCGCTCTGAGATACCGCACTCCGCGTGGTGAGAGAGTCGTATGGCCGAATCAATTCACCTGGCTGCTGCAACAAGGTCTAATTGACTGGGATGATCACGGACTCTGGGGACTTTCCGAGGAGAGCATACGCGATAAAAGTAATGCAGACGGCGCGGTGAAGCTGCTGGCGCTCGGTCAAGTGTCGTGGTTTATGGCGCAGAGCATAATGCGGCGTGTCCATAATCTTCCCCTCTCCCAACTCGAAACGATGACTCTCAGTTACATCCCTTTGGTGGCCCTCACGTACTTCTTCTGGTGGGTCAAACCGAAAGATGTCATGACTCCATCGATTATTGAGCTGCCAGATATGCTTTCTGGGCAGAAGGCGATGTTCGAGTCCAAGGCTGTTAGTAGCGTGTTTGATAGTGAGGGCATAGGAAAGCAAGATTCCCTCCGGACCATCTGGTATCTCACACCTCGAGTGTTTGAGAAAGAAGCTGAAGACAAGGCATTGCAAGAAGCCGAGAGAAAGGCCAGGCAAGGAGCCAAGGAGAGGATGGCGTCACAGGAGGCGAAGCAAGCGGTTGCGCGTGATGTTGAAAGTGGTGAGAGTTTGGAATCAAAACCCGTCCTGGTGGCGAGCACAGTGGCCAAGAAAGAGACCGTGGTCGGATACTGGGACCCCGAGTTGTACCACTCCAGGATCCTCTGGCCAGTAATATGTCTTTTTGGAGCCTCGTTCGGCGCACTTCATCTTATATCCTGGAACACCGTGTTCCCAACGGTCGTGGAGCTGTGGCTGTGGCGTGCGGCAGCGCTCCTGTCGATCGTTTCCATGCTGATTTTCATGCAATTCGAAAAAGTTATTGTTCGGTGGGGTGGCCCGCTGACGATAATCAGCCTCGTATCACCGGCGTTGTACCTTCTCAGCCGTATCGTCATGATTGGTGGTGTTATTGCGTCGTTCCGGGCTGAAGATCCAGCCATCTATAATACTTATGTTGCCTCGACTTACTGGGTCCACATTCTATGAATGAGCGACAAAGAGTCGTTCTTCATTATCATATATACAACGCTGTGTCCTCTTATATTCCATCTTCTTATTCTCTACCTACACCGCATCGACAGGACCTACGTTCCGTATGTATCAACTTCAGGAAGTCGGAATGCCTTTCATTACAGTGAGCGTGGCTGGTTAAAGGGATTGAACTAGTCTTATCCGGACTCTGGCAATAGTATCGATTCCCGTGTAAGAGAATAGAGTATAAGTCATGTATATAAAGCTGAAAACTAGTAAATTATCTATAATAATACCCTTAGAATTAATGGTTCCAGAGGGGTTTAACCTTTGATTATAGCTTTTTAGTACTTAAGTAGCTATGAAAAAAGATATGTACTACTTCTTAAGAACCTTAATAAGTATAGAAATCAACCTAAACCCCTTTTTATATACGTGACTTATGCTCCATTCTCTTACCTTAGATATAGTGTTAAACAGATTAAGCATTCCTCCACATAGTCATTGTCGTCACGGCCTATCAATGCTGGGCTCAAAGTGAGGTAGTTATTCAGCGGGCGATGATTACATACACTGAGACTTGAATAAGACGCAGGGCATTCTGTCCGATCTGCCAACATATAATGCCGTCCCAGTGCATTTGCCAATAGAGTGAGCAGACCTCCCCAAGGAATGAGGAGATATTCGAGATACAGTCTTCAGTCTTCGCCATATTTGCTGGTCTTCTCTACTTTCATTGTTAAGACGAGCCATTCTATAATAAGAGGCATTGAAGCAAGATCATCTATATTGACATAAAAAACATCGGCCGGGATTCCCCTGTAGACCCAAGGTCACGTCATCCCAAGTAGCATAGCCGCAAAGTACAACAGAAGACTACAACAGCTTTGCAGACATTGACAACAAAGTCCAGCGGCAGCGCCATTTATATGCCCTACCAAGTCATGTGCAAAAGACCAGCTCACGCACATTCGAGTCTAAATTACCTCCTATCCTTACCTTCCTTTCGTCGTATCACGTGAATGCCGGATCTGCAGCTGCCAATATACGCATGACGGCCAAAGAGATCACTGGATTGCCCATAATAACATCGTGTAGCCCAGTCTTCAATATCTCTTCTCTGATAACGCCATTTTCCGTTCGCCACTCCATGACTGACCCTGCAGCGCCCAGATCATTTCTTGACTTTTGTCTCACCTCATGAAACTCCTCATAAGTGATACCACGAGGCACTGTAGCATTTACGGCGTGCCAGTAGACTACTTCGGTATGATGTGAGGGGATATCATAATCATCTTCGGCGTGAATTAGGGTAAGCTGATACTTTTCCCCATTAGCTTCGTTGGCGCGTATGTAACTAGCGATACGGTCCTTGCTCAACCATTTTTCCTTTACGAAGGTGCTGAGGTAGTTGAACAGCAGTGGAAACCTGGCAAGCGGTGACAGAATTGGGATAGTGCCAGCCACCCTGTACGTCGCCACGAGCGTCGGAACGTCAACGAACGGTGCGACTAAAATTCCGCCTGCAAACACTATGGGTGGAGATTGCAACGCAAAGTGCTCTGAAACAGCGAGGTTCACAGCAGTGCCTAGAGACTGGCTAAAGATGAGGATCCGTGAAGGTGGAATGCCGGCCACGTGCATCGCCCATTCGACCACCGAGATAGCATCGAGGCAAAGGCCACGCTCGGACGGCGTACCCGGACTGCGCCCAAACCCTCGATAGTCGAATGTTAAGACGTGAATCTTCTTAGGCTGCCCCGCTGACAGCGCGCGATAATTGGGAACTCTGTAGCCCGACCCAACCGTTCCTGCAGCTCCATGCATGTGTATGATTAATCGGGCGTCAGGGTCGTCGCGCAACAGCTTAAAGGCGAAGCGCGATGTAATATCTGAGGCGAAGCCAGACGGTTCTGCAAGTAGGGCAGCCTCGTGCTGACGATATAGCTCGACGGGTAGGATATGCCAGGCGTACAGCGGTCCTCCGGCGGAAGATTTGATGGCAAAGGGCGTAGTTTGGCTGCGTAGGAAGCCGAAACTCTCGGGGACATTGAGGTCCTTGAACCAGGTCATCTGGATCTTGTGGAGGTAGACAACATGAGCTTGGAAGGAAGATGTCGTAAGCAGTCCCAGGAGACCAGCGTAAAGACCGACCAGGACTGCTGCTGAGATGGAGGCATATTTGAATACAAGATAGGCCATGTTGCCCATCATTACGATGAGCAGCACGGATCTTGTCTTCAAATATACAAATTAGGCGCCTGGAGGTTCGAGGATCTACCTAAAGGCTGTCAGCGTAAGTTTTGGGCGGGAAGCCGGCCCGGTTGTGCAAGCGTGTTTGGGGACCTGCATGTTAGCGCCAGCCCAATTGCTTCCGGTCTGGGATTCCATTCACGATTCCATCTCACATGCGGTGAATGTCAAGCGAAGACAATAACATTATGGCACGAGGAACATTGCTGTCTGGAGCACTCACCTATAACTAAGAGAGGGCAGTGCATCGGAATAATCAAATATCCTATACCGTAACGTAAGAGATTCGGCCTAAGGCTAATGCACTGCTGTCTGTTAGAAATCGACGTCTTTCATGTTGCGGAACACTGTACAGTAATGCTTTTCCTTATACATATGTTGACTATTCGTCAAACTTAATATCGCCCTTGCTAATATCAGGATAAACATCAAACCTCCTCTGCGTATATATTGGTATTCCCTTCCTCGTCTCCTCAATAGCCTCGCCCTTCAGCTCAGCATAAACCACCTCTTCCTTCTCCCCAGCCTCACACAGGACCTTCGCGTTCGGATCTACAACCATGCTATGACCCCAAGCGTTATAACTCGCCTCCATATCCCTCGCTGGACTACACAGCCCCACGTAAACCTGATTATCCATCGCCCTTGCCCTAGCCTGCAATTCCCAATGTAAAGCACCAGTCGTTAGATTAAAGGCGCCGGGGTATAGTAAGAGGAAGCAGCCCTTCCGTGCAGCAATGGTAGCGAGTTCCGGGAAGCGGATATCGTAGCAGATTGCGAGCGCGATTTTACCGTATTCCGGGAGCTCGACTAGGGTTACTTTGTTGCCGGGAGAGAGAACATCAGATTCTCTGAACGTTATCTTGCCAGGTATATCTATATCAAACAAGTGCACTTTTCGATGGGTAGCTAAAAGATCGCCTTCTGGCGAAAAGAAGAGTGAGGTGTTGTAGTATTTCTTTGTCGAGGTTACGTATTCCGGTATGCTCCCTCCGAGCAGGTAGGCTTTGCTTTCAGCTGCGAGGGTTGAGAGGGCATGATAGGAGGGGGAGTCGGTCTTTGAGGGAGGGTGAGGGAGGAGAGTCTCGGCGTAAGTGGGGAAGTATTGACAGCCGTAGGGGGAATTGAAGCATTCGGGGAGGACTATCAGGTTGGCCCCCGACTTTGAGGCCTCGAGGACGCGGGAGCGGGCACGGGCGAGGTTTGCGGCTTTGTCAGCGCCTGTGTATGGATATAGTCAGCGGACATGGTAAAGGTGTTTTGAGGGTTCGGTAGGAAGGTGAACCTGTTGCGAGCTGTACAAGAGCGAGCTTTAGGGGCTTCTTGAGAAGAGAAGCCATATCAATATGTTCCCGAGGGTGGAATATCCAGAGCTCTATGGCAATTGACTATCAACATTAAGGGTCGGAAGGCATTCAATGCTCAAAATAGTCGAGATGGCGATGTCATCGCGGACCGTTTCCGCTCCACGCCAGACACAACAAGCACTCCGTATCCATTGAATGTAGACAATTTACTCCGTGTGCAATGGACATAATCCCGTACAATTGTATTTTGTAATAAATCAATTTTGCTTGCGGTCTGTGCTGGAAATTGATCTATCGCTGTAGGCACAGACTTATATCCACCTATCATAGAACATCATCCCGTCTCACTTCTCCATCGTTAATCACTCGATACCAGTTCGCCTATTCCACGCAGTCGACACATCATCATCTTCTAATAACTTTCCTCCAGAACATTAAAAGACACCATGCTCATAGCTAGCAGTGTTGCTACTCATACCATCATCAAATCTGTTCCAGGAAGGAGATCGGAACATTGACTTGAGTCACAGTCTCACACGACTGGCCACCATATATTTCGAAGCACTCCAAAGAGAGGGTAGTGCCCCCTCCTAATGTATATGTTGCACTGGTCACTTGATCAGCCTTGAAGCTCTCAACCTATGAAGGTTTGTAGACGTTGCACTCACTTGTCACAAGCAACAGGGGTTTCCTGCAACGAGAGTGTGCCAGCACCGAAATATTGATACGACATCTCAACGCCACTGACACCACAGGGATATGAGAGGCCGTCAGCGACCTCTCCTGTATCACCCAAATTCGACCATTCACAAAGTCCAGAGACATCAAGATTTGGATCGACCCAAGTAAAGGTGAGATGGGTGTAATTGTAAGGTGCAGGGGTGCCTGCGGCTGGCGTGAAATTAGTAGGCAGTCGAAAAGATTCGAAGCCTTGAATTGCCCATTCTTGAGCGCCACAAGTTGCTGAACGCTTGAGATTGACACTGGTCTGCGGGAGTGCGAGAGCAAGCGAGGCTAGAGGGAGCAATTGGAGGAGATACATGATCGAGGTTGGGGGAAATATGGCCGTGACTGTGGCGAGGAGATTCTTGACAGGTTGTACTAGCGAAGTTGTGTGAATCGAAACACGATGGATGAGGAAGACTTGGAAACAGTAAAGTGGGAGAGGTTGCTTCTTGTACTGAAGGGTCAGATAGCAAACAATTTGGAAGTAAGTCATGGTGGTTAATCAGTTCATTTTATACTCGTCTGCCTCCTTCGGCTCTCGTCCAGGGTTTGCCATTTCCGCATCAGCTTATGCAAAGAGGTGTCACAAGTCAAGGGCAAATACGAGGATCCATATCTCGTAATAGCCTCGAGTCCGCCTATCACCGCACATTGTCACAACGAGTAGACCCTAATTCCTTCACATCGTGCCTAATGTTACTAGCCTTAGTACTCCCGAGAGACAAGCCGACGGAGCAATCCAACCGTGCCCCTTGCACGCTTCATGGACCTTCCAAGACCTGTTCTTACCGCGAGCGAGCGAATAAACACTCTACGTCAAGCACGCATCCAACAGGCATATTATTTAGAAATGCTGACAGGTAAGAACCATGGGTGTGCAAAAGGCCACTATTGCCTAGTTCCAGGAAATATCCGACGCTAGAATTATATTTATCACTTTCCGAATCTTGGCACTACCAGACTTCGTTATTTTTGATCCTTCATCGCACGTTAAGAGTCCGTGCAACCTGCAACTCGGATATTTACCGCCTTCTCCATGTAGCTATCAATAAGATGACTGCCCTGGTTGAATACGTGGACTATAAACCCACCGTCCATTCGTGAATGGATCACAATCGCCGTGGACTGCATATAGTATATTTAGGACTATTACCCTGTTTTTGTCGATATCAATTCTTCTAAAATTGTAATTGCGAGAGCTATTAATGATCAACGGTCATGTTATGTAATAAATGATGACGAAATGGTCAATAACGGTGAGATGGTGGGTGATGCTGAGGTAGTATTTTATGATCAGATGTTGATGGTAGTAGGATGAGCTCTGTCTTACAATTCATCAATAGCGATAGTGGTAGCGAACTGACGAATCGGCACTTCTTGAGATTATCAATCTGTGAATGGATTAGAAATAGTCCGTTGGCCTTGTCAACTGGCCTGTTCATCGATATACTAGTTCATCTGCAACTGGACGAAATATGTGCCTCGACAGGAATAGGACTGCAACGCTCCTAACGGGGAAGGCTTTGATGCACTATTGGTTGTCCCACCACATTGATGGGCCAGGGACGGGAAGGACGGAATTGGAGGTTCTCCGCAGGCGTTTGATGTTGAAATGCGCATGCTTTGTGGAGATAACAATCTCCAGCAAACAGACTCATGACTTAGTATCTGTATGATACGATCATCTCATTCTTTACTCTAGGGGAGATATGGAGCAACGCTCCTGCTTGACACTGCGCTGCTTTCTCATGGCAAGGCTCTTTCCATTGCTGGCCACTTTAGCTTCGAACCTCATAAGGCAGTCGCTTTCACCTCCTGTCTGTAAATTTCAAACGTGTGTTTACATCTTTCTTCGTCCACTCTGTAATCCATTTACCCTAAACCGCATCCCTGTTATCATATTAAGAAAAGCATAATCCCCTCTATACCTAATGGTCCGTACGCATCTTCGCTCAGTCGAGCTTTGCTCATGGACGACGTACCTCGTCTGAACGAAGTACCTTTTGTACATGAGCGAGGCTTTACAGTACCTCCAACGGTAGACGCGAACCTTCGAGACCGAATCCGATCTTTACTCATCTCCCGCAATCGCCAACAACCTCCGAGAACCCCTTGCCCATCACCTGATCATAGTTACCTCCCTCGCAGTCCGGAAGAGAAGTCCTCTAGCCACTCTCCTGCACATGCAAGGAAATACAAGTTTAGCCCGGCACAGGCCATCGCAAAGCTTGTCAAATTAGAGTACGAAGAGCTAGACATGGGAGCCACAAGATTCGATGGACCGGCCGGCCAGATTGAGAGGGACGATGCCGATGTTACTCCAAGGCGTCCCAGCCAGCCAAATATGGAGGAAGCTCGGAACACGAGAGCGGAGTGGGCATGGTCACGTCCTACCGCTGGCCTCGACCATCGAGCGGAGCAAAACGTTCTTGGCCGGGAGTCTTTGATACCAACTTCGCCAAAATTAGAACGAGCAAAGTCGTCAGCATCAAAGAAGGCGAACAAATCTCGCCTGCCCAGATTCTACCTTCGTACCGTACCGCCTACAACAGATGTGAACAAGACTGTCAGACCCAAGCCACAGCACATACCCGGTAGCTATCGGTCCGAAGTCGACACAAAGAGGGCTGTCAGCTCGAGGGTTGACACACCACTTATCGATGACCTGCCAGACGCAATGAGCAATGATGTACTTGCTGTGCCTACCTATGCCGGTCTACGTGACGAGCATGGTCATAATGCAGTTGGTGCGTTACACGAGATAAAAGGTCAAAACCATCACGCTGTCCCATCAGAAGATCTACGTAGTGCACCGAGGTCTCCGATGCCCACTTCTGTTTCCGCATTGGACGAGGATCGTGGACAAGCACAGGTGGACACATTAGAAGCGCCAGTGTTCATCATTGGAGGTGAACAAAGTGAGGACAACCTTGAAATGGGAGAATTGATTGGCGACCTTAGCAATCCCGAAGTAGAGGCCGTACCACAAAAGCGTCGACAGATTTCCGAGTTACCAGCCCAATCTCCTCTATCGCAGTCACGCATGAAAGAGCAAGTCAACGAGGAGTACCTTCTTGCAGGAGATCCCGTTAGAGAGAAGCGGACTCCTTCAAGCGTCTACTCACCATCGGTACGAAGCTTTGAGTCAATCAAACTTGAAGCAGATCAAATTGTAGACAACATGAAATCTCCTCTGCTGCCCAGAACATCGCCTCGGGCTTCCGACGATACTGAGCTTGCAGTCCCCGTCGCCGAGCTTCCGCTGATTCAAAGCACCGAGTCGATACCCGATAAGGCTCAGAAGCCGTCACCAGTCAGTAGGGCTATGTCATTATTATCAGAGATGAGTGCGCGTTCCGGTATACAGGCACCGTCGCTGCGGTCCCTTCGGCAGCAAATGAAGAGCGGTTCCCCAAACTTCACCTCCAGGCCCCACCGTCACCGTAAACGCACCAGCGAACATTCAGGACACCAGGGAGCGAGAATGATCGCCAATAAACGAGGTTACAAGCCCCTGCAGCATGATAATCGTCAGCAATACCTTGGCGAGACCGACAGCACGAAGGGAGCGGTAGTGTTGCAACACCAGCATGCCCAAGGCGAAGGTTTTGCGAAAGTCATCAGTGATCTTGAGGGTCTGTTGAAAGAGGCCTTGAACCTTGCCGGTCACGCTACTGGCATAGAGCAAAGCGAAAAAGTCCCGTTAACTCGTCAACATCCGCCGGGGGGCTACGAACATCTTGAAAGGACAGAGTCGGGGAACAGCAGTGAATGTGCATCGTCGCTCTCAAGCGGTGTCGATGAAGAAGACAACTATACCACGTTGCCGCACCAATCTACGGGTAAACATCAAGGCCATTTCAGTGGTGATGAACCTGAGAGCGACAGGTTTCACCACGACCACTTCAAGAAAGCTCGAGATGCAACGCAGTATCTTGCACAAACGCGTCACTCGTCGACTATACCACATGAAGAGGAGAACCAGGCGAAGGTGCAGCCTGAAGTCACGACAGGTGAATTTCTTGGGTTGCCGCATACATCTTCGAAGATCGGGGCTTCCACTCAGAAATCACGCTTTTATCAACCCTCTACTCTAACGGATTGGGCCGTCATCCGAATCCCGTCAAAGATGTCCAAAGTTCGTCTGGAGATGGGACCTACACCGCCGCCACCTCAGGCGCCGCGAATAGTGCAGGTCCCTCCGAAAGAACAGCACGTCTTCCTTCAACGAGGTCACGAAGCTTCGGAGAGTGGGGTGACGAGAGAGTCCATCCACGGGTATGTTAATGCACACCAGCGGCCCCCGATCGAGCCTCGCATAAGCTCGATACGTCCAAAACAGGCAACACGGAAGAGGGATAATTTCACGTCTATGGACGAGTATTACTCCTCTGGCGGGAGCGATTGTACCTGTGCTCCATATGTTGCGGACTTCAAGACATCAGCGCTACAATACCACCCAGTCTATCGAGCGGCGATGGCTGGTGAGACCTCACAGGCTCCTAGAAGTGGACCTCATCCGATCAGACCTCGTCAAGATACCGCTGATTCATTGGAGAAGCATCATAATGTAGACCCGGAAAAAAATCGCCCGAAAAAGTCCACTGATAACCAGGATTTCAGCCTGGAAAACCGCAATCACTTGAGTATCCGGGAGCCACGTGGTTTCAGTCTTAGCCGTTCTCATCGTCGATCACCAATTGCTCGGGACTGGAGTACTTCGCGAAAGCGTTATGTTGCAATTGTGGCGTGTATTACAACTGCATTCATGGGCTTGATCGTTGGCATCTATGCCGGTGAGGTGCCTGCGATCCAGTATGCCATTGCGGATGAGCATCATTATACTATACTAGGGAATGTGTTATTCTTCCTTGGATTGGCAATTACCACGGCCCTCTTCTACCCTTTGCCGTTGCTTCATGGTCGAAAGCCATATACGTTAGCAGCACTCACCATCCTTCTACCTTTGCAGTTCCCTCAGGCTTTAGCAATGAATTCCCCTCGAACACCAACGGTTGCGACGTATCGTATTGGGCTCCTACTTCCAAGGATTTTTGCAGGCATGGTGATGGGATTTGCAAACATCAATCTCATCACAACATTGCTTGACCTCTTTGGGGCGTCTTTGCAAAGCGGGAACCCTCACCAAGAGATAGTAAATGAGAGCGATGTCCGAAGGCACGGCGGAGGTATGGGGGTGTGGCTTGGTATATGGACATTTTGTGCGATTGGCTCGATTGGGATTGGCTTTCTCATTGGAGCCGGTATCATTAGTGGTCTTGATGTCTCTTGGGGTTTCTGGGTCACTATTATCATCAATGCTGCTGTGCTGCTACTCAACATCGTAACGCCCGAGACTCGCAGATCAGCTTATCGTAGATCCATGGCTGAGGTCCGCAATGGAAATGAGACGTCACGAAGAGTTGCCCGCGGAGAGATCAAGATGCATCTTCAATCGACTGGGCCACTATGGTGGGGAGAGGAGGTCTTCGCTGGCCATGTGCTCGCGATACGCATGCTGAAGCAACCTGGGTTCATCGTTCTATCGCTTTACCTTGGTTGGATATATGGCCAAGTGGTTCTGGTGATAGTGGTAAGAATTTCCTATTCGATTCTCATACTTGTAATTTACAATTGTATAGCTTCTCGGGGCTCTGTTGTCCAAGTATTATTTCTTCCATCCCCAATTTGTTGGATTGGCTGTGGCAATCATACCCTTAGGTTCCCTGTTAGCAATCCCTTTTCAGAAAGCCTCCTTGTTCAGCCGATCACGACACCATCGTCAAAGGACAGATAGCATGACCTTCGAGAAGCGTGTTACATGGACATCACATCTCGTTAGGCGGTCCATCTTCATGATTACGCTCCCCTTCGCAGACTTGGCCTATACTCTGGCTTCTGGTGGCCATCCTACTCATTTCATGGTGCCAATCGTCTTCGCTGGGTTAATTGGGTTTCTTTCGAACTTGGCCATCGCTGAATGTCACGGAATCATCATGGAGACATACGACACTTCAGACCTGCAGCCAGGCATGACTGGTCGGCCTCGCCGCGTCTTGCCAGAAGAGATCAGGAAGAAGAGGACCAATTTCTCCTGCTTCCCTCGCGTAACTGCAGCCTTCGCAATCTCGCAGACCTGTGGCTTCATCATCGCTGCGGGAGTTACGGGGTGGGGCGGTGTGGTCGAAAGGCATATAGGAGCACAAACGGCTACTGCAGTCATGGCTGGAGTGCTTCTACTTCTAACCTTGTTACTCATTAGTGTGTTATGGCGATACAAGGTTGTTCAGATTATCCCGTCTGAAAGGTATGGGACGAACATCTTGTCTGGACCTGAGGACGAGTGGAAACCAGTGATCATTGGCAATCCTAGCGGCACTACGCGGCGGATGAGTATACTAGAGCTAGGGTACTTGAGCAGGTGGAGTGAGATCAGGCGGAGGAATAAGCTTGCACCGGAGCGCTGACTGATTAGTGTTGCTGTACTCTGATGGGTGTGTGAACCGAGCACAGCTGGCCTGTGTTGTTGTACCGCAGAGTTACCTATGATCAAAACTATAATCTCGAACGCAGGAGAGGCACAGCTTTCCACTCATTGTGCCGCACTGCGTATGAATTGTCGTAATGCGGTCGCCACCGCCAGCAACCTTATCCCATGAGCCTGCTTGCAGATCAGATGCTCAGTAGAGTGGCGAGATCGGACCAGCGACTCATGCAGCATGGTCTAGGACTCCTGAAATCACTAACAACTCCACATTGAGACTTTGGGAAGTGGAAAAGTCTCTTCCCTGTACATCTCACGTTTACCCGCACTGGGGACCTTTGACTCCTATCGGCGATAATGTTTGTATTGATGCCCACATGAAATTACTTAATGCAGAGAAGGAATTTGTCGAGGCAGCCCCACGGTGGAGAATAATAGCAGGGAGAAGCGACGAGAACGAGCAATCGTGAATACGAAATCGAATTCGGGCATTTTCTAACGGTCATGCATATTCTTTGCGTCTCCTGCAAGGATGATCATTGGGGCCGCAAGGCTGTACTTTCCGTTCAAAGGAAAAGTTTCGATGGTGCGGCGGGTAGAAGGATGGTGCGACTCCACCAAAGCGATTAGATACGAGCCAGAGAAGACACCAACGGTGGTTGGTCCCGCCAGGCTAGGCAAGAGATTCCCGAAAAGCGAATATCGAAAGCTGGAAATATGGGGGCGCTCCGTGCTAACTCCCGAAGGCAGAATCTCTGTTGTGTTTCTCCGCGTTCCGCGTTCTGCCTTTACGTGTGTGTGCACAGTGACGTGGAAGCTTGCTGCAAGCCTCAAATCTCGGGTCGATGTGTGATCATTTGTTGAGAATCGAGGACCTAGACTCGTCGATGCCCCTATGAAGAAGTGATTTAAAATCTCCTATCTGTCTTTGTGCAATTGGATCTTCACCATTCTCTCCTGGCGGCGGGTCCCACTCCGCTTGGTGGTGATGGGTGACACGGTTTCGCAGATGGCCCAGCTAGAAAGTAGCGGCAGACGGTCCCAACGCCCGCACATGCTAGGGTCTACCTTAGGGTCAATTTCTGCACGCTGGGCTCCCTGGGTCACCCTGGACACCCTGGGCCCGGGAAGTGGAGGGTCAAAACGGTCCACTCACATCGCTCCCAAAAACCCAAAAACCCAAAAGTACCTTCCCATCTGCCCCAGCATCCCGGGCGCCTGGCTAATATCCTTGAACCCAGGTTCGGTTCTGGTCTGGACCGTGGCTTGACGAACGCCTCAATCACATCGCACTGACTACTAGGCACCAATTTGTCGACCGCTAAACCCGTGTCCCGGCCTTTTCCCACTCGAACAACCGGGTCTAAATCTTCAACATTACCATGGCCCAGCTCCCCGCCCTCCCAAGTCATTCAAATAATAACGTCCAGCCCACCACCCGGCAATATTCTAGACCCTGTCGGCGCTTGCTGCAGCCCTATCATGATGCCCCAGATAATTTTCCACTGGTCTGATTGATTGACATAGGAGGCCCCAAAATGGTCATCTGCTGCATGCATCCTCCTGCATGTTGCCTCTAGGCACGACGACGGTTGACATTTCGCTACCGAAGAAGTGGTTTTGATTGCTGCATACTGTTCCGAGTCCATGTTTTGGCCTGCAGGATACCCCATAAATACCATCCTCTAATGTTGACGCCCTCACGACTATGTTCGAGGACTTCTCCTTCCTACCTCCTTCCAGGCAGCGTGCCTATTACAGTCCGTGTCAAATGGAGGACAGCATCTCTCCCAATTCCTCTCGCGAGTCGTCACCTTGCTATGAGAACGGCTACAGTGGTTCAAGGCGATGTTCGACTTCAAATTCGATAGCAGAGCTTTCTCGTCACTTCAACCAGCACACTCTCTCACCTCGACGACCATCTACAGTGCTAGAGGACTCTACACCACAGGCACGAGACACGAATCCGTATCTCCAATCCCCTAATAGCTTCTCCAACCGAATCTGCCGTCGCCGTCAAAGCATCAACCGCCTACAATGCTGCCCTGCTCACCTGTCCCGCATCTCAACTCTTGTAGAAGGCATGGTGCGGACTGGGCAGTCATACTACGATTCTTCCATACTTGATGATTCTACTTCACCCTCGCTCTCGCCCGATGAACACGAACCAACGCCCGATTCCTATATGGGCTTCACAACCTTACCAGCTTCTGCCACAGGAATTGGGGCGGGTAGCCCGAGTTCGCCACAGCATTCGCTTCGACATTCACACTCGTATAAGATTGATAAGGAGTTGAGACATAGTGCTTCAAGGGAGGGACTTGGCAAGCCGATGGTCAAGAAGAAGATTCGGATGAGGAGGAGTTCTAAAAGCCTACCGAAAGGCTCTAATAAAAGATGTGAACGATAATGGCACTCATGATAATGAACTGGGTAGCTATAGTGTATCTTTATGTGTATATGTTGGCATGGCTTTCTAGATAGTGGGATCATGATATCATGGTTGTTATTTGTAGGAATTAGTGGGAATTCATGTTTTTCGGTATGATACCTAATGGAGGGAGCACTAGACCTGTTTTCGCTGATCAGCCATGGTGAAATGCATGAGCTGCAGCTGTGGGAGCCGAGATGATTTACTTGGAACGATAGCGATGCCAACATGTCATGCATGGCTGTCACATTGGTCATACTTGAAATCTACACGTGCATCCGTGAGCACAAGCAAATAATGAGGCAATAGCTAGCGTGAAAAGCCACCTTTGCTGGCACAATGCCTCTGTTTACACTTTCTGATGCTTGAGCAAGCCCTACAATCAGCCCTGACGCTAAACTCCATCTAGACCTTTGTATCTTTTATGTTCATTCGCATGTCTACCAGAGCCATTGCCATTTCCATACTTACAATGGCAGCACCACGGGTAGCTCTAGCTGGTCAGTTCATACCTGGATATGCTCGTACAGCAGGCCGAGCCGTACATGTCAAGATCCACCCTCGGCCGCGCAATCTTTCCGAGAGTAGAGAGATACTGCGGGTACTGCAGCAGTACGGGGAAATTGCTATGTATAAGCATTTGAAGGTACACTCAGATGTGACGGATCTTTGTTCTATTATATTGCTGAAGTATTTACAGTATGGCTGACGGATGCTGCGAGCCTAGCACGAACCCAACCTCCATGCAGAGAATACCGCATTGGCTATATACCAGGACAATGAGTCTGCTGAGACAATCATTAATGCGAGTCCGCTACGATTTGCGCTAGGGAAGGTAGATGGAAGCTCGGAATATGTATCTGCAAGGGAACAGGCAGACAAGCAAGCCGAAGCGGAAAGGACTGAAAATGAGGATCGACCACTCACTCAGGAAACACCTGAAGACGAAACCCAAGAAGAATTCAAGGAGGCCAGAAGACCGCGCACGCAGCGTATGACGGTAGAAGAGACCTTCGAAGCTCTCAAAGCCTTCACCAAGGGAAGAACCATACCTGACTCCGAAGCGTCTCAAATGCCCACAACAACCCCCAAACCAACAAAACCCTTCACGCCCAACCCTACACCCTCCAACCTTTCTCCCACCTCTCTCCCCTTCCCGCCCTCCTCCTTCTACATGCAACCACCTAAACCAGAACCACCACGCGAATTCCATCTCACGATTACGCGCTCGGTGCTTAATCATCATGCTTACGTCCAAAGGCAGCATTATTATGGGCCGTTCAATCTTGAATTGAGGAGTTTAATGGCCTCGGATTTGAAGGGACGGGTGCCGGTAGAGGGGATGAGGGACTGTGAGCTAGGGAGGCAGGAGAGGGTGTTGAGGGTCAGGTTGAAGAGGTGGGAGAGAGAGAAGGATGGTGGGAAGGGGCGTGGTGGGTTGAGGGAGATCTGGGAGAGGGGACAGAAAGCCAGGAGTGAGGTCGGGAAGGAAAAGGGTGGGGTTTGAGTTACGGATCACTCACGAAAGACGCATGGAGACATCGCCTTAGCCAACTCCACTTTGCTCGGACATCACATTCCCTTCGAAGCGAAAGGCTTAACATAGTATCTTGCGCCCATACATACCGATAGCACGGGCCCATTGAGAGCGCTTGCGAGAATGCTCGACCAACGACCGCTTTCTGGCGAGTGACCTCTCCTTTTGCCAGTTGTCGGATCGTCCTCTTCTCTGACCGGCGTGAGATCCCGCCATCGCGTACATCCAAGTCTCACTTACGTATCCAAGGATACATCAACGGAACAAATGACCTGTTCAACTCTTCTTCAATGGCGTGGCCCAATCTTTGCTAAGCTGGGCCTCGCCCCGAACCTGGCGCACCTTCTCAGGCCATCTTGGAACGAACAAAGTCGCAGTTTGCAAAGCTACATTCGAAATCGAGAAAGACGGAATCTGCCATCTTATGGAGCAGCGTTCCCATGCTTATGCGGAACAATGGCTTGGTCAAACGTTGATCTGGCCTTCCTAAGGTCCGTGTTAGAAGATAGAAACCACTTCGAGCGTTGGGATGGGAGCCGGTGTGACCTAGCGAATCTGGATATAACGGTATCCATCTTATCTCTACTCGGCCATGCAGTGCTCGACAGAAGAACTAGTCATCGAAGATGTCGAAGAACGCTTGAAGATTAAGAGATTGTATTGGACTATGAAGAAGATTTGCGAGAGCAACCTGCCAGCTACCAATGACCCTGGCTTGGTTCCATTGAGTCGGGAAGTGCCGTCTTCGTCCGGCAGACCATATTTGAAAAGCCTGATGTAGCCGTCGGCAGGGTCGTTGGCAAAGTACAATTGTTTCGCATGAGGTCTGGTTCGCGTTCATTATGTATAGCCGATCTAGGGTGACGACCATGCGCTATGCCCGGTGGGAAAACGTTGTGGATCACGGCACGGTCACATGAACCCAGTGGTACAATGAAGGACACAAAGAAACGTCTCACCCTGCCACGGAGATTCTTCATCTCATTGAAATGCTTCTAGAACTACCTAAAAGACAATCACAAATGCCAAAAGAGTGGTCGACCATGCATTAAAATCGATGTGGGACGGCTAGTGCGACCATTTTTGAGATAACCATCAAAGCTATCAATCGTGACGCACGCTCGTAGCCACAGACCTCTTATTCAGAAAGTGGTATGCTTCAGGATCGTATACGTTCTTTTCCAGATACGTTCATGTCCCTGAATTACAGACTAAAATCCAGCTGCGGACAAAACGTCTATTATTTGAGAAAGCTTCATGCCCAATGGATCGAGCACATCCATTTCGTATACGAAAAAATATCTCTGTTGTTGTTGTCGTTTATCAACGAAATATGAATACGGAGATAATCAGAACAAATCTAGCCGTCTCACCACAGTTCTACTTCCAGCGTAGGTACCCCATAGGATGACCCATCTAGAAGCCATCTATATATTCCCGATCCCTACTCTACTCTATACCGCCCCATCAATCTTCTCTTTAAACATAACAACCCCCTACCTCCCTACCAACCCAGACGCAGCCTCAATCTCACTCTCCCTCTCACCCTCACCTCAACTAATTCAAACCCAATCCACCATCCACTCCTTTCCTTTCCCTGGCCCCCTCCCATCTTCCCTCTTACCCTCTTCTCTAACCTCCTCCCCAAAGCTCTCCCATATTAATAAGAAGTAATTGCAATCGTACTTTCTGCGTCCAGAAATGGCTTTTCCAGAGCGGGAAGCCATGAGTATCCACATGCATCTGGGAATACGACCGCTCGCTGGATATTGGAGTGTCTGATACTAGCGATCTTTAGCGCGAGATATTTTTCATGGATGTTATTGCATTGGTATGTTGGAGTGAGGAGATGGTGTTGGTTTCTTTTAGCGAGTAGCGAGGTGTTTTGCCGGTTGTTGATTCTTTTCTATGCAGATGGAAAATGATTGGTGGAAGTCATTCGGAGCAGAATCTTTGGCGGGGTTGAATTATTGAAGAGGAGGTCTTCTAGGAGGGTTTGGGTGTTGTTCGAGTACTGGCTTTTGGTTTGTTGTCTTCTTCATTCCGTGTTGTTGTGCGGCATTCGGGACCAGGGACATGAGTCAGGAGAGATTGATTATGCGTGTACACCTTCATAAGGGTATTGAGTTGATGACAATACCCAAAAGTTTTATATTGGTATACCGATTATATGAACAAGCAATACTAGTTCATGAACCATTCACCCGCTCGCCCAGAATAGCACAATGCGCCCTTGAAACGTCCCCTGCGTCCTTCTCCGATCCTTCACTCAGTTGTTTCGCCACTTCTTCCTCTACTTCCATTTCTGATTCCAGCTCTGAGCTCTCTGATGACTCCTCCTCCGAATCCTCAGATAATCCTTCATCAGATTCCACTGCTGATCCTTCAGCTTCCACAAGGTCCCAAAGCGGCAAACTTCCACTCCACCTGAAAAAAAATCTCTTCCAACCAACCTCCTTCCTCCGTACCCTGGCATCAGCCTCCTGCTCCGTACATTGTACGCAATAGCTTTCAATCTCCTTCCACAACTTCCCAGTCACGCGACTGAAACACTTCTTTCTGGGTACTGGCTTCCTCAATAACTCTAACGCATCTCTCACCCATCTCTTACTCGTAGAAGTCTTCTCGAAATAGGTGACACATTCATCCATTCCAATATGCCTTTCCAAGGCCGTCCAATCCCTAACTTCAGCGACACGGAGACGCGCTATGGGCGGACCAATGGCACCATATGACGGAGCATCCTTTAAGTACTGGGCCTCTTTCTTGCTCTCAACGAACCATTCCCAGTATTTCTGGGTTGGTGATTCAGCGGGGAGCTGCCAGATGCTGTAGCGGATGCCGGTTCGTTCTTCGATGTCACTGTGAGTGCCAATGACGAAAGCCCAATTGAATTGTTCGTCGTTGATATTGTGAACGCGGTGGTCTGGGTCGATGTGTGTGGGGAGACCGGCGGGGCGGCGTCGGGCTGCGTAGAGGACGATCCAGAGGCTTGGTCGATCATCGCGGGGAAGAAGGGGAGGGAGAAGTCTTGCGGCCATTCTGGGATAGGGTACGCGAGAACGAGTGCTGTGGACCGGACTTATTGTGCTGCGATTATAAGTATAAAACAATAATTATAACTTATTTAATAATTGTTGATCGGGTACAGCATAAGTGAGAGTAAAATGCAGAAGCTGATGATGTTGGGATCCTCTTTGTCATTGAAGTCAAGGAAGTTAGAGTGTACTTGAACAGCAGGTAATACCTTCCTTGTCAGCGTCTAATTTGCTCAAAGAGAGCTAACACTGTTCTCAGCCACAGTATAGAAATTGAGATGGCAGTCATGACTGTGACACAGATTAATTTTAGAAGCGACCTTGCACAAGTGATCACCAAGAAATAGCAATTGATGCCCAAGAAGTCGGCACTGAAAGACGATTCTTCTAATTTGACTTGGTATCATGCTATAGTTGTAAGTCCGGGTCGATGAATTGTTGGCGTGCATTGAGATTCACGTCATTGGTAATGAGAGGGAATGAAGTGGGGAGACACTCATAGAGAGAACTTGTACAGAAAAGACGTTCGCATTTGGTAATGTCGCTGAGCAGTCGGATTTGCATATGAAGAGTTTATAGATGCCGTACATGGGTTGCTGAAAGGTCTTAGCCAGACTATACCATTATCATCAAGGAAATGGCAATCCTAGAGTAGAACTCCTAGGAGGGTTCAGAGCGCTGAGGAATTCTTATTTAGTGATAACGAAGCTTAAATATAAAAAGTCCTTGTTGAAATGCTACTTAATAGTTAGAGCCACTGATCTTTCCGGACAATAATGCTCAACGGATCATACCTGCATACATAGCTTATATATACCGAATCCGTTCAATAATTAATTCTCCACGTCGGACTATCTCAACCGATCCCGCGGAATTCATCCCAGGCGTAAGTCATAGTGCCGTAGAACTTAGCTGTAAGGCTCAGCGGGTCGCATAGATCAACTTCGCCGAAATGGCGTAGGCTTCGAGTACGGCGACTACCGTTGCCTCTGGGAGTGACAGGCCTCGTCCGCAAAGAGAGAAGGCCGAAGCCTGATTTGGTTCGCAGACAGAGAGGGCAAGGGAGCCTTTATGTGAAGGCACAGCATCTGTGCCTGGCTACTCTGCCGCTTGTGCATATGGCGGCACAGCAGACAGCCCCGCCTAAGCAAGAAATGCAGGAGGATATGTTCTTTTCGCGTCCTGCTAACAACCCTCCATCTTCAGGACTTTTCGCAGCTTCAACTGAGCCTCAAGCACTCTTCGAGAGTAGCCGAAGGCCGGGGAGTGGTACTGAGGTGGATGCAAAATCTTCGTCCCTGTTCATCTCGGGCTTTCAGCCGAGATCATGCGAACGTGCTCGTGCCAACAAGTCGCTAGAGTAAGCAATTGGGTTCTTCAATGGTATACCCATATTGAGATGGATGCTATGCCAGAAATTTGGGAAGGTACTAAAGTTCAACCACATCCTACTCAATAAGCATTAAGAGCGCACTCAAAGGCCTAGACTACCTATCTCACTGCTTGCATAGAAGATCGCTATGCATCTTCTCATAGGCAGCGTTGAAATTTGCCGCTGAAATCCCCACTGATCAGTGATGATGCCCTGAGACGATTCTGGTCTATAGGTTCCCTTAGCATTAGAAGATAGGGTCTGTTAATGGAGACATTGACTTGAGCCTCTCAGGCCCCTCCGTGGACCGAGTACTGCCAAATTAGGATCTGCGTTCCGCCCAACATTAGGATTCAGGTCAACAAGGCGAACAAGGCAGATAGAGGTAGACCCTGCCATAATTCATGGTCTTGAACATTCATAGCACTCTAGAACAGCACCGAGAGTATTGCCCAACGAGAAACCTGTTTTGTGAAATTACCGCTCGGCTGCAAGCAGTCTGATGTTGTAGTTTGACGATCAGAAGGTGTAGAAGTGGTCTAATTGCACATATTGAGTCATCAGCCCCCGCAAGTTGACACCGCTAACCCACCAATTTACATTGAAACGCTGTTCGGGCCGGAATTTTTCAAAATTCGGAAGAGAGATGGCGAATAAAGATACACAGACGTTGTTAGAGCGGACTTGCATACTCCTAGCATGGGAAGGAGGACTTTATTGTCACTCACCCAACAGGAAGCAATTACTCTAGACGATCCCAACACAGGATTTCGAGCCTCATTCATCTGTGAAGATAGCTGGAGGTGCCCATTCGCAATACTTACATTTCCCTTACCTCTCTACACCGTCGGCTAAAGTTGCCACCGAAGACACCCAAAGTGACTTCAGACTCTGTTTTCGCCTACCGCTATCCGGAGATGCAACCCTATGCGCTCCTAGGGCTGCCTATTCTAAGACGAGATGCTCATACCTCGTAAACAGGGGCTATACTGGGGATGAAAATTCGACTAAGATACAGAATAGTGAAAGTGAACACAAGCTGCACGTGCTTTGGGGCGACTCTCCTGTGGTTTGGGGATGAGCCCAGCATCAATGGTGAAGCAATGCGGAGCTCCTTTTCGGTCATCATTCAAAATTACCAGACGTCTGATGTTGGCGTTTCAGACTTTCCGTGGCTTAGAGCGAGGCGGCTATGCTTAATCGTTAAGGTTCAGCATTAGGGGACATTGCCTTAAGACACTAAATGGGCCCCCAACACGCCAATAGCTCCTGCATTCTTCTTTAGCACAGATCTGCTACAACGCTGCGAGTGTACGCCGCTCGCACCACCCTCCATTCTCTACAAAATACTTACATAGGGCCAACATGAGCCTCAACTTTGAGACTAGCACGCGGGTGGTGGGCTGAGTTACAACAGTAATAACAATAATGGTACTGACGCAATATCCTGAGTGTTGCCATGAGTATATATCGTTGCCAAGATCCTCTGGAGATCAGTATCTTTGTTTCTCTGCAGCATTGTGTTGATCACAAAGAGCTCTTTTTAGAAGGATTACTTGATTCTGATAAATATACCGTTTGGTATACACAAATCTCCTATATTTCTTTTGCATAAACTATTGTTGTGCGCCTTGTTTCCATTACCTGGCTGTCATCCGCACAATACCCATCATGATCTCTTTTCCAAAGGTACGTCGAGGCCACGCTACAATACCCCGAGGCCTCTTTCAGTGTAGCATTAATATCCTGTACAGTTCGTTTTGCCTGTCACACTCCTGACTCAGGCAGTTTTCGCAGTACCAGCACCTCAGGGTCCGAGTCCGACCACGAGTTCGAGTCCGTCATATGCAACTATACCAGCGGGTTGCCCAACAGCGGCTACCGACAATCTAGTGTGCTATCAGTGCGACACAAGTTTCCCTACTGACGATGAATGGCTCTCATGGGAATGTCTTGCAGCTTTGAACCGGCAAACCATGGTGAAGGGCAACGACGGGACTGTTGATGGGCCAAATGAGGCGGATGATGTGCTCAACGCTATTCAGGTCACTGCTCAGGCAGCAAATATGGATTCGTAAGTCTCTAAAACTGCTAAGTACAAGTTCGAAAGAACTGACTTGGACTCTTTTACAGACGTATTATATTGGCACAGATGATGCAGGAAAGCGTCGGGTTCGTTCGACCTGGTGAAGGCGACAACGGAGCTTCATATGGACTCTTCCAGGTACAGCTTCCGCCTGGCGTAGCTGCCACTTGCGACGGCACCGCTGTCAATACATGTCCTTACTCCACGATTCTGGAAATGGTTCAGGACGGTGTATTTGGACATGCGGGCACTTCGACTCCACCACAAGCCCCTGGAATCGGCTACTGGATAACGGCTGAAGGTGGAGATATCGCTAGAGCACTTAGGGGGTACAATACTGGAAGTGTCCCAGATCCGAACGATCTTTGCGATATTGTTGCCACCAACCCAACCACCGGAAAGAAATACTTTGCTGGCACGCAAACATATGTAAGCGATGTCGCCAATCGCCTGACTGGAGCTAACGCGGGCCTGGCACATAACTATTCGTGCAATCTGGATATTGACCCGAACACATACGTGCCGGCCTCATGCCCTGCTACTAGATTATAGGAGGCCTTTACATTAGCTGGCGTTCGTTATCGTTTTTAGCATAGCATTGGAAGGCACTAAACATCAATTTCTACATAAATCAATATGTAAACTTGGTTCACCCATCGTTCAAGTTGTAAAGCGGAGGTGTGAGGCGCATTTTCTTGAGTTTGATCGTATGTGGGGAACGAAGCAAAATCGTGCTTCCCCTTCCACATGTTTTAATGAGGATTGAACGAGAACTTTGCTCATAGCTTCTGACTGGAGTCCGAAGCTGCAAAGGTTGAAGAATCTTGGATTAGGAGCGGCAATTTGAGGCGGCTCCTTAGCGTGTAGCTAAATTGGGCAAATGTGAAACAATGACGCTGAATTGACGATCATTGGTCCCCATAAACTATCACTTTGACGCTCTACAGCCCAAGACTTCGTGGATGGCAAGACCAGCTTAAAGTCCGTTCTTTGTCTAGATTTCTGTCAAACTCTAGCTTCACTGCGGACCTTATGTTGAAACCGCACGCTGTTTGGGAGCCTGGTCAACAACAACCCGGAGCTTGCGGAGGAAACTCCTGTGATGTCTACGTCTTCAACGCAATCTCGGGGCATTAACAGGCGCATCAACAGTGTACAAAATGGGAACCTGACTCGGGAGGGGTCATACAGCCGCAAGAAAGTCATCAGCCCCAATGATGCCTACCTCTATGCTTTGCGTGTCTCATACCTCGCATACCTTCTACAACCTCGAGCCCGACGGACACAGCATGTCTCTGCACCGCAAGCTCCGGTGCAGCGTACCTCCACCTCTATCAACGACTTGATGAAAGACTTCAGCATCGTGCGAGATTCAAAAAGCACTAGGTTCCCCCATGGCTTCATGGCCAAGTTGGAGGAGAGACTAATGGGGCTACTCATGGGAAAGGAGAAGAGGCCCGAATATAATGATGCCACTGTTAAACGAAGCTTTGCCGTATTTTTCAACGCCTTTTCAGAACCAAACTTCAAGAAAAGAATGGAGAAGGACAGACGGGTGGAAGACTTGGTACTCATATTCTTCTCGAACGCTACAAAGGAACTATCGAAGGGTAAAAAACCTGGTGATGACGCTTGGAAGTTGATGGTGGATCGACATCTAGCCCTTTTCGTCCGTCTGATCAGCCTGGTATTGAAAGATCATGACTGGGTTAGAGATCGCCCGGAATTAACGAGTCGTTTGACCACCCTGGAAAGCAAGCTCCTAGCACATGATCAAGATCTGTCGGCACCAATACAGAATGGAAGTTCAGGGGGTTCGACTATTGAGGTTATAGTCCCACTGAGCTATGATGTTAAGGACATGCCACTTGTTCAGGTTGTTGGGCGGATTTTTGGTCTTAGGAATACTCAGATACAATCGGACATCAACAAGTATAAAGCAGTATGGACTGAAAAGGCAGCGCTACAGGATTTGAAGACATACCAGACCCTACTGAACCTAAATTCGAAGAAAACCCTGCGGAATGATGATTTCGACCTTGATGAGGCCTTTGAGCAGTGGAAGAAGGGAGAAGTGCAAGACCTGTCGCAGATGATGCTGGCTATCGTGCAGGCCAACCCAGAACTGGCCAAGAGCACAACTGGTAGCCTCCCTCAATTCAATCATCAGGCCCACGGCCCCGCAAGCGACCATTCACAATCCGAAGCTGCCCGGAGGGCATCTGAGACTTCAGAAGTGTCTTCTTACGTTATTGATCAACCTGCAGATATGAGCGCCATTCTCTATAGCAGCCAAAGCTCAGATGCCTCTGTTGATGGCGATGGAACGTTTACCTACATCCCAGCAGATGCAAGAGCTTACTACCGCTTCATTGTAGCTCAAGCACTAACATACGACATGAATGACAAAGACCTTCAACCTCCGTCTTCGGATACCTCGAGCGAAGCGCCGGCCGTCAAGCTTCTATCGAAACAGTCTACCGAACTGCTTAACGAAATATGTCTCCGCTGGCGGATACCTTACGTTTCTCGGATCATGCTTTTCCTAGATGTCATTCGCGAGAAGTTCGTTGATCAGGAGATCACGCTTGATACCCTCGATGTTGCTTTCGGTTTCATTAAGGAACCGCCTCCAGAAAATCGCAAGACTTCGAACTTCATGACCTCACTTCTCTTGGATCGCTCAAAATGGATTTTAGCCGACACTGTCCTAAATCAGCAGATACTCTCAGCATTGCACGTGGCTTTACTTCGTGATCTATATGACGTCTTGCAGCACTGCTATGAGCCGAAGCCGCCAAGTGTAGGACCTATCGTCTACGTTCTAGAGAATCATATATACAATGACCCAGGCTTCTCGAAGACGCAGGACGACATCAATGCTTACAAGGACCAGCTCTACCAAGGTTTGCAGGAAAAGGCACATGAGATGTACAGAGCATTCTTGGAAAGGGAAGTTCCGAATGATCAGCATGCTTGGGAATTCTTCCACGTAATAGAATTGGGCAAGGCTGTTGTCGCATTGGCTCAAAGGATTCAAAAGCGGTACCGAAAGAACCCAGAAATCATGGGAGTCAATCCTTTGACTGCTTTGGTTGAGACAATACTGCCACTCTACGCCGAAGATGCTCGCGATATCGTTAGGAGAATCTTGGAACTTGCTAAGGAGAGGGGCGAGGAGGTCCCTGTGGAAGACGGGTTCCAACTCTATGGTGAGCTGGTAGAAATTAGGCGGATACATAGCGAGTGCCTTCCAGATGTTCCTTTCGCATTCCACATCGAAGACCTGCTCGAGAACTTCGTCTGGCGCTGGATTCAGATGACCGAGGCATCGATCGTTGACTGGGTGGACCAAGCGATCAAACAAGACAACTTCAGCGTACGAGCAGAGAACAACGAAATTTCCACCGATGATCAGCGACACAGCGTCTCTGTGATCGACATTTTCAGTTCCTTCAACCAGACCATAGACCGAATCGTACAGCTTAATTGGGATGACGATCTTCAGTATGCCAAGTTCATGACCGCTCTTGCTAAAGTAGTCGGTACCGGCATTGCTAGGTATTGCGATTCGGTTGAGCAGAAATTTAGCAAAGAGATGGACCGAATGACGCCAGAGCAAGAAGCCGCGACGAACCAGAGTAGGCAGGAAAAGTGGCTAGCCATGGCAAAAGATGCCTGGAACAACAAGGAGAAAATTGAGCCATTTCATTTTTTCCCTGAGGTATGTAACATGCTCCTGGGTGGAGCAGTCTTATGGCTAATGCTGTAGACAGTCCCTTGTGAAACTAAACAATGTCGACTTTGCTTCAGGACAACTTGATAAGTTAGAGCATGAAGTCAACGTGGATGCTTGTGCTGCTGTCATTCAAAGAAACCAGCCCCCTATAACACAGAGGCCAAAGAAAGTAAACAACTATGTTTTCACTATTAAGATCGTTGAGGCAGAGGATCTTAAGGCATGTGATGTTGGTGGCTATAGCGATCCTTACGTTGTGTTGGGTGATGAATATCAAAAACGTCTAGCCAAGACAAGGATCATATACCGGAATCTCAATCCACGGTGGGACGAGACTGTGGATATCACTACTCAAGGGCCTTTGAATATCATCGCTACCGTATGGGATTGGGATGCCATGGGCGACCATGACTGTGTCGGTCGAGCATCGTTAAAGCTGGACCCCTCGCATTTTGGGGACTTTTTACCTCGTGAATACTGGTTAGATCTTGATAGTCAAGGTCGGATCTTGCTTCGAGTCAGCATGGAGGGCGAGCGCGATGATATTCAATTCTATTTTGGGAAAGCATTCAGGATGCTCAAAAGGACCGAGAGGGACATGACGAGGAAGATCACGGATAAGGTATGGATAATTCAAGTCACGTAATCAAATTTTCACTAACAGAAGCTCTAGCTCTCTGCTTATATCAATCACTGTCTTTCTCGCCGTGCACTCCGCAACCTATTATCCAAAGGCATATCAATGTCTTCCATTTCTAAGCTCACGATGACTTCAGCTACTAATTACTTCAATCGAAACAAACCGCAACAGCTGACGGCACAGCCACCCACGGATGCCGAGATAACAAACGCTTTGAAGCCGCTTTTCACATACTTCGACGACAACTTCGCCATCATGAATAAAACACTAACAAGTGCATCAATGATAGCAGTCATGACACGCCTATGGAAAGAAGTTCTCGTGACAATAGAGTCGTTGCTGGTGCCTCCCCTTTCCGACAAACCTTCTCAACAACGACAACTCAATCAACAGGAGCTTGACATCGTCTTCAAGTGGCTTCAATTACTCTTTGATTTCTTCCATGCTGTAGATGAAGAAACGGGCGAGGCCAATGGTGTCCCGCTCAATGTCCTTAAATCGCCCAAATATTTTGATATCACTAATCTTAACTTCTTCTACTTGGAACCCACCGACTCTTTGATTCGCACGTCCGAGCGCATGGCATCAGCCACCGCTGCGCGTCAACAATCCCAGCGGAACCGCTTGTCTCTTCCGGCATCCTTATCATCTCCTGCCTTTGGAGGCGCAGCTGGGCTAGTTGGTTTGACTTCAACCCGGAGGTCGAAGAGTATCATGCTCTCTCGGAACCTGGGAACCATGAGGAAAGCAAAAGAGGAGAAGTGGAAGGAAGCGCAAGCAGATCCTAATGATGACATGATATTGCGAATATTGAGGATGAGGCCAGAGGCAGAGAGGTATTTGAAGGACCGGAGTAGGCAGAAGGAGCGCTTGGCAGCTGCGGCGGCGGCGGAGATGATTGTTAAGCAGAGTCTTCTGGCAGGTGGTGGTAGGATGATGGGCAATTTGCCTAAGCGTTAAGGAATGATCCACTCTTCCTTGTTTGTTTGTTGATGCTTGGATTAGCGACACAGGTGGGGTATTATGGCGTTCTCTCTATACGATTATGAGGCTGGTATAACGGATTCGTGGAATGGACGGAGGCTTGATATCCCTTGTTATTAGCTTAGCATAGCTCAGGCGTAGGCGCGTCGTTCGAACTGCATTAAACACCAACACATCTAGTTTGGATATCCTGATTCAATATGATTTCATAATTGCATAGTATATTTACAAAACGCCGTTCACTTCACCTTGGTGGCCTAACTGCTCAATCTATTCCATCTTCTGCTCGTGCCTGTGCTCCGTCAGCTATCTTTATTTTGTTAAGCGTTTGTGGGTAGATCACTGACCAACAAGCATCCCTCGCCTCCCAATTCCCGGTCCAAACCCCCAGGCAATCCTCTGTCCACACTTGGCTTATCAGGGTATGTCAAATACACCACGCCCAATAACCCCATGAATGCAGCTACAAAGCACCCGAACAAGACGGCGCCAAATCCAGGCGTAAAATGGGTGTATTCATACGGACTGAACATGCCAAGGACATCATTGTCTTCATGCACTGGTTCACCGTAGTTCCTCCGTTCCTGCTTGTCCCACCAGTCTGCGTATGGATCACGGAATTGCCGGGGAATTGGAGGTGGATTGACGTAGCCGCCGTTCATGCCAGGGTCTTCGATATCTTCTTGGGAGAGGAAGCGTCGTTGTGAGCGGTGAGTAAGGGCTAGAGGGGCTGTGGTGCGGAGGACATGGTGGGTTAAAGGGCGTGCTTTTAGGAGGCGTCGAGAGAGCATCTAAGATTGGTAAGCATTGAGAGCTGACTGAACGGCTACCCGGAGACTTGCATTGAATACGTCGCACTCTCGTGCCCCCTCAGTGAATGGAACGTGATATGTCTGGGTGGGCAGAATGATCGATGCATCGCTCGGATCGCAGGGCGACGACTAGCTCTGGTAGCGCGTCTCAATGAAGCTAGCGTGACAGAAACTGCTCATGCGGAAATTATCCGGGGACTGCGCGAGTCACTCGAAAATTGAACAACACCAGGTGTATCATCTTCCCATTTTCAATCGCTTCTACAGAACGCATGAGACTTGTGGTTCCTGTCAAACTTCGCCAGTGAAATGGTCTTACGTCAAGCTTTCTATTGATGTTACAATCAGGGAATCTGAGCGCGATTTGGCTGATGTCAAGGGGGTCACTCAGTAGGGGATTGATGGTTTTGACTGAGATGCACAACGGGACGCTGGAAAAAGGCGATTCTAAGTCCCACTTCGACGATGATCAATCCAACGAGGCTGATCAACCACCACAACCAAATGAATCTGAAGCTGAAAATACTGAATCTTTGAACGAGCAAGCTGTCCTCGAGAATGGAGAAAATCATACTGAAGACAATGGCAATGATGCACATCCAAACAAGAAGCGGAAACTCACAGATCCGCCAAAAGGGAAGGCGCTGACGACATTAAGGCCCATCTCACCGCCATGGAAGAAGATCGCAGTTGAAGGGCCTACGTCATTCGTGGCAGAAGGAAGAAGGAAATCGTCTCGTACAAATTACGTGCCTATCGAATTACAGCCTCCGGGGACAAACGCCAGACGCGTGCTGCGATACATCAGAGCTCTCCTGTCACAAAGAGTAGATATGGCGGCGCGTTCATATCATCACCCGTGACTTGCTCCGCCCCAGCTAAAACGTTGAACCATGCGAAGCGGCCACAATCTGCGGGCAAGGCCACATCTAGCTCTGCTAGCAGATCTCCATCCAAACCTAGCCAGCCACCTACATCCCAAACTCAAACTATTGTTGACACGCCGGCACCTCCGAAACGGTCCCACAAAAAGAAAGTGACGTCCCTATCACCTCAACCATACCAGCCATCTCGAACCACGAATCCTCACAAAACTCGCCGGGCAGCCCGCGCTCCGGACGCTACGGGGGTCAGATCAATGGATCAGATGTAGACATAAGCGGATGGCGTGAGAATGGTGAATTATCTCGAGAGGGCGCGATGGAGGAGCCATCTGGAATAGCCCCTATCTCGCGACCGCAACGGTTAAGTCTCAAAGTTCGCATGCCCAGGGTTCATATACAGAATACTGCGCATGTACTGCCAGAGCGAAGATATGGGTCATTCCAAGAGTGGTTCGAGAAAGAAGGTAGAATGGGACTTGTGGTTGAAGATCCAGATCCTCACCTAACGGAAAAAGAAGCCATTCGTGAAGCTCGCCTAAGAACCCGCATCTCTGAAGCTGCAAAGCCTGGTGGTTTACTTAGTGAGGACAGATGTCAGTTCTATAGACCAGAGCAGTATGAGCCACCGTCTCGGCAATACACCCACCAGGATCGACTCGTGACACATGCTGTCTATTTCAAGAAGCTAATGGAGCAAGAACATGGCAAGCACAGAAGAAATGCAAAGGAGTATGCTGAAAAGGCAGCTGCGGTTGTAAGACGGAGGGAGGAAGAGTCCTACCGCGAGTGGAAACAGGCACAACCAAAGACAGAGGCAGACATTGCGCAAGAGCAGCATGAGGCTGCCAAGGAAGTCTGGGAACAGGTCCGTGAGGACATCAAGCACAAATGGTTAATGGTCACACAATTGGTGGAAGCTCATCGGCTCCAGAGATGGCAGGATGAGCAGGATCGGCTGGGCAAGAAAGCCTTGAACGAAGCAATTGAGAAGTCGAAAGGCCTCCTTGACAGAAGGAGACGCGGTGGCTCTGACGTCGGTAGTGACGAGGAATCTGATGATGAAGTGGCCAGTAGCACCGAAAAGTCCGGTTCTGGATCTGATGCAGAAAGCGATGACGAAGATAACATGTCTTCGAGTCAATCCGACAGCGACGAGGATCAAGTGCTAGCCAATGAGGACGAGGGCCTTACTCAGGATGAACTTCGCCGGAAGTATGCAAATGTTCCCAGTGTGACTGATAACGATATCGGGGGACCGGAAAACTTGGATCATGATCCCGTGGACATAGACCACGGGGGAATGATGTCTGCTCCTGACCAGACAGAACAAAAACCCTCAAACAGTCCCACACATTCCCATCCGCACTTACGAGCGCTCCCCGTTGAACGGACCGCATCACCTGTACCTTTGGAGGAGGTCGATGACACTCTGATGGACGATAGCGATGCAAGCACCGAGATGGACTCTGAAATGGATAATAATGACGAAACGTCATCGGATGACGAAGGTGACGACACGGAAGAGGAGGGAAGTGACAAGGGAAGCGAAGAAGAGGAAAGCAACACAGGGTTATTGGGTTTCTTTTCGAAGAAGGCCAAGCAGGCCTTCCAAGTCCAAGAAGAGGAGGCTGAAGAAGAGACCAAAGTTCCCGTTGAAGCTCAAGACGACGAATATGAAGACGAGGCTGAAGAGGTATCCCTCATTCCTGATGTCACTCAAGCCCCCACGCCTTCAGCCACGCCAGCAACCACAAGCGAAGAGCCTCATCCGAAGGATGCTGAGGAGCCAGCGCTGCACATTACTGTTGACGCGACGAGTCAAACCAATCTCAACCCTGAGACAAATGACACGGCCAATGATCTGACCCTTGAAAAGCTTCAAGGACGTCAAACTTCTCCCCTTATGAACCTCAAATCCCTTGTACAAGATCCATCATTGCCATCCACGCCTGTGTCTACCAATCCTCTGAAAACACCCATACCTTCACTGCTACGAGGTACGCTTCGGGAATATCAACATTTTGGTCTCGATTGGCTTGCTGGGCTTTATGCGGCTGGCACGAATGGAATATTGGCGGACGAGATGGGTCTTGGAAAGACAATTCAGACTATTGCTTTGCTTGCACATCTAGCAGTTGAACATGAACAATGGGGGCCGCACCTGATCATTGTACCTACAAGCGTCATGCTTAATTGGGAGATTGAGTTTAAGAAATTTCTGCCCGGCTTCAAGGTCCTGACATACTATGGCACTCAAGAGGAACGGAAGAAGAAACGGCAGGGCTGGATGGATGATGACAAATGGAATGTCTGGATCACCTCTTATACGCTCGTTACAAACGATCATCAAATATTTAAGAGAAAGGCGTGGCATTACATGATCCTCGACGAAGCACACAACATCAAGAACTTCCAATCACTACGGTGGCAAACTCTTCTTACTTTCAACACCAAAGCTAGGCTACTTTTGACTGGAACGCCTCTGCAGAACAACCTGACAGAGTTGTGGTCGTTACTGTTTTTCTTGATGCCATCAGACAGCACGGAGACAGGCATTGGAGGCTTCGCGGATCTACAGGAATTCACCGATTGGTTCAGAAAACCTGTGGAGCAGATTCTCGAACATGGGAGAGATGTCATGGATGATGATGCTAGAGCTATAGTTGCGAAGCTCCATAAAGTCTTGCGGCCTTACCTGCTTCGAAGGCTCAAAGCGGATGTGGAAAAGCAAATGCCTGGAAAATTTGAGCACGTGGTTTATTGCCGATTGTCCAAGCGCCAGCGGTATCTGTATGACGGATTTATGTCTCGAGCGCAGACACGAGAAACCTTGGCTTCGGGGAACACATTCTCAATTATGAACGCTCTAATGCAACTCCGGAAGGTGTGCAACCATCCAGATCTGTTCGAGACTCGGCAAATCGTGACTTCGTTTGCTATGCCGAAATCGGCTGTTGCGGATTTCGAAATCAAGGAGCTCCTTGTCCGGCGACGACTGCTGCAGAGCGACCCGATGAACACAGTAGACCTGAATGTAATCAACTTACTTCCTGGCGAGAACGAGTTGTTTTCGGCTCTCGACACTATTCAAAGACAACGGCTCGGGGCTCTTGGAGCGTTGAGGCAACTCTCAAGTCAGCAATGGGGACGTGTAAGATTGGACCTGCCCTTCGATGGCTCATCGGTCAAAGGCGCTCTTACCAGCTATGAAAACATGGCACGACGTCTAAGATATGATCAGCTTCGCCACGCCGCCTATTACACGAGCCTACGTAGTCAACGACGTCCCTTGTACAGCCACAGCCTCATGGAGAAACTCAGATTCGGTGTTAAAGCCCTACCTCATCAGCCGAAGCCTGGCCGTAAAGCTCAGCTCTCAGAGTGGTATTCGAATTATCTACCGGCCTTAGACGAGATGGTCTTGACTCTACCTAAACGCTCAAACGCCCTGGAGACGACAATCTCAAAGTTTGCGTGTGTGACACCTGCGGTGGTAGCTACTGATATGGTGCCGTTGACTCTGTGTCATAAAGGTATGGAAACAGTTCAAGCTGCGAAGGAGTCATGTCCGTCTGAAGACCCTTACCATGAAGCTCGCATGCGTCTCTCGATCGCTTTCCCTGATAAGCGACTCCTGCAATACGACTGTGGAAAGCTCCAGAAACTCGATGGCTTGCTTCGCACTCTCGAAGCTGGTGGTCACCGTGCTCTAATCTTTACTCAGATGACTAGGGTACTCGACATTCTAGAGCAGTTCCTCAATATCCATGGCCATCGCTATCTCCGCCTTGACGGAGCCACAAAGATTGAGCAGCGGCAAGTCTTGACAGATAGATTCAACAATGACAATCGAATATTAGCTTTCATTCTATCATCAAGGTCAGGTGGCATAGGTATAAATTTAACTGGGGCTGACACCGTCATCTTCTATGATCTGGACTGGAACCCAGCTATGGACAAGCAATGTCAAGATCGATGTCATCGTATAGGTCAGACAAGAGACGTCCATATTTACCGGCTAGTGAGCGAGTACACCATTGAGGCTAATATTCTGAGGAAAGCCAACCAAAAGCGGATGCTTGACGATGTCGTTATCCAAGAAGGCGAGTTCACTACGGACTACTTCAACAATATGAACGTCAAAGACGTGCTTGGTGACGAAGCCTTTGATGATGCAAATGCGGAGGCAAATGCAGCCATGGATCGGGTGCTCGGTGGTCGTGGCACTGGCAAAGTGTTTGAGGCTGTTGAAGACCAAGAGGACATCGCTGCCGCCAAGATCGCCGAGAAGGAACTAGCTCAGAATCAAGACGCTGCCGACTTTGATGAGAAGGGAGGTACCGCTGGTACCACAGCTACGACGCCTAAAACTCCAGGGCCCCCAACACCGGGTGAATTGATGCCACTAGCGAAACCAGCACAAGGCGGTATCGAAACGACTATGACCATGGAAGCAGCTGAATCAGGGTTAGTGTCAATGCTACCTCAAGATGCCGAAGAAATGGAGGAGCTACCCTCGTGCGATGACTTTATGATACGTTTCCTAGAATGGGAACTCAGGGATATACCTGTACAACCACCTGTTGATAAGACTAAGAAGAAAGTGAAGAAGGGCAAGGAGCATAGCCTGCGGAAGAGATGATTGAGTTGTGCGAGTGCCGTAGCAATCAGCATTGGTATGGTCCTATATATCGGGTATAGGAGAAGTACTAAGTCTATCTTCTAATGTACATATCACGGACTTGGAAAACTTCCTCTCTGCGCTGGTTAGCACTAGAGCCAAGGCTCTCTTGCTGTTAGATGCATTAGCGGCATTGGCAGGTGTTTCTTATGGGCAGCATATGTATTCTTAGCATTTCTAGAATTTTCAACGGTAGCACGTGCTCTGAAGAAGATCCTCATGCAGTGCACTTGCTCGATGCTCCAAGGGGAAATATGCAAATATACGCTAATGAATGCACGCACGCACATTTCAGCGTCAACTTCCATATGGCATCCGGGGTGGCCTGCGATTGTTGCTCTTTTATGTCTCAAACCATACACCTGGGATCCTCAGTTGCCGCATAACTTTTCTAGATCGTGTCTCAGAGCTCAGACCCGGGATGTTCCAGTAGTGCCTCGAAGACTGACAACTGAGTAAGGTAATGTGTGCGTGAGGACGTCTTTCCGTTCGATTAGCTCGACCAGGGGCCTCTGTTGTGTTCGCATCTTCAGACTTCGTTCCGTTCCTTGTCCTGCCTGTCGAGACGGGGTATGAGTACATGTGGGTCTGGCCTAGACTAAATGTCTTAGTGCAGTGAGTTGTGAACTGGGTCTGAATGTGCTGGTTATGTTCATGGTGATATGGGATCATCACGGGGTCTGGTTGATTGAAGCGGTCATAAAGCTATCATAATTTGGTAAAGAAACTATGGAAATGCCCGTCTATGATGTCGGTGCTTGCTTCTTGTTGCTTCTAGTGGCAACGCTATGATATGCGGTGTGGATGTTCCGTGATGGTTTCAATATCTGTGGTGATCAATTTCGTGTCATCTTTCCATTACCTCTGGGCCATTTCTTCTTCGATTCTTGTTTTCTATTCTCGTGTTAATTGCTGTTTCAGGATAATCGTTGTGCGTTTTAGTTTTCGACTTTCAGACAAGAGAATGACTGGGGTGTTGACGAGTTGTTCGAGCATCTAATTATAGTATGATAATCCTCAGGATCACAGTCTTTTTGGTATTTGGCTCCAGGAAAGCCAAGAACAACCGAAGGTGTTGCTAGGGTAGTACTACCCACTAGTATTGCACACTTTATTAAGGACTAGAGTCCGCAAAGTTCGATGTGTTTCCGAGAAACACCACAAGAACAGCACTGTAAGCAGCAGTAGCGGTGAACACTTCCTGTTTTCTTGCTTTAGTGAAGGTGGAACAGCAGGCAGAGAAGGTCATAGTGAAAAGGAAAACGACGAGTATCTGAAAACGACCTTGACTTTTGATCTGAGCCTTGTCGGTGGGTTGGAGTTCGAATAGGATGATGACAGGGACGAGCAGAAGGGTGGCGGCAAGAAAGGTGAGAATGGCGCGTAAGAAGGCGTCGAATCGTTCGGGAGAGACTAGGTTTAGGTGTGGCAATGAGCCTGTCTTTATCTTCTGCTCAGGGGTTCGGAAGAGTGCCTGTTCGGGAAGGGTCCGTGTCAGCTTTGTGTGATCTGCGACCAAGCACGTGGGAACGGTCTCCTTGTATGGGTAGCAGGGACGACACTTGATCAAAGAGGTTTGAAACCATCGGCATGGCAAATAGCAGCCACAGACCGTAGTGGCCCATCGAGGACTTTGAGGGTCGGGGGTTTGGGCGCTTTCATCCTCACCAATAACATTTTCCTTGAAAATTTGTTCAGCACGTCCTCCAGAAAGACATTGAACCAGTTGTGCTCTCCATCGTGAGCCAAAGCAACGAGGTCATCACCTTGAAGAATCCATTCACCTTCCATAGCGACAAGGTTTTGAGAGGCCATCTGGTACAGACTGCTTTGGTTTCTCTTTGATGGTCTTTTCATGGCCTGAATCCTTTGCAGGCGGAACATCCATTCATCTAGGCAAGTGTGAGCTACAGGTTTGTTACTTCGTGTAATATGGACATACCATAGTCTTTTAGCTTTTCATTGAGAATATTTAGTAGGGCCTGGCGCTTGGATGTGGGACAGGAGGAATCTCTGCGACGCGAGCGTAGCTTTTTGTCATCGCCTGTTGTGGATTCCCACTTATCGAGCCTCTCGAGATCCTCTTCCAGCTTCTTGAGTTCATCTTGAAGATGCAATAGCAAGCGGTTGTGGAGCCATCCATATTTTCTGTATATCAAAAAATTAGGGTCACAATCCTCGAAGGCCGCAAGGCGCCCATAGCCTTCATCATACTCATCCACTACGGCCATAGGTTTAGTCAAAGACGCGAATATCTCAATTGCTCCCGTACTTACGCGACCGGACTATAGAAGGTACGCGATAGTCGAAGGTGGTGCCGAGCTCACGCTTTGACAGTCCGAGCGCAAGCTTTAGACGATCGACGAGACCTTGTTTATCGGCTGCATGAAACAATGTGAATTTTAAACGAACGTCGGATTTGATGTGGTGGAAGCTCACTCTGAGAACTCGATTCCCGTGTACCTTGGGCATATGGACTTCCTAATTCGATAGATTTGATAGAGGGTTCCTCATCTGGCCTTGCAGTTGTTGGGGGCGCGTATGGGGGCGCGTTCTGGAGCGGATCATCCTGTTCAGGCGAATTCTTTGCAACGGCCGTGGCCTCCTCGTCCACTCGTACATGACATCTTGTGGCCATCATTGGCCAGGAGAATTAGAAGAGTGGCTCGCTTCGACGTGAGGTTAGTCGCCTCAAGGGAACGTTTCCAGTGATATGTGCCAGAGATCAGCTGCTGGAGCAAGCATATTAGAGATGCAGAAAGCAAGAAGAGGTACTAATGTAGGCGACTCGGGGAAGATCTTATCTATCCTTGCAGCCTGGGGTCGAAGCGATCGCACAGATCCCTTGGAGTGATCGACATATGCATACAACTTTCATCCAAGACTAACCGCATATAGGGTATTATTCCTCAACGAAGCATGCCAATCGCTCACTTCCTTCTTAACACAGCACTACTCGAGACTCGGTATTTTGGAGCAGTGGTAAAGTCCAGCCAAAGAAAGAGCGTGAGGTAATTGTATTGAGTTTCATACCAAATGTATGTCTGCCTGATTCAATGCATGAATGTCTCGTGTATGAAGTCGAGGTTTCAAGTACAAGCGCAAGCATCGTGCTATTATTCATTCCGTATATGAGCTCTTGACAAAAAACAGCCAGACTAATACATTGTCACCACTGATAGTGATTAGTTCTCACTCTTAAAACAATTCAAGGTCTTTCTCATCAACCCATCCAGTCTCATAGATTCCATTTGCATCATCTTTGCAAACCTTGTCCTGCTCGGGACGATTGTTCTTAAGTCTGTACTGGTTCTTTGGTGGGATGGTATTGATCTTCCTTCTGCAGCACACCCAAAGTCTTCTGCGGGTGGGTTCGCCCTTAGAATCTCGTTCTAGGAGGCTGTATACTGCAGTCCCTACGTCGTAGGCGAAGGCGAACTGCCATAGGATGATTGTCAGATCCTGTCAAAGAAGAATCAAGGGGGAAGTGCACCTGGTAGAACGGATCTTGCCCGCCTCCAGCTCCAGAAAACCCGCCTATTCCAGGTACCGCTTGACCAGCAGAAGAAGAGCTGCGTTCGCCTCCGGGAGCGTGAGCGGCAGCCTATAACCCCTCAATGTTTAGTGCCGTTAAAGAAGCTTGAGGAAGACGACACCTTGGGGTCTATACATTTTTCGGGGATCTCTTCTGCGAACGATTGTCAGACATTTTATAAAACACTTTCCGGATGAAGTGCTTCATGGTGTGAGAAACAGGTTAACGAAGCACTTTATGTACTTCCCAATCCCTCTAAGATGGATGCCTCATGAACAGAAGGAACACTGTCATAGTTGGTGGCCGACGAAAGTTACCGCCCTCCGAAGATCACGAGAGCCACAATATCATAGCTTGAGCATGTGTGCGCAATCCTTCAGATGCTGCCGTGTTGCTATAGCTCTCGGGGGGGGGCAGAATTGATCCCGTCAGGTTTGGGGTCTTTCACCCAGATACAGCATCGTCTCTTGAAATGATGAGTCGAATGATCTTCCAGTGGTAAGCCGGCTTCAGAGATCAGTGGTTAACAATGAACCACAGGGAGCTTCTAAATTTCAATCCCGCATTCAGCTCTGTCCCAAAGTAGACGACGTTTCTCGCTGATATCGGTGGCGCTATATGCACATAGATAGGATGGTTAGGTCCTGGACTGAGATAGGATGACGCATTTCAGACAGAGCTCCTTGGCCGGGGTATCGAAATATGTATTGTTTACATCGAAGCAGCCACAGTGGCACAGCTTCATCTTTCGAAGGATTAACGAGGTCTCGCTATGTCTGCTCGAAAGGTCCGCAGTCACTATCCCAGAATTGACTCTGCTTAGACACTTGTTCTGAATAAACTATGACCACAACGCATTCCATAGCGCTGAAAGCCAATCAATGTTGACACCATAAGGTCATGTGCTTTCTTTTCTTGTAAATGCGGGGAGCAACGGTCTCCAGGGGCGTCGTCAAAGTCTGATCGAGGGGTTTTAGTGTGGAAGAACAAGATGGACAAAAGCATTCTCCCGGAGATTGTCCCAAATCGGAGCGTTTAGGTGGGATGAGCCGGAGTATTTGCCTCTGTAACTTATGCCGGAGAAGGCTATCTATTCACCTAGGCGTTCGTATACGACACCAGATCCTAGGAGAGGCCTTGTAGGATTGCGCCACTTTATGAGCCAGTAGTTAATTATCTATTATAGCAGCATGACGGCCGTTTGAGCAGTGGCAACATGCAGAAGCCAATGCCGAGGTATGCATGCAAAGCAACTTCTAAGACAGCGGCAAGGTAGACGAAACGGTCTCCTCTGCAGCTGCAATATCCCACATGCTTTCACAATAACACTATCAACAGGCAACAGTGCTTTACCCGAGCGAAGGATCTCGATGATATGGCACACCTGCTGCACGTCAAGAAGGGAAGTCATCAACGATTAATGTTAATCTTCCGCTAATACCGAAGATCAGGGTACTGAGGTTGCATTTCTGGCATGTGGTCTTTTCAGCGAGGTCTCGGTATTGATTGCCAAGAGTATTCCAGGCCTGATGGCTTTGCAGTTCCATAGCCAATGCCATCTAGCTTCGATTAGAAAACTTCAGCCGTGACATCCCGTTCTCACACATTGAAGCTTAGGTAATTTGATACTTTCCCGGTGTTAAGGCTGGTATTAGTCAAACGTCAGCCTTCACTATAGATCCAGCCGTACAATATTCTGAGCCACTCTTCAGCTGTTATGAAGAGCATAGTTTGCTTACTTGTATCAGGCCGTATTCAGGGGTCATATTTTTGCCTGCAGGCCGAGAAAGGCTGGTGCGAAGATAACGTTCTTTCGTATATAGTTGAGTACCGCGCCAATCCATGCCTCAGGTTTAAAAGCCGGTTTGGAGGCGCACGTCTTCCACCTCGAGCCGTTGCGGGTTCACTTAGGTCACTGTCGAGCATGTATACGAAGATCCAACTCCGTATCATTCCAAATCGGCGCACATTGCAGCACGGTGCAATAAGGAATTAGAATGATGCTGCAAGTAAGATCGTAGCCTGTGGGTGGGATCTGGCCCAGTGACCATACACCTAGATTGCTTTACCGGAGATGGTGATGGAACAACTCAGCCGTGCCTGCTGTAAACCCCTGTGAAGCAAAAACTTCTCGCAGATCTTGCCTTCTTGATAGTGTCGATTGTCCATCCGCTTATGTTGGTTTCAGTATGACGAGCCCTTATTCCTATCGTGGCGAATCCCTGGACGTTGCTGTGCTGACCATCGACCGGTGTCATGGTTCTACCGGTTTTACATTGCACAGGAAAGCCTATCCACACTCTTGTACCACTCTTTCCGTGGTTCCGCCCGCTTGCATGGTTTTGTAGCTGCATGAACGCGGCAATGCCGATGGTGTACCTGAGAACAGACAACCCGATTATCGAAAGAGATCTTGCGGCTAAGGGGGCCCCCATCAACCCCAGGTTCCTTAACATCCACACAATGGTCGCAGGGCTGCATCTCAAGATATAAACGATCTTGTAACTCCGTGTAGATGATTCCAGATAGTGGGACAGATGGACCTATCATCAACACGAATTCATCGCGCTAAAACGAACAAGTTGCTTGAGTGGATCAAAAGGGGTTGGATAGCTTCAAGACTCCCAGAGGTCATTTTGGAGGTGATCGTCAGCTAGTTGCTGGGCTCATTATTCTCCGCACCACCTCGTTGCAGTAGCTTATCTCCCGTCTTGGTGGTGTGCTACGGCTGCGACCAGACCCCTATCGCAGAGGGTCAAGAGGTCACTTGCAGCATCCTCGAACGTTCTTAGCATTCGACCCAATCGGAGAATGGACTATTGCGGAAAATTGCAGCAAGTAATCATTGAGACATGCATGCACGATCGTCTTGCTGCATATTGAGAATCATTACGCCAGCATACATCGTGACGTTGGGGGAGTGTGCTCAATGCGCGATCGGCCGAGCCCACGGCTGATCATACAGTTAGCAAGCCGCGAAGGAGACGTCAGCCTGGTTCCTGTGCACGCTGCTGCGATGTCCCAGTAACAACAGGGCTTACCAAAATGGCAGTGTCGTCCACGCCGCCTCATCCCATGATGTGTCAGTTCAAACTACCTAACCTTGATCCATCTCTCGGTCGAGAGAGACTCAAACTTAGTATAATCCTCAAATTTTAGCGAGAGACTACTCAAGCCGTAATGTGTATCCAGCTTGTCGAACGCTATGCCGTCTGTCGCTGCTTCTACCATCGCCATGCGATCGATGCCTGTCCTTCTTATCTTCGGAGTGGCCACACAGTGAGAACGAGGGAGATACTCGTTGGCTATACCTGCCCGAATCATTCAGTTACCAACTCTCAACAATCGCAAGGGCATAAAATCTCCAACCCCGATCATGCAAGCAAAAATAATACAAATGGAAACAATTCTGATGACTGATGACGCGCCTGCCGAACACGATGCCGAACCTGGTAGTCCAGCAGAAGCCTCTCGAGAGTGAGCCTTTCCCTTCTCAATCCCTGCAAGACTGTCCCGAATCCTTCAAGTCCTTGGCCATGGTTTATAGTCTGAGTAGAATGCTATCAGACTGCACAAGCTAAAGAGTATACAGGGCTTAAAGCAATAAAATCACAAATTGCCGCTTCGTGTAAGATTAATGTCAATGGATTCGCGTGTATGCCTTTTTCAGTACGCGATTTCTCAGGAGATCTCCGAAGGAGCTCCGAAGGAGCAATGATTGCACACCACGGAGGTGCCGTCAACGCGTCATGGAGTAGCTAGATTACATAGAGTATCAAATTTAGCGACAGTCAACTCTAAGATCGTTATTAATTTTGCTTACCATCAGTGACCTTATTGTTGATTGTTGATGCGCCAGAAAAGGGGAGCCGCGGTTGCTTTTTAGCGTCCAAAGAATGACTCAGCAACGCGTTTCCCACGGGTGACTTTTTGAATTCGAATGCTATTAATGATCCAACGAGTATTCATGTTTTCCAAGATTGATATTCGCAGAGATTGACTATATCATCTACAGGCTACAGCAGTATGGCACTTTGTTTATTTTAGATTCAGCGATATTGTGGCTTTGTTTCAACTCTACTCTGTTAGGTAATCTCTTATAATTGGATAACCACTCAGGGAAGGCCTTCGGCTGTCAGAAAGAGAGCCGCGATTGTTCCTTTTCTTTTTGAAGTTTTGCAGAGAGAAATATTGGTTTCTGTTAGTTTCATTTTCACAAGCAATCTCAGACCATCTCTCTAGGGCTAATTGCGCCGCATGTAGGCAATATTATCTTTCGAGCACTTTTTGGAGGCATCTCTTTAGCTGTTTGGTGTATTCTAGATACCCCAACTTCGACCCCCTTGGCTATAACTTGCATACTCTATCACCCGCGATGCTCGTCATCAGTACTGTTAGCCTGCGCTACCGCCTTGCCGCTACCGATCTGGCGCGGTCTTCTTTTCGTTGTTGTATTTGTCTCTATTCCATACGCTCCAAAATCATGGCAACGAAAGGGATACGCTTGGAAGTTTGTATACCATCTTCAAGACTTATCTAATCGCGCTAGAATGCTCCAGCGAAAGGGGCCCTTGAGAGGTTTGGGCGGTGGATGCGTCAGGTTTCAGGGTAGGTAGTCGGCAAGCTTCCCCGACATATTGCAGATATCTCCTCGAGCGTGCGGTATTATTGCAGGTCCTAGCTGAAGGCACGCTAAACACGGCCTCCAGCCTGCTCTCTGTGTTGCTGTATATGGCATTATTTCTGGACGAAGCATCAACGTATTTTTCCTTTGACGAAGGCACTTCCGGAATTCTAGGTACTATCTGCAAGTGATTGTGGCGAATTCGAAGTTATATACCTTGGAAGGAAAACGCTCGCAGTCCAGGATCGCAATAGCCAGTACAAATATCGAGCTATAGCAGGCAAAGTCCTGAGTGCACTGTTCGCAATGCACAGAATTCGGCGAGTGAGGACTGGGTAAGTTAAGCATAACTCCAGGTCACATGTCTGATGACATTGTTCAGAAAAATCGATTTGGTGAAGAGCTTGCCAATTTCTTTGATCCATTTTTTGGAGTTTCTCCTCAATTTGGTCTACGATCTCGCAAGAATGTGTTCGGTGCCCTAAAGTCTGTGTCATTAGCTATCATGCTCTGCTAATGGTGAAGTGCTTTAGTAATCACAGCCGCTGTCATTTAGTCAGCATTGTGAGTTATCCCAAACAGCAGTTCTCTTCTGGAGATGATATCGCGGATGACAAGTCGAATCAGGAGCAACTGGGAAGATTTTGGCTCCAGAAGGCGAAGCAAGGATTCGCTCGTGGAACCCAAAAAAGAAGTTGGGTGGCAATGTGCTAGTAGAGCCCGTGACCTGCAGCGGGGCCCCCACACGATTTTAGCGCTTAGGAATCCGGGGAAATTTGATAGTGATAAGTACCCTATGATATGGTTGATCTTATCTCCTCGCAGCATCTTATGACCAGCACTCTCTTAGTATACCGATGCTATATTTCATGTGCGTGTCTCAAGACTTGCGATGAGATTGACACCCTTCATCAATCGTAATCGGAGCGTAATCGTGAACGCGACATAGGGTCTGTTGTGTCAAGCACCTAGCAGTGACTGACGCTCAGGATTGCAGCAGGGATTCCTTATCGTCGCCGACATTCCAGTCTCGTCACCTCTTCCGTGTACGTCGCTGCTGCTTTGGAATAGGGTAGCGCACGAATCGCTGAAGCTCGAGGTATAGTTCACCTAGTTCCAGGCCTTTACGCCAGCAGGAGCTTGATGCCTCGTTCGAGATAATACAGTGGCTTCTTTGGAACACACACGATCGCTCAAAGTGCAGACGGGCGTGAGAACGACACTTGGTTCCCGTGCGCGACCCGCCTAAAAGGGTGAGATAATCTCCTTACTCAAGGACGACTTCAGCGAGTACGCAGGATGATGCACAGGCGTTTCATGCCTCTAAGTGGGTGACAGGGACGAAAGGGTCCGTAGGTTATCTGAGACTCGGTCAGACGTGCTCTAGGTCTGGAGACGATCAAGTACGGGAAAGTCTCTGGTACTTACCTCCCTCCCAAGGCTGCCAAACTTTACTGACTCAGATGGTCGGTGACTCAGAAAGACCAGTAATTGCCCCGACTAGACTCGGTGCCCCCTTCCTCCGTGTCCTTTCGCATATGCCTGGAAGCTGATAACTGGTCGCTCTCCAATGGGATCGGCTTCCCTTCTCGCATAGGAATCAGACCTGGGCGGAGTTTTCGTCTACACCTGTAGTATCCCGTGGTCTGGGAGCTCTGCAGGGAGCCTCGACCCTGGCTCATGTGTATGGGATCCTCTTGTGTCTTGCTCTCGAGATGATCATATAACCATCCAGATGTCCCAGTGATGAGGCATGACGCGGCGGCTTCTACAACCTAATCAATTCCGTGGTATCGCCATACAGCCTGTCTTTTCATGAGAGTCTTTCCATTTGGATTTACCTCACAACATTCGGTCGGCGGCCATGTCTGTACATCCGAGGCTTTATGGCCTCATTCGGCTCCCAATCGAGAGCTCCATGAGTATGTTGAACTGCCCATGGCCCCTAAGATGTTATTCAAGCTCTCGCAGGTTCACAGAATCCCCGGGTGGCCTGACCCTGACTCTGACCAGATAAGAACTCAACCTCAAAGCCTAGCTTAGTGTCGAACACCACATAAGTTACCAGCAATGTCTATAGTCACCTTCCCGCAGCATCACCAGATGCCTTCAATACCCTATCCACGAAATCCGTTTCGTCGAAAGCAAGGCGGGTGGCGCAGGCCTTACCACAGCTAGGTTTGGGGTCGACTGGCTTGGATGACCGAGACGTGTTGTCATACATAAAGCTATCCATGTGTTGACGAGCCTTTATGTAAAGGTATGGTAGGACTTCTGCCTGTCGACCGTCACTACTGCGACGTGAGGAACACGAGGACGGCGCCTCGAGCCTCCGATTTGGTTAACGGAACGCGTCGGGTGGACAGCAGGCTGTTACTTCCCTGTGGGGCATGTTACTCATCCCCAATCGACCTTCGCAGCTTCGTCCGATACACTTCGTGCTGACCCAAACTCCCCGAATTCAACGGCTGGGGGATTATACCCTCTTGGACTTCGGCCTTTGGGATGTCTTCCCGTTATTCTGTGGTCGATGCATCTTGTTCGGCTCTTCAGAACTGGGTCGTGCGGACACACTCGCTTTCCTTCGATTGATCGTGAAGCGAGAGTTTCTTTTGAGAGACAGTATGAAGACCCGTCCAGAAACCAGCGAAGAGATTGTGGCTAGCGAGAAGATGAAGCCAAGGCTGCGATAGACTTCTATCATATTCTGAAGACAAGCTAGAAGACGAAGGCGCCTGTCGGAATGATCGAACGATGGTCGTCATTACCACGCAAACAGCAGGATCTGGAATGCGAATTATGGGTCCCTGAGATGTGAAAATCACACTGGCTCGGGAGCCGCCAAGAGAATGCTTGCGGTTCGTCCAATAAATCCGTTCAACGGAGCCAAATAAAAGCCCGAGAAGCCTATCGTCTCTCTTTGCCCCCACCTGTTCCAAATTACTAATGCACTCACTCCCAGCGGCAGAGGAATTTGACTTAGAGTCAACATCCATTGGCTCACAACCATCATTTTCCCGAGGGTTACACCGAAGGTGCCTCGAGACGAACCTAGAGAGCTTGAACTAGAGCTGCATTTAGCTGTGCATGAGCTGGCTTAGCACCCTCCACCGCAGAGCAACATTGCCGATCCCACAGAGTCAACGAGCTCCATAGTCAGCAGTCCTTAGATGGTCGGACAAAGCTCATTCGAGACGTTTGGATTTGAGGGATTTGCTTGTGGGCGTCGGGATCATATTGAAGGAGAACCGCCCCCATTGAGTTTTGTGCTTGAAAAAGACAAGCTGGAAGAGCATACGAGGATAGATCGAACAAGGCTGAAGACTTTCCCAGCATGGGTTCATTAGTGAGTCACATGGGCATTCATCTTTGAGAAACGGGCTAAGCAGATGTAGTGGCGCTTGCATGAACAATTTTCTGTAATGCACAACACTCTTGAACCATACACATTGAGACGTTAGGCATCAATCTGCCAATGGTAACCACTCAGGTGCTTAGATCTCCTCACCGCTATCTATGTGTAAACTCGCGTATTGCTGCAGCGCTGAACGCCTTGATCTAAGATGCAAATGCCTCCAAGATCATACAAATAGCTGCAAAGCATTTTGTAATGGGTGTGGTGACGTGGCAATTTCTAGAGCACCAGTGTATCAGGTTAGAATGTTTGGCGCCAGGTTGGCGGCTGGTGCAGCTGGGGAGAATCCTACGTAGTCACATGGAGAACGTCAAAAATGGGGTTGCAGCTGTAGCGAAAGTCCGTTGCGGTATATATGTCGCGTGGATCCTGCTCAACGCTCGCAAATGTTCATACTTTTGCACGGACGGATCCTGATTGCGTGTGTTGTCGCCTTGTCTCGCAATGTCTCGCGCTCGAATGATCTACGATTGTAGTCATGATGTGAGTTCTCCACTACCCGTGCGATCTACCATCTACTATTCGACAGTCGAACAGGAGACTAAATCTTGTAGAGCATTGCACGGTTCTCGGAGGATTCGCGCGTAACGACAAAGTCGAGCCGCCCAACAAAAGCAAGAAAGAATGGCCAGCAGAGAGAAGTACTCATTACTTCTTGCTTCATTCGTGACAATTCTAAGCCCCTTGTTGTTGTAGACTAAAACAAGACATAACAAAAACGATCAAGTGTATTGGAAAGGGGACAAAGATGACCAGGGCAAGACTACGAGAAATCGCTACTGGATCTGTTGTGTGAGGAGAAAGGCAGATGGCACAGTAGAGTATCGATTGAAGACAAGCCCCACTGGAGTAAAGGGGGATTGGATCAAAGAATCGCAACTCCAGAAGTTGGATTTGATCTAGTATTGTTAGCAAAACATGCATGTCTAGGTAGTGAAACTCAATTGCTCATTTGCATGCATGATACATGACGCTTGGACTCGGGACTGCAGACCATAGGCTCTTCAATTGGTTGGTAACTTGCATATCGCATGCGTTTAGATTATCGTAGAGTCACATGGGAAGAGGAATTCACCCTAGACAAAAAGAAGGCAAAACCGGCACCTAAGCACCAACCTAGGTAGGCGATTGGTGTGGTCCGTGTCTGAATAAGATTCGATAGTCAGCTTACGCTAGAAATTCTGTCGACTCCCACCCACCCTTGCATTCTACTCACTCTTTGGAGTTGGCCTTCAGCCTCATATTCCTAATACCCTTACGCTGCTGCCATCGCTGTGACATTTACTTTTCCCCTCGTGCGATCTTACCATGGCTCAAGCAGGAGATGAGATCTCGCCTGCTGATTCGGAATCGCACCAAAACCCGCCCGAAACTGCGATCCAACGACCGCCCTCAGCTCCCCCGGCCACTGTTCTGGAGCGACGGTCAAGCAATACAGCGAACTCGCTTCGTTCCGCTGAAGAGGGAGTCAGCGTAGAAAGTAAATTGCTTGGTGTGCATGTGTACAGCATTATGAAGGCTCACATCGTACTCCCAAGGTCACGAAAAGAAGACATGTGCCAACCGTCTCAAAGCCGTACTAGGGCTCTCAGACTCCACATCCTCTTCAACGAGCTTCACATTGCAATACCAAGTACCTGAGATCATCAAGTCAGGTGAGCTAGGCAATAGCCAGCCCACAAGTCTGCTTCTAAAGTACAAATAGTGGATGATTACCCGAAGGCTATGGAAAGCTCGCTGCTTTCATTGACTGCGACCCAAACTTTCGTATCTACAGGAAGTTTGGTTGGCTGCATAACAGGGTGTTACTACACATTCAGGACGAACTGCAGGAATTGGAGGAAGAGCTTGAAATGATAGACGCGTGGGAGGCCAAGTCCGGTGACAATGTGAAATTAGCAAGCCGTCGTGAAGATACAACCCCTGACCGGCTCGAACTCATTGGCACAATCAAACAGAAATTGGACGAATACGGTAGGAAAGACGCATGGAAATCGTGACATGCCTGACACTGACGTTTTCAGATAAACATTTCTTAAGGCTGCACCAGATGCAAGCAGTCAAGATGCCGACAAAGCGAAACCAAAACAGTGTCTACAACATGATCGAAGATACCCAAAGTCAGGTGACCTCAGAATCAGAATGGATTCGCCAAAGAGCTGATTTGGCTGCTGTCGGGCATGGGGCAGAACATGGCTGGTTCAACGGAGTTGTTGAGGACATCCTCAATAAGGTCTCAACAAGGTTATCTATGGTAAGCTGTGCCACTAAGAACATGAATGACCGTACGATCGTGATTCATCTGAGGCGGTAAGATCGGATGAGTTGGTCTTACCTGCGCTACCTACTCTAACCCTTCAGTCCCCCAAAATCCACTCTCGTTCTTCGGGCGTCAATAAAGATACCCATTCTCTGAAAGAACTATCAGCATCAGTCAAGATAACATCTAACTCTTTCAGAAAATATTCCGTACCCGAGTCCAAAGGGAACAATCAGGACACGATCCGGTGAGACTGATGTCGCCACGTCGTCTCGCTTTCTTCCAACGTACCCTCATCACAATTTCCGCTGCCGTCCTCTTGCTTGCGCCTGTGATAATACTTGTCCAGCTGCAACCGAACGAACCGTCGCAGGTGACTCGCAGGAATTGGCTACAGATCATGACGATATTCCTGTTCACACTCGCCTTCTCGGCTGCCTCCTCCATTTTCACCCCAGCTGGACGACAAGATGTACTCACAGCAACGGCGTGTTACTGCGCTGTATTGGTGGTATTTATGGGGAACACATCGAACGTCATTGTCATCTCCAATCATTCCTCGGCCTAACAATATAATCACAATATATATAGCAAGAACAATGCGATTGATCTTGATGGAAGGACAAATCCTGGGGTCTCGTACGCCAGAATGGGCTAGGAGCCATACAGGAGAAGTCCACGGAACAGCCGAACTGGAACTTTGCACGTTTCTTTCTTTCAACAGCACTTGATTTTCTGATGAAATCGCGCGGTCATTGATCTTTTGAGCGTCCTTCCTGCACCAGGATTCACCATGTCAAGCGTTATAAGTGCCTAGGATAGCTGTGTCGAGATCCGTATGGAATATCATAGAAGTATCACGAAGGACATTGTGAGGAGTCGTGGCGAATGACTTCTTGACTGCCGTAAACACTACGCGTCAAAGGCAAACCGCCAAAACCGCCAAAACCCATGAAACGACCTAATACCATGGCCACGTTCAACTAAAAATAAAAATGCTAGCTGTATAACTTACGTAGCTAGACTTTACAATTCTAAATCTATTCTTATCTGAGGATCTGTATAGAAAATGAAGGAATTATCTGCTGTCAAAAGTAGATGATCGCTGGTGCTCGCGCTTATGCTCGCGCCAGGGCCTGGCCCCGAGCCTAGGCCCATGACTACGCCCGTAAGTTTAGGCCTTGTGACCCCTAAAAGCGAAGCTCTTATGGGCATAAGCGAGTTGTTCTAGGCACTGACTTAGGCATTGATACTTCCAAGGTAGAAAATCTTAGTTGTATAACAACGACATCGATCCCAGGCTGCTCGAATTTTATACTTTTAAAGATTTTACAATCGCAAGATCTAGCTTCCTGGATTATACAGCTAGGATTTCTGTTTCTCTATGTGGTTGCGTGTGGCCATGGTGGTAGGTGTATTGCCATCGAGATGTATAATTTTTCGGGATCTCTAGGGTCAGTTCGATGGCGATTTGCCATCTAATCGCGCGAACTTTTAGTGACCCCGAGCGAACTGTAACCGGGGTGTGCCCCTATTGTAAGCTAGCGTTTCGGCGTTTTCGTAGTGGTCTGCAATATCGGGAGAACCTAACCCCGATCGCATCCTACATATCACCCAAAGTTTCTGCCGAAGTCTAAAAATCCGCGCCGTATTTGTACAGAGAACGACAACATTAGTCTTGATTTACGCTAACGATTTTAGCGTGCCAAGATCTTAGCCCTATCTGCCTACCCCTAGAGGGGTGCCTAGACAACACCCGCTTATTAGGGGCGTTAAGTCCCCCGTAAACTTCCTCAATTAGGGGCCCTTCGCCTAAAGGACCCGCTAAAAGGCGATAGTCTAAGCCCTTCAGCACCCCAAAAGACACGGGCATGCTCCAGGTGCCCTATCTAAAGTTAGGGCTAGGGCTTTTACGGAAACGGTTAGCGCAAATTAAGACTAATATTGTCGTTCTCCGTACTGTGCGCGTGTCTCTCCGCACTTTTGAGCCATCACACAACACATCGCTTTGTAGCCTTAGAGTCAACAAGTTTGAGAGAACGATATATTATTACGGGATTGACAATCTCAGGTCACTTTTTAAATTTACCCCCGTACATTTCTCTGTCAGCTCTCAGATCAAAAATGTGTGAGCCTTTGATAATCTGGCGTAGCTGGGAGCCCCGACTTGTAGAAACAAACACTGGTCAGTCAGCAGCTCTGTGGTATCCCGAACCATCATCACGTTCAAAAATAGTCAATAGCCAAAGCTACGCCACTTCGTACCTGGTATAAAATCTCAAGACAGCTTGGTGGCGACGGTAATACGACAACGACACCTGTGGACCTTGCTATCGACTTCTCCAACGAAGAGCTGGCTATGCGTGCACCAAAGCATGTAGTTACAAGCAAGCTTCAAGACAAGTGTGCCGTTCGCCAAGTTTCAGCAGCATTTATAGCCCATACCACCGAATTTGGAAGGTACAAGAGGAGCAGATGAGGTGAAATTATACAATGATACACCATGGTAGGGTTTTCTAGTTCCCATACCGTGCCGTTAACACGTGCTTAGGCTGAAGTATAAAAAATTCTCCGCTGCTGGGTAGTGGTACTTGTGCCCACGTAGGTCAAAGTTTCTGTTGTGATGTCTATAACATTGAGATGGTGATTGGCATCGTAGTGGCCTGCAAAACGAGTATATGGGTCTCTTCCTGTATTGGCAATGAGATGCGGATTGAGGGTTTCAATCATAGACCTCCGCGTCCGATAGTCTGTCTCGCTATCACGTGCTAACCGTGCTGACTACTCCAATAGCGCAAGTGGAATGTCAGGGTATAAGCCGTGTCATGGTTATAGCCTTGTGAGGTTCAACGTATCAAGCACTAGCAGTAAGCTTTGGGGCCTGAGGCTCAAAGGTGAGTGGATGCGTCCGAGTTCCAGTATTCAATGACATATTATACAATATGTCCTCAAAGGCATTGTTCAGTAATCAATGCTCTTTCGCTTGTACAGGTTTTATTTCCATCTATAAGTTTTACAGCTGTTTTACTTTCTAGCGGATCTTTCAACATCCATACACCTTTGCCACAATTTGTCTATTTGATCACCGTTTCCGAGCTCGCTGTTTGAGCATACTACTTGCAATATTTGTAGGACCGTCTGTTAAAACAATTGCAGGTTGAGAACCATTGCAAATCCGTTTACGCCAGTGCGCCTTGGAGTACCTGTCAGCATGGGAGATGACTATGGCGCCTAGGGCTAGAACTGGGAGAATTCGGTGCCAACCATTGAGCATACAAACAAACTTGGAGCTTCTGGCAGCTTATGATAACATTGGGGTAGTTTTCACTGGCTCCAAGTGGTCTTTCTCTTGGTGTGTGGTGCCGCTATTCACAGCTTACAAGCTGATTAGGAGAATCCAGACGGAAAGTGGGCAGAGCAGTTATTTCCCTCGTGAGGGGGAACCTCAATTCTGAGATGCTGACGACAGGATTAGGTATGCTGTTAACGGCATCTGATAGTATTAGGACAATGGATCTGGCAAGGCTGAGGAATTGCACGCTTGTTAGATTAACCGATCTAGGCAGAGTTGCATTGTTACTGCTTATTCAGACACAATTAGCAAGGAGCAATGTTGACCAATTAAGTCTGTGTTCCTGCTGACTCATAAGTAAATGATAATGCAATATCGGGCATACTGCTGCTGCTGCTCTGATCCCTGTGAGGCCTGGTGAAAGATCATGCCGTAACCATTTTCAAGTGAGCATTGGAACCTGGGACCAAAGACAAGCAGCCTTGGTCGGACCGCGCCTTTCTAGTGCCCGCATATAGATTTTTGGGCATGTATACTTGGGGTATCTGCAGCTTCTTGAACGTGTGGTAGGCTGAAAATGTCGCTTGGCACCACTAGTTCGCATCATCTTGTGAGCGTGATTCAAGCCACACGGTCACTGATCGATCGACTGGGTCTCTGTTCACCCCTTGTCAATTTTGTTTTCGTAGATTGCACCAAACGTCTGTGAAAGCGCAGTGACGTGGCGGCATGTCTCGGGCTGTCACAGCTGAGGGTGTCGTAGCTGAGGGTCATGTAGCCTTATTTACTGATGCGGCTCGTTCTTTGAATACTTGTGTGGCCGCGTGGGGTGCAGGATAGAAAGATAAGGGGCCTATGAGATTTATAAAGGGTCTTCTGTGCCTCTGCTCTTCGTTTCTTATCAATACAGTCGCAGATGATTCAAGCGCATGTTTCAAGCACTCGAGTAGGTCTCAACTTGTGTATATAGGATCATTCCAGACGTGATGACAAGCTCTACAGTATGTCCTGGTAGAAGACAGGTGCGTTTGGAGTGAGGGGTCGCTGTCTCGAGACTAATGTGACAAGAGAACGGAGACGCGATCCATAGACACTTTTGATCCCGACTTCCGATCAGTTTCTGATGCGCCTCAAAAAACAGACTCAGAGGTACTGACGGCACTGGTTCAGTGGCCACCAAGCTGACACGGTAACCTTTAAGCCACCAACAAAGTACTATAGCGGGGATCAAGTCTACGACAAAAGCGATCTTATCAATGGTCATCCGTCCCGCAGACGGCTGTGGATTTGTTGCAAGCGCTTAAGGGAGACGAAGGAAGGGAAGAAGACGAAGAAAGGGAAGACGAAGGAAGGAGAGACGAAGGAAGGGAAGAAGACGAAGGAAGCGAAGACGAAGAAACAATGGTGGTACAGGGTCAAGGATGGGCCGCTACCATATGGTAGAGAGATTAAATGGGTATCTGAGCGTGACTTGGAGTATCTGGAATGAGTGAATGACGCAAATATGCTCCATCGCACAGAATAATGAAATGATTGGATGACCACGACACCACTTCGTAAAGGTGTTTACATAAGGAAGGGAAGACATGGCGGGTTACAACGGTGTGAGTGTGGCAGGTTCAGTGGCAGGGGAGTCGGAAGGGAGTCGGAAGTCGCAGGTCATGCACAGACACATATTAATGTACGGTATGCACTGCATGGGTCCGCTACCGTAAGGTAGGTCTGACTCTCCGGTGTGCTGGTGATGTTGGAGGATTCTTCAGGCAGATCGGCGATCGTGGGCCTCCTTTTCAAATCCTTCCAATTCCCATTCGACGCCCGTCAGCCATTTGGTGTCCAATAGGCATCGTGCAAACTCAGAGTTCTCGGTGCCAGTTGGACAAACTTCGGGCGCCGCACAACTGGGTCGCCCGATTGGTGCTAATGTGGTGCCCCCACCCCAATGCGGGAGCTAATTGTATTCCAGGCAAAGGACCCTACCTATTATTGGCGCCACAACTCCTCAGCAATTGGGGCGGATAAGACCAACGTTCACTGAGGGCAGGACACGCTCACGTTGGAGACGTTGTCAATGTAAGTTGTAAGCCTTGGAACAATGATCATGAATGGCGAGTCCACTCATTGCTCCTAAGATCACAAAGTGACGAGTCAAATCAGCTCGTCATTTGATGAGGGCTGCTGCAAGCCTTCGGCTAGCATCTCCAAGCGGTGCATGTCACATTCCCTTGTTGTCTCGTAATCCCGGCCAATCGTTGCCTAGATTAGTTGTGGAGCTCGGGTTATTTGTTCTTTTATTTGAGGCTCAAATCTCCCCTCTCCCAATGCCCACCTCAGCCTTGATTCTGGCGAGCACCGCGTCTACCGCAGCCTCTTAGTCTTGTCATCATTTCTATCATGCACCCGTATGTTCAGGTGGCCCGAAAGACGATGATCATAGTCGCATCGTTGCACTATGTCTGTGCCAGAACAACATGAAGGGAACAGACATGTGCTGGGGCCACCGACCACGACTGTCGACGGAGTGCCAGAGTCTAGGAACGGCTACAGTGACCCACCACAACCGCAGGAAAGTGTAACGTCTCCAAGAGACAGCGTGTCAGAAATCCCTTTTCCTTTTGATTCGCAGTCGACGGTAGATGAAGAAAATGGTAATTGTAAGACGGACACCCTCTCTGGTTATCCAGTGGGCTAAATCAATAAGCAGCAAGGAGCGCACCGTTACGTAACCGTATTAAAGCAATACTTCATCTCCAAAAAAAATATCCACCTGGCTATGACAATGAGAAAGTTGAGCAGATTATTCGTTCATGTGAGTACTCTACCGATCAAATGATGCCCAAAAAACCCTAAATATGGCTTTTAGTGGATGAATATCCCGTTGGATATGGGAAAGTAGCTGCTATTGAGGATCTGGATGCAGACTTCTTTATATGCCGCAAATTTGGGTTTCTACACAAATATGCATTGCTGTACTTACAAGACGAGCTCGTCGAGATACAGGAGGATCTAGAAAGACTTGATAGGTGGGAATTTAGTGATGGTGATCCAAAGAAGCTCATATCACGACGTAGAGACCGTGCTGTTAGTGGTTCAAGGCGTCAGGAACTTATCGCTAAGCTTCATGCAAAGCTCAAACAGTATGGTAAGTCACGAGCCCAACGCTGAAGATTTCCTAAAATAACATCTCTGCAGACGAAGCGGTTTTGAGCCTAAAGGATATTCAAGCCATCAAAAGGCCAACAATGCGAGCTCAGCGCAATGTGCATAATCTAATCAACAACACCCAAAGCTTAGTTGAGGGTGAGGCCAATTGGATCTGCCAAGGACCCGATCTAGCAGCTGTGGGATGCGGGACTGAATACGGCTGGTTAAATACCTTCTTAGAAGATACTTTGAACTGGCTTTCCAGGCGAGCAACGTTAGTAAGTATCATTTCAATTGTCTTACTTGACATATAGAGACTATGACACTCCTTATGAGTGGTAGACATCGAGCTGACAGGTCGAAAGGCACTCTTCCGAAGCTCCGAGCAGAAAGCTAAGACAGGGAGTGAAGAATTGAATCTCCTTTCTGCCGACCGGTTTGACATTCTGCTCCGAATTGTCATCACCATAATAGCAGCAATTCTACTCCTTGTCCCTGTTTTCGTGCTCTTCAGACTTCAGCCGACTTCGAGAGAGGAATTTGAACGTAAGAGCAATTACCAGATCCTCACGATCTTTGTTTTTACTCTTGCCTTTTCCGCTTCCTGTTCCATATTCACAAAGGCGCGAAGACACGAGGTTTTCACCGCAACTGCAGCTTACTCCGCTGTCCTGGTAGTGTTCTTGGGCAATACAACAAATATCATGGTGCAAGGTTTGACGTAAGGTGTGTGATCGGTACAGCCAGTTTGAAAATAACCCAAGATTCCTTTGAAGGAATACAACAAGGAAAGAGAAGGACAGATAACCAGTGTCGACATGGGTGGGGGTGTCGGGAGTCGTTCGAAACCTATCACGTCTTGAGCTGCCTTATTTCAGTTCGACTAGAATTTTTATTGGTACAGACTGGTTCGTATATATAACAATGTTCATGTTTTATGTTTCCTTGAACGCCTTTAATATCTGATTTTTGTGCCGCTCATTCAATCCTAAACACGCTTATAATTCTCTATATAGATATGTACGAACAATATGCCACTGCACATTCTATTCTATCGGAGGTGTCTAAATCCTGGCATTAACATTGACAGATAATCCTCCCCAATCCGCAATAGCGCAAGTCAACATGCCATGATCAAATTTGGTACATTTCTAGCGGAAGCTATTGGGGGCGAGCGCTATTTGTGAAATGTAATGGACATGGGCAACGCTCAGGGAATCATTTATGTGACGTTGCTAGTAGCACAAGAGAAGCGCTTAGACTGAGCCGCATGTGCAATGCAGAGGGAACAGAGCGGGAAGACATATATGCGCACCAGTACTGACAAAGCATGCTTCTCGCACGTTTGGTTTCTGTCAGAACAAGTCGAGACGGCTGTGCGGCTAGAGATTCCCCTCAACCTCCCCCCCCGCTTCCCTATTTACCTAATGAGAAGGCTCCTCCACTTGAGTCTGGCCACCAGAATACCGTCAGACTCGTCTAGCCGGCCATATCAGCAATCCATCACCGTCAATCAACAACGCCAGGTTGATCATTTAAGTGCGTCATTCCCAAGCTCTGTGCAAGGCTCCATGTAGGCAAATTGAAATTGTTAACAGAAGAAGGCAATAGTTCAACCCATTTCCAGGGCGTTCATTCATCCGCATACTCAAGAAATCAAGGTCGACTTGGCGAAATGCCTATTCGATCACTGTTGTGCCCCGAAGACCACGATCCTTACAAAGCAGCCTCGGGGACTGTCAGTGCAATGAGGTACCTTGCAGCCTTCTTGGACCTAACGAGGCTATCGCTGACGTGCTACACTATTTGACAGGCTTAGCGCTGGTGATGCACGGCCTCCTGACAAGATACATGCCTGCAATTGTGTAATTGCGCAACTAGCATCTACCTTGGTAATGTGACGGCGGCATGGCGAAGTCATACAAAATTGGGCTGTCTGCGTTGTCGACATACATGAAGATAGTCCCGTGGGATCAAGAACATGGAGACGTCGGTTCAGGAATGGGCTGGTGGCGGATGTACGCAGTATGTCATGCATCGGCTAATGCACCCTGCAAAGCTTACGTAAATATCAGAGCCTCAATGTGACAGTCCTCATTCTCTCCATTTCCAGGCCCACAAGAGTCTTTTCACACTTAACATCATCTCCCTAGAGCTACTAAGAAAGTCATATTGTACTTACTAGCTTCATCAGTGCCAAAACGTCTGTTGTCTTCTGTGAATGTCAGATCTGAGCATGACTTTGAGGACAGACACAGAGATATATGTGAATGCATACGACAGCCAATCATGTGCATGACTTGGCCAGGCAGTAAGGATTAATGATTTAACTTCAAGTCGCGTGCATCCCAGAATGGACCGGCATGGCATCTCTGGACGTCTCTGCTCAGATATGTACGTTCAAAGGCTTGAAACAGGGCTCCTAGAGTATGTGAATGACCAACCCTAGACTACGTATCTATGCTTGCCCAGATACAACCCGCGGCCCTTGGCACGCGCTCGAGGAATCTGCTGGCCATTTTCCAATACCTGGAAAAGCCATTGGAGAATTCGCTCGCATGTTGGAAGCCTTGTGATCAGTAAGAGTCTATGACTCCCATATTTTTAATACTTGACTTGTTACCATTTGCCAAGGAATCAGTCCAGTAGTGACCTTGATAATTGGAATGTTGTCCCAGGCAATTGTCCCAAAATAAGAGAAATGCTACATGCCGGTTTCCCAGAATCTTATATGAGCCAATATCAAGGTTTATGATCTCATCAATGTTGGGAGTTGGTAGTCTAATGGTCTCGAGGCATCTCTTCGGGGCAAGTGATTTGAGCCTTCAATGCAGATCCAAGATTGCCTGGTTTGGCTTTGGCAAATCAGATGAGTTTGACATGGAGTGCAACGCCATGCGGGTAATTTGCTTATTGTCATCCCATAAGAAAGGCTTTGGAGTTCACATTTCCCCAATGTTGGAACGCAGGAAGAAAGAATTGCTCGAAAGATAGGATTTGGGTAGTGAAGAAGGAGCTAGTCCAGATACCTGATACTGGAGATGTTTCAATGTTGAGTTTCGTAACAAAACCGTTGGATCACATGGTATGCCAGGAATCCATAGTATTTGCAGACCACGCTGAAAAGGATTCTGCCTTTGGACAGCTTGGAAGCGGACACTGCCTGCCGCTGTGAACACGTGGGGGAGTGGCTTGCCAGAAGATACTACCGGCTTTACACGCACAGTCGAAGTCACAGTACCTCCGCAGCATCTCAGTCATTCAGGTCCTCCGCCGCGCTAGCAGAGCTAGCGTCCCTTTGCAAGTTGTAGTCAGCCCTACCGTAGTACAGGCCCAAGGATATTTTCTCAATTATACCTAGGGCATCCACCCCAAAAGACTGGTGCATCATTCTATAACGCTGCTTCCGTGGTTCGCGATACTGTGGTATGGAACATCTATCAGTTCCGATGGCTACGAGCAATGAAGCCTGTTTCGAGAGCTTTAAGCGCAGACCTTGTAGTAACTCGGAAATCATGGCCAATCGTTCCTACTCAGAATAGCCCATCTCGTGGGCTATTATGGAAATATTCTTCGTGGCAGATTGCAAACGCAGCGTGTTCTAGAGGAACCCAAAGTCTAAGGAAAGTGCGGCCTCGAGAGAGTGAAACCTCTCTGATTGCGATGTATATTGGAAGTAGCCAAGCGCTACCCATTACCATCGTCATCTGATCTCAACAAAGTGAAGCTCTCGAGACGTGTCCTGCATATGTCAAGATCATCGCTGAATCGAGCTTCTGGACAGCTTAGAATCGAAAGCTTTTCCATACAGTGCATAAACAGTATCACCATCGGTTCAACCCTTAGAGTGCAAGCTTACTCACCCGGCTACCATCTGAAACATCAAAGCGTCGAGACAATAGTACTGAGTCACAGTGGCTCGCCCGGGTGCGTCGATACCCACAGCAACAGCCAAACGACACATATTCCAAGCATCAGCTAAACGGTATGAACTCCGGGCATCAGGCAAACGGTCTAGAGTCCGGGCATCAGGCAAACGGCATACACTCCGGGTACCAGCCGAACGGCATAATCTCCGGGTACCAGCCAAACGGCATAAACTCCGGGCATCAGCCAAATGATATAAATCCACAGCGTCAGCAAAACGGTATGACCTCTGGACATCAGCCAACCGGTATAATCGCTAGGCATCAGCCAAACGGTATAAATCCACAGCGTCAGCAGAATGGGGTTATTTCCACTACCAGACATACGCCAAACGGTACAAGTTCCCATAGTGAGCACGAGGAAACAAATCTCGAGCATCAACAGAGCCAAAGTGCACCTCGAGATCGAGCACCAATGCCTCTTCAGCCCGACACTATAATGGAAGATGATCACCCAGTCACAGCTATCCAGGTCCCAGCCGCCATGGATGAAAGACCACATTACGTTGACCTTAACCTCAGACACTGTATCCTTCCGGGCTGCAGATGCCGATTTCCAGACCTCCGAAGTTTTTTGGGAGAGCATCAAACTTGGGGTATAGATTATCAGATGTTCCGGGCCCTCTGGGAACCCCCAGGGATGGAGAGCTTGCATGGCACATATATATTATTCACTATCAAGACCCAAGTAGTTGACAGGAGAGTGCAATTGCAGTGCAATTGTCGCTTCCAAGCCAAATTCTGGGGTGATGTCTTCATATTGAAAGTCAAAGAATCTATAGATGAAAGGGCTGCCTTCACAGATCCTCTAGGATATCCCGTAAGAAATCTGCCACACCAATCGGGGGTGATTGATGCTCGATATGAAAACATAGAGCGCGGCTTCTTGGGTTCAGATTTGTTCGAGGAGATGGCTTTGGCTGCTACGCCTCCTATTCTACGCTCCAGCAACCCGGCTTCGATCCAATTCGCTATACCCGTTGGATTCTGGAGGGCAGTTGTCCAGGGAAGAGTGCGAACAATCGATTATCAAGTACCACCCGTGTCACCTGTGATGGGTCTCATTATTGCACGCTTTTGGCCGCGACATGGTGGGAGTCTTCCGCCGTGGATGGTTCCTGCAGTACTTCCATATCATTAACGGATCTCCCTGATACAGGTTCTTTAGAATAGCTTTGCCTCGCTATTGCACGCATTCATGCACAAGTTAGTAATTTATCATAAGTACCCATCGCTAAAGCAAATCACAGCCAAGGGTACTTTTAAAGTGCTTCCAATTACTTTTCACTTCGCTATCGCACCCTCACCAGTCACTCCATTTCCCTCTTTAAAAGTTATACACCTGTTACCCATCCAAAACTCCCCTTCTCCCAGCCACCTGACAAAGCCCCTTCCCATCACTCTTAGCCGCTTTGATCCCCGCCTCCGCCACCCACCCTATCACGTGCCCATCAGGCCTTTCACCCTCCTTCAGCTGATACCACCACGTCTGCTCCAGCTCCCTCCATAGCAAATCCGAGATCCAATATGTCTTAGGTTGACCGACCAAGAGTTCGCGGGCTGTGTAGACATCTTGGGAGATGTCGAAGCAGCGTTCGGGCTGAGAGGGAACAAGCGTTAATTGGAGGAAAAGGTAGAAAGGGAAGGGGGAGGAGGCGGGGTGGTAGTACTTTTGCGGATTCACGTTTGGATTTGGAGCCATGTTTGGATTCGCGTTTCGACTCACGCTTGGGACTGAGGTCCCAAATTGATTCGTAATTTATTTCCCCTTCGGATTCGCGTTTAAAAGGAAAGATGTTTGGCGGATATGGAGAGAGGGCTGGGTTACGGAGATTTCTATTTGAGCGTTTAGCGATTAGATTTTTGATGAGGCACATTGTGATTTTGATGATTTCGGTGTTTGAACGTCGAGGTGAGGGGTCAAGTTGAGATGGGGAGAGATAGATAGGGGAGACATTTCTCTTTATATGACAAAAGCAAGAGGTCTTCTGGAAAGAGTGAATTAACGAGCTGCAGGATGCTGGGAGAACCAGTGGCAAATGTCCCTTGCAAATCTGTGTAACACAAAGCGTTGGGACATCCCCGCACGCACGTAAAAAGAGGGGTTCTGTTGCTTGAATCGACCATCATAGGGAACAGATCGTATTCAATTGTCAATCATCGATGCTAACACCGGCCCCCCGTAGCGTCTGTTGGTGAGATGGAAGTAAAGGTTGCTGGATGTGCCAATGTAAAGTATTGACACATTATGCTATATATGAGCGTGGCTTTGCATGGATCTATCCTACGACTCCTCCAACACCACTAGAAGGGTCTTGTATACGAAAGAGCTGAAATGCATGCCATGACAGCAACCAAAAAGTACACGTGCAGCAGGGTATCGCGCTCTACTACTGTTACCTAACAAGGAAGCAAAAATATAATCCGTCAATCATCAGTCGTCGTCGATTTCGATTACCTCCGTTGGAAGACTCTGCCTGCTTACGGACGTCCTCGCAGCACGTCTACCAGTACCATCACCCTGCTCTCCCTTTGCCTCCTCCTGCTCTTTGATCTCCCAATTCCCCGACTGATTTAATGTGATAGCCTTTGCATCGAGTCGGCCCATCCAATCCAATTGCTCCCTCACCGAAACGAAGAAGCCATCAATCACAAGGCTTTGCGGGCGTGCATCCGCTCCACATATTGGACACCTGAAACTGTCAGGCCCGCAAGGTTCGCTTGGTTTCTCCAAGTTTCTGCTGTGGAGGAAGACCTCGAGATCGAAGCACTGATTGTGTAGGCAACTAGCTCCCCGTGCAGGGACAGCGAACAGATTAGCGGTGAATGGATCGGTGAGATCGATGGTCAATTGTGAGAACACGACCTCTATATCCGGATCGACCTGGAATGAGCGGTCAATGATGCGCTGGCGGGCCTCCTGCAATGGAAGCGTTCGGACATTGTTCCTGATCTGTTCTTCATTGGCAAATCGTATGATCTCTACCCCTATAACAAATCTTAGATTACTGTCTTTCTGGAAACCAACGACAGCAGTAGAAAGGCTATTTTTGCCTTCTTTGACAGCAGTCGTAACGTCGATGGGTAGATCCTTTCCATGATGCGATTTCTTCCGGATTTCGAGAGCATTACCGTTCAGGATGATAGCAGTACTCCCTGGCCAAACATTGTCCGACACAGCCCATTCATTGTGGGTGGGTAGCCTATCTGGAGAACCCAGTTTGATACAGCGAATGCGACAAAGCAAAGAATTCGAGTTTATGTTTCTGGTTGCAGGTGCGCCATAAGAGCCTGGACGGTCTTTGACGAAATTCTCAATGTAGCTACGGTGCATCGTAAAGTCCCAACTTACATGCCTGTTCTTGCTGCTGATCACTTCTGTAGGCATGATAACAGTGTCAATGAACCTGAAGTACTTAGTCACAATAGTAGGATTGCCTCGGCTTTCAGCTGGTACTAGAACAGGACTTTTGACATGAACTTGATGAAGAGCAGACGTCTCTGGATTCGGCAGATTCGGTTGAATGAAAGGGTCAAATCGTATGAATCGGTTCGAAGCAGGTACTGATGGATGTTGTGATCTAAGGACCGGAGACTGCGTGTTGAAGGCATGTGTATGATGCTGAGGATTTGTCATTTGGACAGGAGAATGCTGTTGGTGCTGTGTACTACGGAGACCTTGGTAGAAACCATAAAACCCAGCGCCGAAACTTTCAGGTGCATTCGAGGGAAGCATTTGAAATGCTCGTCGACTTGTAGCACCAATTTGAGCCGAGTGCTCAGTGTTCCCGAGAGATAGGCTCCTCGGTTGTGCCGCGACGCCTGGTATTGACTGATGCCTTCGCTGCTCCTGGCGTCGGACCTGGTCTGTGTTGTTATTAAGCAGACCTAGTCTTTGGAAGCCCTGCGGTGTTGTCGCAAATTGAACCAGCGGGGCGCTCTGCGGGGTACGTGGGTTATTTGCATTCGATGTTTGTTGGGGCATCATGATGGTAGATTGCCTGGAAGGCGACCGCGCTCGAACGAGCGGCGCTGTGTGGGGTCCGGAAGTCAACGAGTTCTGGGTGATCCGTCCGTTGGAGTCCTTCGTAAATGCACCTTGTTGGGCGGCCTGGATATCGACTTGGAGTGGTGGAGGACGAGAATCACTTAGGATGCGCCTAGGCGGGGGAGGCTGTTCCAGGCGAGATTCGCTGTTCTCCACAGCCGGAAAGCTGGCCTTGGCATTTTGTGGGGGCCGCATCCCGCCATTTTCCATGTGACGCGAATGCGTCCCGACGATCTTTTCATATTCCTTGATAACACGCTGATTATAGGCTTGCACGGATTGTACCTGGAAGTTGGCTCTGCTCGTCACGTCTACACGATTCCGCATGAAAGCATTCTCAACAGTATGAAAACATGTATCGTGCGGGCCATTCCAGATTTCCCGGAGTATCGCTGTGAACACAACTTTCTGTAACGTGAAGGTAGTCATTTCGAAAAGCATGCAAAGTTCATCCACCAGCGGTGGATAGCGTCGAAGCCTACATTGTTTTTTCAGATTATCCCATCCATCTGCCATCTTTTCTAGACATCTCATCAATCCCCCGTGGACCCTCTGGAAGGCTTGACTCTGCGCTAAGAGGACATCGAGAGGTAAAGGGAAGACGCAGAACCACTGGAGGCTCTCGGGAGCCAAGTGCTCGTTGGACACCAATAGGTAGCTCACGACATTGAGACCTTCCTTCTGTGAGTCGGTGAGGCCAAGGTCGTTCTCAGAACCTCGCAATCTATATTCCAAACAATAGATCTGATGAAGGAGCAGGTAAAAATAGTCAAAGTGATTGCACGCATCGCGCAGTAGCTCTAGACGGGGTCGCACCACATCGAGGCCCTTGCCATGGTATTGACGTTGGATATGTTGAAGCTGTAACGTTACCCTTTGGGAGAAGTTTTGCATTTCTGACCGAGAGTCAGGAGGTGGCCTTGGATGGACGGTACCAGCAGGTGTGGCTGTAGATTCCGAATGCGAAGAGTTAGACCCCTGACGCGAGGTATCAGGGAGGCTTTGTAATCGTTTGCGGGGCTCAGTAGCGTTATCTAGTACCCTTTTAGTTGGCGTCGTTGTAGGTGATCTCTGGACGTCCGTATGCGTAGGTTGTGGTTCATTAGGTAGGATTGTCGGTGGCCTTCGTTCTGGGGTACCGTTTGTAGCTGTGGGAGCTTGAAACGTGTCCTGAGGCTGAGTGACCACAACAGGAGAAGGGCCGAGGCTAGATCTTTCGGCATCTTCAAGACGCTTCTCAAGCTCCTCAAATCCCCCATACTTAGCCAATAGGTTGGCCAGCCGAGTTGTGTGAGGTCCACCAGATGATGGGCTTTCAATTGGGTCAGAATCTAGCTCTAGCACGTTCGCGCTCTGCCGCCTGGTCTCCACACTTGGGCTTGGCGACGGGAGAAGATTTTGAGCCTCATTGGTATGCTTTGCTGCAGATTCGCCTGAAGGTAATGGTGTATCACCCGGAACTGGTGGGGAAAGAGCCGGCGAAGCAGGACTCGCTGCAATGGACGTCGATGAGTGGATTGGGAAATTCTTCGTACCTCCACATCTTTTTCGCTGAGCAGGAAACTCGCCACGATCCGAGCCCGATTCGACTAGCATCGATGACATGCTATTGCTCCCCGACGGCCCAGCCTGTTCAGCCGCCAAGGCAGAATCTAGTGAGGCTTCTGGATCACGATTCCGGACAATTGAATGCAGAGTTTGTGTCGTTGAAGATGCAGCGATAGTCTGCAATGGGTGCCCTGTCATCCAGGCTTTCTCTTTGCCTCCAAGGAAGGCTTTGGTGGTCGCATTCGATTGTTCAAATTCTTTCGCTTGCGATGTTTGAACTCTGGGAGCCATCACGTTGTGCCTTAAAAGCCTCTACAATCCTACGGAGTAGAGCGGCTATAAATACGGAGATTAAAAGTCAACTCCATGTCATGACAGAATCAAGCCGGGAAAACACAGAGAAATGTGAATGATCATCCGTGAATGGATATGCTTACCGAAGTCTCATCACTAGACATTGGCCAGGTGATATATTGTGCTGCAAGGATATTATTTGGGCGGAGAAAGGTAGCGTCACTCTGAATATATCGAGTGTATAATGGCGTTCGCTTGCAAGAGTGAAGAACCTTAGAGCTTTGAGTCTCCCCGAAGCAGATAAGGAATGTTTATGGGTGGAGAATCGAATGAAGCTTTAAGCAGAGCAAATTGTCAAGGACATCGTGCTCGACGAATATCAATTGAGTAGCAGAAAAGGTGCTTGCATCAAACTAGTATGACTGATCAGTTTGCCGGGGCGGTAGTTACAGAGTGGACAAATAGAGAGTCCATTGAAGCGGATTGGGTGATCGCACGTCCTCCATCTCTTTGGAGGAAGAGGATTCCGAGACATCAGTATTTGATGAACAAGTCTATCAAATCAGTGCACTGACGAAAACAGAACGAGACTTGTTCTGCACCCGCTTTGCCCCAATGGCTCTAGCTCCCGGCGCTGGGTCAACGCGAAAAGGGTCATGGCAGGGACGGAAGATGTTGGCAAAAGGCCCACTACCCTGGCCAGACGCTCATCTAACTAGCTAGACATTTCGCTTGCCAACCAAGATTGAAGATACAACTGTAGCTTTTGTTTCCTGACGACCACTCTATTCGTACCTCTGTATTGTTAGCGTCCAGGCCGGAGGGCGCCCAGTCGACCGGAACTGCCGAAACGGACATCCATAGGCTAGGCTCGTCACTGATATCTGTCGCAAGGTTTGGCATGTACCGAACGAGTCACACTCTTGGGAGGCAGTCCCCCGTTATCGCGACGCAACGAATAGCGATTGACACCTGGCGGACATTCTAGTCGAGTGCGCCAGCGCCGACTCGGAGACCGCCTCTGATGAGTTGGCCTGCGTCAGAGTTAGTACACTCTGAAGAAGCCCCCAGCTCCGCCAAGTATGGCTTTCAGACAATTGGGAAGCTCGAAGAAGGCCTCACCTGGAGAGATGTTGCTCGTTGTTCGTAAGTATCTGCCCTTCCCCCCAGCACTCCTACAGGTTAGGTCTACACCCTCAGCAACCCCGTTGAAGAGGTCCCCCATCCATACGTCAGGCAAAAGCTGCACTGCTCTACTAGTCAAGTTCTAGAGTCAAGGTCAAGCGTTCTCGAGCTGACACATGGCTCAACAGACGATTTCGAAGCTCGAAGCCCCGATGAATTGAGTCTGGCCAAAGGAGACAGAATAGAATTAATTGAGCGCGATGACGACTTTGGAGATGGCTGGTACCTTGGCAAACATATGCAGAACGGGAAGACAGGGCTGTTCCCGGAAGGTGAGTGCTCTTATCTACATCAATGAGTCGCATTGACGGATGTTTTATATAGTCTATACTACAACCACTCCTCGAGCGATCAACATCTCTGCAAGCACCATGGCCATGGCTTCTAATCTAATAGCTGGAACTCCCAACAATATCCCCACAATAGACAGATCTCAAAGCGAGCCAGCAAAGCCGGAGGGGCGACCTCTGAATCTGAAAGGATCAGCGGAGCGCATGAAAACTGATGGGGCAACCCCGTTCCCTTTAAATACGACTCCACCAACGCAGAAGACAAACTCAGTACCGACTGCATCGCTCGAGGCCCAAGCGTCGGCAGCAGGAATACCGCAGCAACGAAGCATCAGCATGGTTCAGCAAAGGCAAGAGGAAGATAGCCCCGTGATGAACGAGACATTGAGTGTGATCGATGAGCATATCACTGATATGAAGATGCCTCGCGCAAATGGACGTTCTGGAGAGCGTAGGATGACGAACGACTCTGGCAGCGAGTACAGCACCCATATCGATCAGCGGCTATCCTACATAGCTGGACATGAGACCGATGAAGAGGAGCGCAGCCCCCCAACAGAAAGAGAAATGTTGACTTGGACGCCAAGTCAGGTAGCAGAATACTTGGAAGACATAGGAGTGGAACGACGGCATTGCGAGATATTCAGAGAGCAAGATATATCGGGCGAAGTACTACTCGCTATGGATCAGTCATCGATCTTCATGAAGGAGTTCGATCTGGGGCTCGTGGGACGGAGACTGCGCACCTGGCATAAGATAAAGGCTTTACAAGACGAGATACGTGGACCCAAAGGTGCTCGAAACAAAACGACGAACTTGTTTGACGGTGATGGCTCATCAGAAGAATACGACCCTGGGAAGGGAGTCAGCAACGGATCAATGTTGACATCCTCACCGTTCGATCAACCACCCGCTGGCCGAATATACCCAAGACAAGTCATCCCGAGCCCTCAACCCTCGCCTTCTATTCAGCAGCTTCACTCCCAACGGCAGGATGCATGTTCGACACCAGCGTCTTTCACCTTCAAGTCTGGGGTCGACAGCCCAAGCAGACCTTCAGCCGCCTCAATCCGTGAATTGAACCATTCTCGGCGTCACTCCGCCATCGATTTTGCTTCGAGTTTTAGCCCAGTGTCCCCACCAGAACAACATCCGCCTTCGACGCCGCCCATAAATGCCACGACGTCGTCTCATCAAAAGAAGCCTTCCCTTGACCGCAATTGGACTATGGGGGGTCCTAAATCCTTAATCAACGGTCGACCACTGTCTGCCGGTAGCACAAGCCCAGTGCCTCGAACCGATCTTAACACTTTCGATCCACACGCAGAGGAGACCAACCGCCGTAGTATGTTCCGAGATCTTGACCGTGGGTATTCTTCTGGCGGCGAAATCGAAACTAAGAAGGCGCGCAATGTGTTGAGGAAGCGCGATGCCGTTAGTGCCAATCATTCACGGCAGAGCTCTTACCATACCGAAACCAAGCGAATGAGCCACGCCGGTGTAAGACGTCACTCTAGATTCGGAAGTGTCGACTCAATTAAGGATACTGTAGCAGCCATGGCTTCTCCTGCCGCTAAGATGTATCACGGGATGGGCCACTTCCGGAATTCTTCTGCCAATGAGACAGTATCAACAGCCTCACGCTCCACGGACCTCACCTCACCCACTGTCACTAAACTGGAGTATGACAAGAAGCCTAGCATGAAGGTTATTACATCGCAGAGTAATAATAAATCACCCGCCAATAGCTCGCCTAAGTCAGCAATCACACCTTCGAAGTCTATGTCAAAGCCTCGGATGGGGCTTAGGGCTATATCGGACGCTGTCACGGGAGGTGAGAAGTCTCAGGCCCCGAAACCCATCGCGACATCTTCGCCAATCACCGAGTCCGCAAGGCAATCTTCACCCCGGACTGGTTCAACGTCGCCTTCTGGTGCCTCTCAAAGTCTTGAACGAGAGAGCACTGATGCTTCATCCAAAGGCACTAGCATAACGCCCACTGGACTCACGCCGACAAGTGGAACGCGTCGCAAACCAAAAAAGGAGACAAGTGCATACATTCGCGGCCTTGAGCATAAGACACCACAGGAGCAAATGGAAGGATGCGATTACAGTGGTTGGATGAAGAAGAAGTCCTCGAATATCATGACAACTTGGAAATCACGTCTATTCGTCCTACGCGGCCGGCGGCTTTCTTATTACTACGCTGACACTGACACTCAAGAGAGAGGTCTCATTGACATTTCATCTCACCGAGTCCTTCCAGCTGACCACGACATCATTACCGGCTTCCACGCCACCGTCACCGGCGCAAAGTCATCTCCAGTCTCTCCCGCCACATCTCACACCCCAACCCTAGCTGCTCAGGACGCAGCAGCCCAACCAGAGTCCACACTCCATAAGCCTACGTCTCCCTCCATGTTCATCTTCAAGCTTGTCCCGCCACGCAATGGCCTCGCACGCGCTGTCAATTTCACTAAACCGACAATTCACTACTTTGCCGTTGAAAATGTCATACAAGGTCGACTCTGGATGGCTGCGTTGATGAAAGCCACGATCGATCGTGATGAGACCAAACCGATTACTACGACCTACCAACAGAAGACCATCAGTCTCGCAAAAGCCAAAGCAATGAGACACCGACCTCCAGCGCTAATGAACCTAGACGAGAAGTCGGAGAACATCGAAGATGCAGCAAAGAGCGATGAGACAGGGCTAAATATTCAGGGACTTGACTTTGACGAGAAAGGTGGAGAAGTGGAGCACAAGATAGATCATATGGAGCTTAAGAGGGCAGGAAGCATGGGTGATACGCCATCGACTGTTTTGGAGGTCGAGAAGACTGGGCTTGAGGGGAGGAATTAGTTTTGCTGCACATATTTTCATTTACGACGCAACAATTCGATGATTTGGATAGGGGAATGACGGAGGGGAAGGGGAAGGAAGCAAGGCGTTTGTGGAATGAGGCTCTCTAGTGGGTAGAGAAGGCTCAGGGTAATACTCGTGTACAAGATCTAGGACGATTTTTGTTATCTAAATTCTAATCCCCGGCCGATGGGTCATTTTTGGTATACAGCCATAGCCAATACCTTTATATAGCACAGGCAGATATCTCACGATCACCTGTTCCTGATCCCGTGATCAACTTCCGCTGCACGACATTTCTTGGAGGACACTAAATCTACGGGTAATGCCGGAGGTTAAGAATCCAGGCCCCCCGCAGGCTTCAAACGGCTTACTCCATCTGTGGTATCCCTACCCATTAGCCTAGTAGGGCGGATATTATGCAGTAACATTTTCGCTACAGCAGCAAGCCAATTATCAGATTTATTTCTTGCTCCATTTCTGAGTAGAAGTGACAATCAACAGCACCTCGGCAGCTAGGCAGGAGATCTGTCCGCTGAATCTTTGCCCTATTCGTAGCACAGCCGCTACGGTTGATCTTGGAAGAGGGAGATCCATGCCAACGGGCTGTCATTGGTGAACCACAAGAAGAAGGACCGGATCCGTATTCGTGCTCAATGGATGGTCGAGGAGAAGCACCGGCCGAGTGGAAGGCGTCGGAACAGGCACAATGTGTCACTGTTTACCTAAGTACCTACCTACCTAGCTCTGTAGCAAGCTGGAACATGAATGTCAATTAAAGCAAGGGAAGAGAGGTATATACTGTAGAGAGTCGATGAAACGCGGAAGCCGCTCTGTCGGTTGACGACGGTCCACAGGCATTCACCGCTTTCGCACAAGCATGCGAGAGAAGCGGAAGAAGCTCGAAACCAATTGGGGGGTCGTTCCCTCGCCCAATAGACTTTCCATACCCCGCGAACGACGTCTACTCGGTAGTTTGCGTTGGTACCTTTGCGTGCTACGCCATTTGGCGGTAATAGGATGTATCGGGCTTGGTGGCCTCTGCCCTGGCGAACATACCGTGCGACTAACGAATTTGGCGCACTTCAACCGTAGTATGCACTAGCCCCACTCCAGGTTTTCTTCCTCCCACTCAGCTTTTCGTTCTCTACCAAACTCAACCAACTGCCCAAAAGCATTCCTTTCCTCTGCGAATCCTTTTCCTGGCGCCCTTCGTGTCCTTGGTGTCGCGGATTGTTTCTTGATTTGCCCAGCTCTTGACTTGCACCTTCAATCAGTCTTGTCTCTCGTCAGCGTGTCATCGGGTAAGTAGGCTTCCCCAATCCCTGTGCACGTCACCACTGCCAATCATGCCTGCAAAATACTTTTGCCTGGGTCGCATTATCTCCAAAGTCCTGGAAAACATCGAACTCTCTTGCCCTTCTTCATTGCTGTGAATGAAGTCGCGAATCACTCCTCGCCACCCCCATATGTGGGCCTGATCGTGTGTTCCATGTCTTCATTGTGGGGGCCTCGGCCGATCCGACATTGCACAGGCTGTACAGCCCCACCACATCTCGTTCTTAGGCTCTTGCCATGCATATCAACACCTTCACCACGTTCTCATAGTCACAAGACAACGTCATCTACAGCCGCTAACGGTATTGAGTTAGGTCCAGCGAGCGTGAATCTTTGAATACTCACAAAAGTATTAATATTTGCCGGCAAATCGATCTTGACTCCTCTCTCACTACATCATATATCACACTTAGGGATAGTCATCTCGAAAGTACTGTTTATCTCGCTCTTCAGGTTTCAAGGCTCAGCGCAGCAGTCCGTCAGCGAGTACTGCATCTCCGGGCACTCTTGACATCGATCTTTTAAGCTAGCGAGTCGTGTGCAGCTTTGTGCGTTGGATCTTGCGTTGAATACTGCATCCACATATCTGCAGAAGAAGTCCTGAAGTAAGTATAATAGATTCACTGCATCACTCAACGCGTGCTGCTCCCTCAACCAAGTAGTGTTATACAATGAACCCAAGCCAGCTAACAGTGCCTGCCAATAGATTCGAAGGCCCCGCTATCTTCAAATCTCCGCTTTCTTTGATCGTTACTCACCTCTACCGACCGATTCATTAGTCCAATCTTAAGCTCATAGCACAATGAGTTTCCAAGACTATAATAACTTCCCCAGCCAGCAAGGCGGGCAAGATGGCGGAGCTGGCCCTGGTGGTGCCCCACAGCCCCAGGACGCGCAGATGGGAGGACAAATGCCAGATAACGGCGCCCAATACCAAGGCGGCAATGGAGGCCAACCCGGATCTGCCGGAGGGCAATCACAAGGCGGCGATGAGAAGACAACATTATGGTAAGATGCTTTCCAACAGCTTCGAGTCCTATGATTTCGTAGTATTTCCTCAGGTTCAGTCGCTGGCTCTCAGAAGGCTCAAGAATGATAATGGAATCTTGACTGACAATGCATATAGGATGGGAGAGCTTGAGCCATGGATCGATGAGAATTTCGTACGTACGGTTTGGTACAATATGGGCGAGCAAGTCAACGTCAAGATGATCCGTGACAAGTTTTCTGGGTAAGTCAGCCGATCCGAGTCTTCTAGACTCCTGCCAATGCGTACTGATTTACAGTAGTAATGCCGGCTATTGCTTTATTGATTTCCAAAGCCCAGCCGCTGCCGCAAAGGCATTAACGTTGAACGGAACTATCATTCCAAACTCTAACCGTCCCTTTAAGTTGAACTGGGCTTCTGGTGGTGGACTTGCCGACCGGAGGTAAGTCCAGAGGTTGGCAATATATGACTGATACTGACAAATTGTAGTCGCGATGAGCGCGGACCAGAGCACTCCATATTCGTCGGCGACCTTGGCCCCGAAGTCAACGAATACGTCTTGGTTTCCCTTTTCCAGAACCGCTTTCCCTCCTGCAAATCCGCGAAAATCATGACAGACCCAATTAGTGGAATGTCTCGCGGCTATGGCTTTGTCCGCTTTTCTGACGAAGGTGACCAACAGCGCGCACTTCAAGAGATGCAAGGTGTATACTGCGGCAATCGACCGATGCGCATCTCCACTGCAACGCCAAAGAACAAGACTGGCGGAGGACCACCTGGTGGCATGGGCGGCATGCCTGGAGGCGGACCCGTTGGGCCTAACCCAGGTATGGGTGGTGTCTACAATATGGGAAACCCACCGGTCGGCTACTATGGCCAGCAACAGCCGATGAACCAATTCACCGACCCTAATAACACCACTGTTTTTGTTGGAGGGCTCTCTGGCTATGTCACCGAGGATGAGCTTCGTTCTTTCTTCCAAGGGTTCGGCGAGATCACCTATGTCAAAATTCCACCCGGGAAGGGTTGCGGTTTCGTGCAATTCGTACAGCGTCATGCTGCTGAGATGGCCATCAACCAAATGCAAGGCTACCCTATTGGCAACTCAAGAGTTCGTCTCAGCTGGGGCCGTAGTCAAAACAATTCTGGTCCTGCCGGCACTCCCTATCGTCCCGCACCACCTCCTCCAGTCTATCCCTCCATGGGCATGCCCCCATCGCATCCTTACGGCAATTTCGCTCCATTGAAGGTTTGCATCTTCCTACAACGGACTCATGAACCTCCGCTAACATTTTATTAGTAAGATACCCCCTGTCTTTCAAGCTTTTCAGGCGGTTTGATCACGGTACCCTCTCCATTGCCTTCGCTTCTTGAAATAGCCTTCCAAGGCTCCTTCTCCAATTAGCGTTTAACATAGAGGAAACACATGGAGGGATTTTGCAAAAGTTTCTTTTATCTCAACATAGCATGCGACATTGAAGACTGGCTGTACAGCGCCTACAAGGGCGAGTCACGAATGGCATGAATTTCCCAATTCTGATCAACATGTATCTATTTCCGAAATTGCATGCGCTGCACCAATGTCGTGTCGTGATCGTGATGTGCTTTCATGCTAGCTAGATTTCCTGCTGTTTACTGAAACATGTGTCCTCTCCTAATCTACGACCACAGTCTCTTCTTGCTTGTGTTCGCAGCAACACCATGGCTTTTGCAAGCGTTGTGCTTCAGTCATAATAGATCTGCAATGACTCTTTGAACTATGAAGAACTTGCTAATCAAATACCCCTTTTACTTAGTCCTCACGCGGCGCACATGCACCCGCCCCAGAGCCCAGGACAAGGCCCGCCTCAAGGTCCGCCGGGTGCTCTCTCCCCTGGTGTCCCCGGCCCAACTGACCCGATGGCTATAAATCAAATGAATGATATGTACATGCAGCAGCGACAGGGGGTAAATGATCGCCTAGAAGCTGACTCGCGTGGATATGATACCGTCTTCTCTCAATGACAAGGCGGAGAGGTCGTATCTGGACTATGAAGGGGGTCGTGCCCGGACTGAACCAGACAGCAGAGGTTCTTAAAGGACTGACTATTTCGTTCCCGCGACAACACAATTGCATGATTAGCGGAAGGAGTTGGGGCTTGATGACTATCCTTTGTTGGAAAACTTGTGAGCGGAATTTTGTGCTTTTATGCGGGATGGGGCCCAGCCTCTAGCATGACAATTGCTTTAGGATATAAGAAGTCAAGTGAGTTAAGAAGTTTCTTTAGCCATTAGTTTAGGATTTGAGGGGTTGATGAAGTTGAGTCCATGCTTGCGGTGCAGCTGCCAAAAGCCCCTTTTAGTCCAAGGAAGTCTTTCCAATCTAAACCGATGTAATCTTACAATTTCATGCAACAAGCAGGAACGACTGACGGCTCTGGCATCATGTAAATGACTACTTTCCTCTTATTAGCGGATTGTGTTTTCTTGAGCATCATCGTCCACCACCTTAAACAGTCTTAAACTTTCCCAAGATCCGCTCCGAAGCTGAAAACATCCAAGCCAACGACAGGCCCAGACTTCAATTATGAGGTACACTAACTGGGATGTTCTCATCTTCCCTGAGACTGGGGATGTCAAGACACCATTGCAGGAGTTCTTCACCACTTGCACTGTCACGCAAGACCCAGGCAAGCACCTGCACAGTCTACTCTGTACTTCACTAACACGTCAACTCTAGACGTCCCTGCTGTACCAAGCACTGCCCATCCAGCGTACCTGGCTACCGTGACCCGTCCATTGCCTACAGTGTCCTGCTATATACCTAGCCTCCCTCATGGGACTCCTTTCAGGGTGTCGCTGCACAGCTGGTCGATGCCAATAGCTACCCGTGCTACTGCGTCTATGGTCTCGCCCGAGAGCTCGGTTTGGTTCGAGGCTAGGGTCTTGTTGGATGGAATATGCACTGCGTGAGCTGTCTATCATACGTTTTCCGAGTCACAGGCTGATGGAATGGCAATGGCAGAGGCAACCTGTTTAATCAAGACCCCTCATGGCCTCAAGTGATAGGTGAGTAACCCAACATACTCATCTGTTTGAAGCTAATATTCACTATACTAGACACAAGTTCTCGTAAGGCTTTCTACGCTATACGATGGAACTTCTATACTGACGTTGGTGCATATGTTGATAAAACCAACAACAGTAATCAAATTCGCTTCCCACCTTTTCACGCAGAGATGCTCTCACAGGTCTGGGCCGATGCAGCTCAAAACCTCGGAAGGGTGAAGATTATCATCGCTGAGGGGATCCGCCATAGTCAGGGTAGTTCTGGGTTCCAAAGGATGAAGAACCTTGTGACGTTCTCTTTTCAGCATGCCCCCTTGAGTAAGCAGTCACTGTGACCACAAATGACCACGGATGCTCATGTTAGTGCAGACATCCTCGAGAACTGCGGCATTGCTTGGCCCAATCCTGGTATGTGGTTGCAGGCTCAACAGCAATTTCAGAATATGACATCACCACGTAAGGATTCGATAGACCCGGCAGCTCATGCTCACTCTCCTCGCCGGCGGGATGCATCTATGAAATTGGCTTGTGCTAGGCTGATCAATCCATCGGTTCCGCCAACCAATACGTATGGGCTAATGGCACAATCAGGCTTTCAAACTCATGGATCTCGCAGCAACGATCCATCCTTGTCACAGAATGGGGCTGATCCTTTTGTTGGTGGACCTATTCTCAACAATAGCTTCTTCAAGAATATGACCTCCCGAAATACTACAAGTTCGGGAGATATCACAATGAAATCTCGCTCTACATCGAGTAGCCATGATGAAGCAATGCCAGACATATCCCGAATTCCCTCACCCATAGCCGATCATCGCTGCCGTTCGATTGCGGAGTCCCAAGCGTCCGCCTATGCTCCCGGTCTTATGACCACTGGGTCCAAGGAGCAGAACCGCCGTTGGCAGAAAGAAATTCAAGGAGAAAGGGAAGTGAATCGATATGAGAGCCAGTTCGATGATGTGATGGCCGTATATAGTCCTTCTCGCAAACAGTCCGCCCTAAGCGGCATATCTGCTCCAAGCAACACCAGGGCAAGCAGCGCAGCAAACACGCCACCAGGGTCTCACGCCCCACCGAGTACGTCAGCAGGCTCTGAGGCTGTCTTATTCGAGGGCCATCCTCGCTCTGTATCTGTGACAACGCGTGATCCACCACCCTCTCTTTCTCGTGTTCCATCTGACATCATCAGCTCGCAGTCGGAAACCCGGGAAAATGGGTCTCGCCAGTTTGAGGCTTATGGGAACGCTAAAGAGAAGATCGAAACAACAATCAGAAAGAAGCCTCTTGGACGGCCAAGAGGTAGGAAGGAAGGTAGAAGCAGCGAACAGGGTCTCGATGTACCTGTCAACAAGACGGAGAGGAGGGCATCCACGGGTTCCGTTAATGCTGATGCGAAGGGAAAAGCGGACGAGAGTGATGAGAAAGTTGGAGATGGTAAGAGGAAGAGAGTGAGCAGCACACTCGGATCGAAAGTGCCCCTGAAAGATCGAGCCGAGAATGCACACCTCCTTTCTCCCACGCGTAAAGTCTCAAAGACTGGACTGCAGGATGACATCTCTGCAAAACTTGGGGAAATAGACGACCTTACGGAAGATGGTGTCGTTGTCAGACAACCTTTGGGGGAGCTTGACAATATCATGTGATACGGAGTGTGACAGATACTCTTGGGGATTGGAGGGAGTAGTATTACACGATGGCAGGGCTAGGGGACGAGGGGATTCGTGTCTTCCTTCAGCAATTGTTCTGGAAAGCATTGATTCTTGAGCAGTCCACAGTTTATACACTATTTCAATGCACTGATTGCTTAGGTGGCGCTTGAAACCGTCGAACATGCCAACAATGTATGATAGCTAAAAGACCCTTCCTGGAAGGTTCTTTCTTTCATTACAGCCTGGAGTTTTGTTGGAAGGCGAAGTAGAAAATTTCTCTGTATTACAGTTAGCGATGATTCCGTAGATCCAAACACAGTTTGGTGTATTGACAAGAGAACGAAGCGCTTGAGTGGATCCTTTGACTGCGCAACTCTTTCGATAGAAGGGTTCACACCCCAATCGTTTAGACCCACCAACCGTACAGCCTTATGGGGCTGATGCCTAGAAGGAGCGAAAGACCCCTAAAGCTGGTCCCCTAGGAAACAGGATATAGGGTAGAGAGACCCGGCTCCAGGGACTTACTCTGTCGTCCAAGCGACAAATTCTAGGGTATCTCTAGGGGGCTAATACGGCTGGGGGTGTGTACGGTTGGGGGGGGTGAACCCTTCTAGATGGAAGGCAAAAGACGCCGCTAGAACAGTTATTTGTTACCTGTGAATCCCCGCCACTTGCACGTTCTTTGCGGTGCCTGCTGTTACAATATTTTGCATGTGAGAATTATTATCTTTGTTTGATGGTGTTGTATGGATATTGTGTGTCTCAGGGTTCTAACAACATCCAAGCCAGCCGTCGAATCAAGACCCTGGAACGTCATTGTCAGATCAACGCTCATACATTATGTAAACACCACCCGCGATTTTAATATATCATAACCCACAACAACCCAGGAAACACAAGAACAGTATCTGGCCTGTTTTCATTCCATTCTCATCACTGAGCTCAAATCGATATCGCAAGTCGTCTTCTTGCTCTCTGTCCTCCTCTCCGCCACACATCATCCCCACCATGGCGGAAGAAGCCACCGCCGACGAGACCCCCATCACGTTTAACGTCAAATCCTCCAGCGATGCTAAATATGTTCTTACTGTACCTCTCACAATGACCGTCATCGACCTCAAAACCAAGCTCTCAGGGTCAGACTACGCAGACATACCTCCAGACCGTCAACGCCTGATCTATTCCGGCCGCGTTCTCAAAGACGCGGACACCCTGTCAACTTATAAGATCAAGGAAGGCAATACGGTACATTTAGTAAAGGGAGCTGCCAGCAATCAGAGGCAGAATCCTGCCAATCAGGGTTCAACAAGTACGAGTGCTACAGGTGCACAGCCAGCTACAGGTGTCCCTACGAACATTGCGGCAGGCAGTGGGAGAGATCCTCTTGCTGGCCTAACTGGTGCACGATACGCTGGCTACGCTCAGATGCCGAACGCCAGCATGTTTGGACCTGACGGCGGAGTACGTAACCTCAATCTCCCCTCATATATCACCAGCTAAACATACCTCTAGATGGGCCCTCCACCTGATCCCGAACATATGGCCGCCATGCTTGAAAACCCCAACTTCGCATCCACCCTCAACGAAGCCCTCTCCAACCCAGAAGTCATCGACCAAATGATCCGTCAAAACCCAATGCTTCGCGACATGGGTCCGCAAGTGCGACAGATGATGCAAGATCCCGGCTTTAGACGCATGATGACTGATCCAGAAGCTCTGCGAAACATCTCACAAATGCAGAGGCAATTCGGAGGAGGTATGGGCGGCATGTTCGGCGGCCCAGGAGGAGCAGGAAATGAAGCCTTTCCAGCTCCCGGAGTTACCGACACGACAGAAGGAGCCCAGCGAACAGCAACGCCCAACCAGCAAGGCAATACACCTCAATCTCCTCCTCCAAACCCCTTCACCATGTTCGGCAACCCAGCAGCAGCCGGCGGAGCAGGAGCAGAAGCAGGAACTGCAGCCAACCCCTTCGCCGCCCTCTTCGGCCCGGGCGGTATGGGAGCTGCCATGGGTGGCAACCCACCCACCTCTCCTCCAGCAACAGGCGGCGCTCAAGCACCTGGCTCAACCGGCTCCCCCACCCCCAACAACCCCCCGCCAACCCCATTGCCAGCATGGCCCAAAACATCCTCCGAAATCCTCAGCTCATGCAACAAATGCTCGGTGCCATGGATGGCGGGATGCTGACCGCCGACCCCAACGCCAACGCCAACGCCAACGCCAACGCCAATCCCGCCAACCCTACCGGCTCCGCCGCCAGTGCCGGCTTTAATCCCTTCGCAGCACTACAGGCCATGGGCTTCGGCGGCGGAGAGGGTTTCGGTGGCGGGGCCCCCGTTCGGTCGCAGCCGCAGGATGATAGACCGCCAGAGGACCGGTATGCAGAGCAGTTGCGACAGTTGAATGATATGGGGTTTTATGAATTTGAGAGGAACATCGAGGCGTTGCGGAGGACGGGGGGAAGTGTGCAGGGAGCGGTGGAGTACTTGCTTACACATTGATTTGGTGAGGTGTGCTGCAGGGGGGTTCGCACATGAAGAGAATGCTGGTGTGGTGGCGAGTATACTTCACTCGACTTTGCGCCTACCAAAGCACCCGGACGAACGGTGGGTATCATGGATGTCATGATCATGCCTGCGCTCATGTTATGGTTGTTGATGACTACCCATGTTGATAATAGAAAGAAGCGAACGAACGAGAAATAGGGCGTGCGTGCGTGCGTGCTTTGTCCCTAGGAAACTTATTGATAGGTTTAGCTATCTAGCATTATGCTTTAGCTTTAGTTGTGTTGTTATTCTATATACAAGGCCCAGCGCAGCGCAGCTCTTTCTGCTCGCTGGCTTGGTGTTTTTTCATTTAGGAAGCCTCTTGCTTGCCCATCCATCTCTTTCTCAAGAAAGCGTTCCCACTGACAGAAGACAGGTAGGTAAATAATAGATGCATAGCGCATCCTCGCGGTTTGCGCTCCTCCGATTCATATGCAACTCGTGACAATCCAAAAACGCCATGCGCTCGCTCCGTAAACCCTAGGTATATAGCTTCCAAGAACCAAGAATCGAAGTCTGCGTTTCTGGGTGCAGATCATACCCTACTTATGCCTCCTCCTTTCCGCGGCCTGGGCAGCGACCACGGCGTACCCATCACTACTTCTCCCTCTGTGAAACCCCAGAAATAGACGCCCATGCCGATGATATAATAGATGCCCGCATTCGTGCCTTGGTATAACAGCAGGGCTGCGAGTGAGGAGAGCGGGTATATCAATAATCGAGCTTCGATGCTGCGGTGCATGGCAGCGAGAAACTTTGTCCATTTGGTATTACTTGGTGGGATTTGGCTGATATTCGAAGCGGTTTGCTTGTGGCCATGATGATGATGAGGCCTTTGCGCTTCGCGTTGGTGTTTTAATAAGCCTTCCGCTGCGGTTGTGAAGAGGGGGAGAGGCCATTCCCAGGCGAGGCCGAGGAGACCGAGGAGGAGGTTTATGGTTTGGAGGATGGGGATGGGGCGGACGGAGTGGTCGAGATTGGTGGTGAGAAAGTCCCAGAAGAGTTTGGGCCAGAAGAAACCTTCGATGCTGGCGACGACTTGGTAGGCGGAGGCGGTGAGGATTATGAGGCGGGCCCAGTGGTTTTTTACTAGTTTGCCCATTGTAGTGAATGGGGTTTTTGGTGGTGGGTGGGATTATATGGGTAGATTGGTGGAGCGGGTGCGTTATGAGGGTCGCGGTTCGAGCATTGTCTTTGTGGGTGGTTGTGTGAGTGAGATGGGATGAAAGCTATAGAGCGTTTGGAAGGGAGGCTTCTGGTTTGCGTAGGATCAAAGAGTCCTGGTGTACGTGCTTTGCGGTCGTAAGTGAGGTCTTAGAATATACGAGGCTCAGACAATGCGCTCAGTGAAGAGGCAGTGTAGATGCAGGTACGATGACGAGGCAGAGTGAAACTGAGCAGATCTCGTGGACGGGAAGGATATTGTATTAAGCGGTTTCAAGAGGCAATTGTATGGAAGATGTAAGATCTGAAGGTCTACTGGGAGGCGCTGATACCACGCCTTTGGCGCTGGGCAGATAGACTCATGGTGGTGATGGCGTTCCGCTATCTGGATTCGTCAAATTGCTATCGATTGTCTTTTCGGCAGACCATTGCAACCGCCGGCAGGGATCAATAGTCCTGTTTTAGTTGCGCATACATGCAGCCAGTCACGGGCGGGAGCGGGGATAATGGCTCACTCACTTTGCCGTATCTTCACAAGTGGCATGGCTGATGGATGGTTGTCATTGGCTGATGCTGTTTGCTCCTCGCTGTCGGCTGCAGGGGCCCTTGGACTGCCTCTCTGCACCGTAGTCGAAGATCGGAACCGACGGAAACTTCGACGCACCACAATTTTATCATTCGTATGCGGGCTTGAAACTGCATAAGTATCAGGTTATTCCTACACTCGGATATAGAAACGGCTGTGCCTGCTGTTCCTTCAAGAAGGTCAGGAGGACCATGGAGCAATCCAATCGTTGGTCGGTCTGTGTGTCTGCCTACCCACAGAATACAGAATATGGAGATCATCCCCATCGGCAACCGCTCAAGAACGAGCTGAACATCCCGAAGCCTCAAGGAATTGTGATGACAGCCTGACCGTATTCCTGCACGTGTTGGTGACGAATCGTCGGTAGTGAACGCCTCCTTCACATTATGATTTACTACATTGCAGACCGTTCAAGGCCTAGGAAGAGCAGTGTAGCCCAATTGGCGAAAGAAGGGAGAAATTGCCTGGACTTTCGCAGTGCTTAGTACGGATTATTGGAGTGCTCGATCCCGTTTACCATAGAATTACTGTATAGCGCAATCACAAGAGATTGTCCTAATGACAAGAATCCTTCAATCGCATCTTCGCGGCAGGATAATTGAAGAATTTAGCGAGCACAATTCATAGTGTAATTCCGTAGTGCAATCTTCAGCGTTTACTCCCCGCAACCGATTGGTTCTCCTCCAAGCTCCTTCCAAGCACCCCAACCATGCTGGACCACTCGTGCATCATATCGACCATTAACCCAAAACCAAAAGCGTTTGGTCTGGAGTTCCTTGTTGGCCGAACTATCAAAGTATGGGCCGCTCTTCTGGATCGATCATCTCGGGCCCCCTCACAGGCTTGGAGGCTGGGGAAGATATCGCCATGGCCAGATCGAGAACGGCGAGGCGCTATCACGCTGCAGCAATTGGCACCAACTCTCAATTAGGAGATTCTCAACAGCTACCTTCTTGCTAGACACGCACATACATTCCACTGAACCCCAGCGTGCCGAATCCTGCACGAAACAAGCGCCCAGGGTGTCCTGCCCTGACCCAGAGAGCAGGCGTTGACAAGCAGACGGGTTCCTTAGTGTTGCTTCGTGCATAAGTCTCTGCGTGGCTTTGGCATACTTCTGGTCCCTGGTAGCCATGTGTGACAGAAGAAGCACTACCGACTAGACAATCACTATCAGAAGTTCGCACATTACATTACAGTCCATCACACTCGTTGCACACCGACGCATAACATACGGCTCTCGGCAGAAGCTGGAATTCCACGAGATACACATACTGCATATCACACTTAGCCGACTTTCCAATTGCGATCGAACATACGCCAGCTTGGACCCTACACACAAGCAGCCTCGTCTATCATCAGCCACGGCGTTTACAAGCTTCGACAAGTTTTGCATGATCATTTTGAATTGGAGATATCGGTAAAGATTGTGACAGGTCGAATAACGAGAATACGTTACTGGTATATACAGACAGCCATTACCGTGGTCCTGGAGACCCTAGCGACGCACACTGACAAACAACCTAGAGGTCGATGTCCAACGTTCTATCGCCCCTGATCTCTCGTTATTCCTTTGAAGACCCCACATACCTCGATTTTTAGGTGTCATTCCGTCAGAGGAAGAAACACGCAATTGTCCGCGCTCAACTTCGGAGACCTTCTGCCCGGGACAATTGAGCGCTGGTCTATGTCAGTCGGCCAGAGGTCGATTCTTTGTCTACAACCGCCTCTTTCGCCGTTGGGAATACCAAGCTTGTGTTCCTGAAGTCGTTGTTCTCTACTCGGGCGCTGAGCGCCAATAAAATTGTTCAACTCCTGTAGGAGTTGCTTGCATTAAGAGAGAATTCCTCGCATTATACCCTTTGCATATACTCGGAGCGATCATTGCCTGCGAAGCCGCGAGTCGACGCATACTCCAGTACAGTTCAATATTTTCTAGTATTCTTCCACAAGCATGGCGGCGACTCAGGTATCATGGATTAGCAAGCAGCTGACGGGGAGGATGATAATCTTTATTACACTGTTTCATGGCTTGCATCTTGGCTTATTTATATATGGATGGTGAGTAGTGAAGGTTAAGGTCATTCCTGATTGATACTGACTTATTCCCAGGTGGAAACAAGCCTCAGATCCAAGATTGGCGGGGCTTAACAAGCTCACATTTTCAGTCTGGTTTTCGCGGGGTGCAGGTCTGAACTTGTCACTCGATGGCACGATCATAGTCCTGCCAATGTGCAAGAACATCTTGAGATGGATAAGGCCAAAGATCAGATGGCTACCCCTAGATGAGTCACAATGGTTTCATAGACAAGTGGCTTACTCGTTACTTTTCTGGACCTCGATCCATGTATGCTCGCATTATGTTAAGTAGGTATTCCGAGCTCCCCTGCACGGCGTTTGCTAACATATCTAGCTTCTTCAACGTTGAGAGAAATCAGATACGGCCGGAGACAGCAGTACAAATACACTATACCCAAGCAGGCGGCATTACGGGCCATGTCATGCTTTTTTGCATGCTTATGATGTACACTACTGCCCACGCCAGCATTCGCAAACAGTCCTATGAGACATTCTGGTACACCCACCACTTATTCATACCGTTCCTACTTGCCCTCTATACCCACGCTACGGGCTGCTTCGTCCGCGACAGTGTAGAGCCGTACTCCCCATTCGCCGGCAAACCCTTCTGGCAGCACTGCATCGGATACGAAGGCTGGCGCTGGGAACTCTTTGGTGGCGGTCTCTACCTCTGCGAGCGGATTTACCGCGAGATAAATTCGCGTCGCCATACTACAATCACCAAAGTCATCCGCCATCCCTATGATGCGATGGAGATTCAGTTTTCGAAACCTAGTATGCGCTACAAGGCCGGCCAATGGCTACTTCTCAACGTCCCCGCTGTATCCACAACGCAGTGGCACCCTTTTACAATCACATCCTGCCCTTTCGATCCTTACATCTCAGTCCACGTCCGCCAAGTTGGCGACTTTACTAAGGCGCTTGGGGACGCTCTTGGTGCTGGTCCATCCCAACAGAAGGAATTCGAGGAGCTTGATCCCATGGGCATGTACGAGATCGCTCTAGCAAATGGACAGGAAATGCCAACGCTGCGCATCGACGGACCCTACGGAGCGCCAGCTGAGGACGTATTCGAAAACGAGATTGCAGTGCTCATTGGCACAGGCATTGGCGTCACGCCTTGGGCTAGCATACTGAAGAACATATGGCATCTACGTGCTGGGCCCAACCCACCGAGGCGGTTGAAAAGAGTAGAGTTCATATGGGTCTGCAAAGATACCAACTCCTTCGAGTGGTTCCAACACCTCCTCTCCTCTCTCGAAGAGCAGTCCATCGCCGCAGCCGAAGGCTCAGGCGCTGCACCAGAGTTCTTGCGCATACACACCTACCTCACTCAGCGCCTCGACCCTAATACCGCTGCCAACATCTATCTCAATAGTGTGGGCCAAAGTCACGATCCTCTCACTGAACTGAGAAGTAGAACGAACTTTGGCCGACCGGACTTCAAGAGGTTGTTTGGAGCAATGAGAGATGGCATACGGGATGGTAGTTACATGGGCGGATTGAAAGGGGAAGAAGATAGGGAGACAGCACACGTCGGAGTCTACTTCTGCGGGCCTAACGCCGCTGCTAGGGATATCAAGAGAGCGACTAAGGAGGCTACGGGACCTGATGTTAAGTTTCGGTTTTGGAAGGAGCATTTCTAGGTGCCTGAAAAGAAGTTCTTTATGGAGGCATTTTGTCTGGATTTTTAACAGCATTGCATGGCGATTCGATTACAAACTCATCTTAACGACAAGTGATATGACTACCTTCTGTATATTATGGATATATCATGGCCTTCTGGTGCCATTTGATGGTTCAACCATTGAAAGTAACGATTCATTTCCGGGGCTCGTTTCCTCTTTGTAGACGCTAGTGTAGCTCTCATCTCAAGGAAGCAATTCAAACTCTTCTAGTCTTACTTGTGGAAACCTCAATAAAGTACGGAACGGCTTCCATGAATGTGCCAAACTATATGACGCTATCAGTCTCCTTAAGATCTATTCTGAAGCTCAATTCAACTAAGTAAAACTATTTCTGTGTTGACACTGCCTTTACTCCTTCATCGCCCTCCCACAATTCTACCTCTCACAACATGGCAAACGCACAACAAGAACCCACGATCCCTCCAGAAACAGATGAAATGCCAAAGTCCACCTTCCGCGGCAAGCTCCACCAATACGCCTTCTCCGAGAAATCCACAGCCTCGCCAAAAAAGCGCCCCGTAACCCGCAGCTCCAGCACACTCCAGCAACCCATCGCCAACTACCTAACTCCTCCAAAACCCCCTCCTCTCCCAAACGCAAACCCCCTCCCACCTTCCCCGCCCTCTCCCCCACCCAGTCCAAAAAACGAAAACGCCCCTCCTCCACCCACGCCCCGCCCACAAAGTACGCCAACCACCCCAACAACCTCACTGACGCCCTCGCCCCCACCTCCTCATCCTCTTCATAGGCTGCAACCCCGGTCTCCGCACAGCCCTAACCGGGCACGCCTACGCCCACCCCTCAAACCTCTTCTACAAACTCCTCCACGCCTCGGGCATAACCCCCCGGCTCTGTTCCCCCACCGAAGACCACGCCCTCCCCTCGCTATTCAGTCTCGGGAACACGAATATCGTGCAGCGCGTAACGCGCGATGCTAGTGAATTGAGTAAAAAGGAGATGGATGAGGGGGTGGGGGTTTTGGAGAGGAAATGTAGGGAGTGGAGGCCGGAGAGTGTGTGTTTGGTGGGGAAGGGGGTGTGGGAGAGTGTGTGGCGGGTGAGGCATGGGGGGAGGGGGTTTGGGAAGGGGGAGTTTGGGTATGGGTGGCAGGGGGAGGGGAGAATATGGGGGTGGTGAAGGGGGAGTGGGGGGGAGCGAGGGTTTTTGTGGCGACGACTACGAGTGGTTTGGCGGCGGGGATGGGGTGGGGGAGAAATTGGAGGTTTGGAGGGAGTTGGGGGAGTGGGTGGTGAAGAGGAGGGGGAGAGGGCGGTGGAGGGGGGAAGGATGGAGAGGTTGGATGGGTGGATAATGAGAGAGAGGTTGTGAAGGGAGGGATGGATGGAGCAGACGAGGAGGCTGTTGAGTGAGTTCGAAGCACTAGATGAGCAGTCGCATCATTGGTAAGAAAGGAGGTTTAAAAAAAGGTTCCGCTTATACGCCACAATGACAGCATCCTCCTGTCTACCATATCTGGAAGTTCCAATGTAGTCTTGTCTTTGCTCATGCCTGTGGTAAATCGACCCCATACTTACATAATCGGCGAGAATACTTCCGAGGTGCATAAACTTGTGGGTAATATTGGGGCGAGTGATGTTTTGAGCAGCAGATAACTTGGGCTTGTCTTGGATAGACGAAATGAAAGCCGATCTTATCAATCGCCCAGCTTCGCACACACCCAATGAAGGTGAAGCCACCTCGATAATGCATGGGCAATTGCGATCCGAAACATTGGTGTGCTATGTGGGATCCCACGTGGATTTATTAATCAATGGATTTCTTAATGAGGACCTGTCCTGATAACTTTCTCAGTTAGCAAAATCATCCATGCGCAACAAGAAGAACCCGAACGCCACACTCGATTCTTCGGACGTCCAGAGTTGATCGTTTTTGACCACCCATGACGAGGTACTTTCAGAGTTCGAGAAGATTTGTTGAGCTGGTTTTGTAGACATTTCGCCCCACCTATGCCAGTAGCATTGTGGGGATTCCTATGGCCCCAGCGGACTCATCATAGGAGTTCATAGCGAATCGGAAATACAATTTTGCGAAGGATGAAGCGTGAAGACGTACCCTGATAACACCTCATAGCAATACTGGATTGCTATCTCTTACGGCCACCAGAATTACCCACAAGGCTGCCCCAAGGGGCTAGTAATGACACAGACGTCAATCCCAGCCTTTGCGACCAGTATTGCTGGCAGTCACTATCGTAATGTGGGTTTCATCGATGTTACATCCCGGCCCCGCCCCATAGTGATGTTGGTGTTTTCCAAGGTTGTTGTGGTGCAGGTTGGCGCGAAACTGCAATCATTACTTATGGACTCACTCAGGCTGTACATATTGGTAAGTAAATAGGATTCGTCACGCTTCAAAACATGAGACTCACTCTAAATCTGCCTCTCCTCTCCTTCATCTTTCTGACCCTCTCCTTGTCCTCCTCAAACTTCCGGACCAACTCGCCAGCCCTTTGCTTCCTCTTCTCCCTGGACTGGTATCTGTAGAAGTCCTCCAACCCTTTCTGCTTCTCCTTCTGCTTTTCGGCTAGCTCTTGGGCTGCTTCTTGTTTGGCCGGATTAGTCCTACCGCCCCGTGTAACAGTGATGAACCCATCTGCATCTGCCTCCTGCCTCTGTTTAGCGGCCAGGCGAGCTACGGAAGCTTCCTTGGCCGCATAGGACGTCATATAATTGTTGACGGATTCGAGAAGTTGGTCCTTATTCGGATACGTCAATCTGTGGTGGTTAAGGTATCCTGGACGGCGTCAACAGAGCCCCTCAGCAGCTATGACAATGGGAGAACCAACTCGCAGAACCTAACGCAGGTACTTTATCTTCAATCCCCTCGCCCCATACAGGCTCAATACGTTCTTTACGGAGTGCCTTGGCCGCCTTTAAAGCAGCATCCATACTTGCTCGATCAACAAAAAGCACGACAGCTGTAAGACCATCATATTGCAGATCCCGATCCCATGTAGACGGTAGTGCAGAGCCTTCGACATCTTCTAAATCTGTTCCATCACTCCCTCGCTTCCTCTTTTTGCCCTTTTTGTCCTGCTTGGGCTTTGCTTCTGCGCCATTACCACCCTTCCGTCTCTGGTTCGCGAATTGCACATCTTCAATCCTGCCTGCTGGCAAGCCAATTTGAGCCGACAACAGGTGTTTAATGTGTGGCTCGGTCGCATCGAATGGCACATTGACGAGGAACAGCGAGCGGGAAGCAGTAGGGGTGGGTATTTTGGGCTTGTGGGATGCGAGATACAGGTAATGAGTTGCTGGCTTGGGACAAGAGGGCAACGGTGGAAGAGACAGTGGCAGAATGTTGTAGCCTGCTACCTGAAGCGGAACCTTCATGGAAGACGGCATTTCGGACTATCCTCCGTCAATGAAGCACACTTTGGCTGTGACTCAATGATCATCGCAAAAGTTCAGCGCCGGGTAGCAAGAGTGCAATTTTAGTGCGGAGCTAGGAAAATCGCGCGTGTATATAAACCCTCGCTACCTCCCACATTCTACTCCTCTTTTCTTCTTTAGCTCTCTTTGCCTTTTGGCTTAGATCAAGTGTAGTATCTGTTCTTTTCAGTTTAATCTCTGAAATTCCTCTACGGAGGATTCAAATGATTAATCTTATTTTTTGATCTCGATCCTGAGCCTCTGGGCTTGCCTATACTCAGGATCACTGTGTCATCGGCCTTACACTGCCGCCGATTGACGCGAACACCCTTTTCATCAACGTTCCCAGCTTGTCTGGGTCTTTGGAGAAGAGCATCGAGTGTCTGTTATTTGCTACGGAGTAGTTGACTTAGCAGACTCCTGTGGTGGTAGTTGACCCTGTTGAGGTGTCTCTGGCGTGGTGGCAAATGGGATCAGGTAAGTGCGACCGCCTTGGACTTTGCGCTCAGCATACGTTCGTAAGATCTGACCTAACTGGACGAACTGTAAGCCTTCTAATTTCTCTACAAGACTTGAGACAGGAACAGTACTCCGGGACTTACGCCTCATCTATTCCTTTCATACATTTATACATATGTGCTGTGCTCGAATTACTGTTGTGCTGGTGTTCACCATTCCAAATCAAAATACATGTTTGGACCTTCCGCCACTCCGCTCCGTGTGTTACCTTGCAGTCTGCATCTGATGGGCTCAGCCCAAGCCCTCGCTGATACCTAAGCTGCACTGCCAATTCATGCTATTCGGGTCGCAAGCTGTCAGTTGCGCTGATCACCAGACTAGCTAGCCAAAGTGAGTAGAGGATGGCCACGCAGTACTGTCCTTCAACCAAGTCTTACAAGGGTCTGGACGACTACCTGGCTGGTGTCACCTAATGAGGGTGTATTGATTGCATTGTTTGCTATCGCCACCTGGTGACTTGCATTAGTAGGTCTTCAAGACCCTTGCCATATTCTGACATGCATGACTCGCAGCATGGACGCCTTTACTGTATTGGGGTTTAGAATTGAACGAGTGCGTCTATCATGAGATGTATTATGAAGAGGAGAATGTACACCTTCCGTGTCTCAAGCCCTAAACCCTGAGAAGAACGACTTCGATCTTGGTATGTTGACTTCATTGAAGTGATATTCTGTGTGGTCAAAAGCTTCATGTCGTCTCAATCCATTTGCCTGAAAATATGTCATAAATCAAGGTGCTGCTGGTGAAGCACAGGCAGATTCGAGGCCATGGAGTCACACGACCTTTGGGTCCCTGTAGCTCTACGTTCAATTTGCTTCAAGAACTTGTTGAAGTGTCACAAACCTTCACTCGGTCAATAGGCATAGCTCTGTTTACAAAAACTTACAAATCGACCAACGGCTATATACGGCAATACATGAGCTTTTCCATCACTTCCCTCTTTCACAAGCAATACGGAGCCTTGTCTCATGGGACAAGCACATCCTCTGACACCTGATCTAGCCCTTCACACGGTCTACACTCGGGTTCTAAGGGTACACGCCATCCCTCAGGTCCCAGCTGACTGGGTGGTGTAGCCCAGACCTAGTTACTCAAGACAATCGTACGTCACCCGGCTCAGGATCTTCCCAATTCGGTTCGATCAAGTCTTCAACATGCAGAAGAATAGCACAGCCCTCGTCTGCCGATCGAAGGCCCGGAAAACCCAATCAGGAAGTCCTGCTCCGGGACCTACTATCAGCGGATCAGTGACATAAGAGCTGCTGGCCCCCTTCACGGAATAGGTCTCTCGCCATCAGTATCTTTTTGATTCTCAATCAAAGGCAGACAATCCCTACTCCAACCAATCCATTCGTCCAGTCTTAACTTGAGATACGACATATCATCACCAATCACAAAAGAGAACATGTCCTCCAGCAACACCACATTTGAAGAATCGGCATGCCTCGAGCTCCCCGGCCTCCACCGCTGCCTAAAGGTTGTCCTTGAGTGGTTTTGCGGCCATACCGAACAATTGGATCCTATGGAAGGGGACTGTCCTGCCCTTGATGACACCAACCCTTCCCACCACATTCCCGAACGCCTCATTGTCGAAGCCGAGACCCCTTGCCCAATCTGTGACTCCGCGACCCGCTCTGAAAAACTCCATTGCCACGTCCACGACATCGAAACCAAACTCGAGCGGTGCATGGCCGACCAAGGGTTCTTCGAATGGCAGGCCGACAATAACCACGTGCCTGTAGATTTCTGGCGTTACCCTTCCTCACCCGGCTCCCCACCTCCCCCCTACCTCCAATCCCCTACCCTCTCAACCACACCCCCCACATCGTCAGAACTCCAAAAACATCTCTTGAATATCGAAGCCTTGCTGCACGGCGGGTTCGGCATTCTCCCGTCCGGGTACACAACACCTACGCCCGAGAATTCCGTGCCAGGGCACCGTAAAACGACGACGAATCCGCACTGGAAGCGGCACTATTCGGTATTGAGGGGCAGAGTGCTTTTCGTAGGGAATTTGTGCCGGGGGTGTGGTGGATGGAGAGTCGTTTGTCGAGACGTCAGACTGCGCTGAGGAGGGATCAGTGGAGATGGGAGCATGGTTTGTTGAGAGGCCAGCGGCCTAGATGGTAAATATTCCAGGATCAAATGTAGTCTTGGGAGGTACAGGTTTATGACAAGGTGGGGAGTTTTTCTGTACGATAGCAGTGAGAGATAACTTCCCTGGATGGGGCCCAAGGGAGATCGGTAATATGGTTGGATGAGACTTATGAAAGTGGATAATTAGTCAATGATGAATTACGAACGATGACATGACTATTCGTTCTCTTATGATGTGTGATTAGATTGTAACTGAGCGGAATCCTTCTCGTAATTTGTGCCTCACCAAAAGACTATTGCACGTATTACGATTTCTGGGAAGACATATGAAGTCATCCATCTATGTTTCTAGCATGCAACTCTGAATTTCTAAACCTTTGATCAGTCGGAGTAAATATGAAGACCTCTCTATGGTCCCGAGCTGCAGGTTTAGGATTCACAGTTCCTGGGCAATCGAAGTACATGAGAAGGCTTTGTCCGCTCTTCTGGCATGCAAGTCAAGTATTCTCCAAATACTGACGAATTGAAGTATGTATAAGAAGACCATTTTCCACTTTCCCCAGCATGCACGTTCAGAACTCTGAATTTCCATCGATCGAAGGACTGAAAATACAACAGGTTTCGCTAATAGGCTATCAATGTCGGAGATATATTTACCTAAACTATATACCACTTTTTCCAAAAGACGACGGCTCAAATACACCTAAAAAATCTTCGAAAAATACAAAGCCCACTAACCCCTCCACTACACTACCCCATACCATGGCCCCCATCAGCCCCACCATGCTCTCCCTGCTCCCCATACATGCCCTCCTCCCAACCCCACTGCCCCTGCCCCTGCACATCCTCCTTTTCCCTCCCCGCCCAAAACTCCCTCTGTTCAAAGCCTATCTCCTCACCCGAGAATACTGGGGAATAATGATTCTGCACGATCCCCTCGCATCCCTCAGCGGCTCATACTCATCCTCATAACTTGCTGCAACGCCATGTTCGTACGATATCGCGCCCCCTCCTGTCGCGCTCGAGTCTGGTTGTTCGCGAGGAACGTAGCGAGAATCATCTAAGCAGACGGTTTTGAGATCTTTGGCGGCGCGATCGATCATGGCCATGGATTGTTCGAGGAATTCTGCACTTTTACTAGAGACGCGGAGGGTCCAGCGGTATTCGTCGATGCGGGCGAGGTAGAAATTAGCTTCTTCTTTGCTCAAGGCGGTGGCGCAGAGGAGGCTCTGGAAAATTCCTATAAGGGCGAAGTTGAATTTCGAGGCAAAATACCAAAAAGATTGCAGGTGTTCGGGTTTGAGGCGGTTAACGAAGCCCATAGCGGATATGAGGCGTGTTTTGGCAGCTGTACGGCAGATGTCAAGGAGGTGAGAGTCAGTGCAGGTGGAGAGGGTGCGGAGGATGCGGCGGTGGAGAGTAATTTCGGAGGCGAAGTAGGCGAGGTGGAGGTAGCCTGTTGAAGAGAGCTTGCGGACTTTGACGTCTGACATGCTGAGGGTTTCCGGGAGGGAGGCGAACCATTCTTTGAGGCGGATTTGGAGGGGTTTCGCTTTTGCAAGGACGAAGCGGGTGGCGTCGGTGCCGATGTCGAGGATCTGTTGCTCGGCGCGGATGGAATAAAGGTTGTGCAGAATGTCGGAGAGGATTTCTGCGAGGTAAACCATGTGGCAGAAGAGCTGGCGGCCCTTTTCGACTTCGGTGCTGCCTTCTTCATCATCTTCGTCTGCCGCGTTCTCAGGAAAGTCTTTTTCTGTCAACTCTTTTACAGCCCACTCTGAGCTTGCTATGTGGGAAGGTCTACCGTGCACCAGGCTCGCCCAGGTATCTTGCATATATAAAGCCCAGGCTAGGCGTTTACGAAGGCCTCGCTCCCAGCCTGGAATCTTCCACGTCGAACAGTCGAGATGAAGGCCTAGGTCTTGACCTACGGCGACCATTTGGGCGGTCAAGCTCCATGTGTCACCCTTCGGTGTCTGGAGTAACAACAAACCAGCCTCGACTGTGGAGATCTTGGGGCGACTGATAACATAGCCGAGCGTCTTCCGTGCGAGCTCTTCAAGGGCGATGACATCAGGCTTTTGCAGATTGGCCAATTCTGAACTATAACTCCAAAAATTCAAGGCTAGTATGTAAACAGCCGCCAAAATGGCTGGTGAGAACTCTCGATGAGTCCTTTCATACTTCTCTAGATAGACTTTCTTGTGAAGGATTGGAAAGCTAGGATGAACAATCCTAAAATACAGGTTGATCAGAGATTTGCCATGAGGAGATACAATGGCCTCGATAGCGTCTAGATCTTCAAGTTCTTCTTCGTAATGTTCGGTACCTTCGTCAGGTTGCATCAGAAAGGATTCTTGTTCGTTCACATGTCGAAAGGAATCAGCACCAATGCCGAACTTGTCCTCTCCGGTCTGCTTTAGTCGAATGAGGCTCGGCTCATGCTCACCACTCGATCCTACATAGAGGCCATGGCGGTGCCGCTGTAGGCCGAGGGTCTTCTTCAGTAGTGATGGACCTTTAAGATTTGCATAGTCATCAATTGGAGGCTCTAAGCTCCTAGGAGATAGCACATGCTGAGAGAATCTCCGCTGTGGACCCTCGTCGGGAGATCTATTGGAAGTGTTAGAGTATGCCGTGTACTGATGCTTGGGAACAGGCTACTTTTTCTTGACAAGCTTGACTTCATCTTCAAGATTTACAGATTTTCGTTTCCGCGACTGTGGCACTTCGACGTAGGTACAGCGCTGGTTGTGAAATTCACAGAGAACGCACTTTGGAGCCCCCTCATTAACAACGCAACGACTTTTTCGTTTTCGACAGGCGTCACAGGGCCGTGACTTTGGAGGGTTCTGCTCAATAGAGGGGCTGGTACCATCTTCGTCGATGACGAACGCTTGAGAGTCATATGACCTTGAATGAACTAAAGTCGTTGGACGGTGCTTGGGTTGCCCACTCGGCAAATTCTGGTATGAAGCGGATGTGGTGTCCATGGCTGGCTGCCACTGATATTGACTTTGGGTTATGTCGAGGACGAGCAGTCGACCAAGCTTAGACATTCCACCTTACTACCTCTCAGAGTGACTTATCTTCATCTCCGTATTCAAGAATAGTAAGAATTTTTGATCTTAGGAAAGTGCATGGATGTCAATCTTGCAGGCGCAGGTACCGAGCATCTGGGTCAAGTAGCGCGGGGAACGCGCACGACAAGCAAGCCCAGCCTGGCGAAGCTTCAGGAGGCCTAGGTGTAAATGTGCACATGGCTGCCGGCTTCAAGGGTCAGAGACCTTGAAGCTGAGTGGCCGACGGGGAGATGGATTATCGCCGGCGTGGAGGCTGGCCTTGAGCGATAAGAGTAACAGCGGCAAAGATAAGGGGCACTCGAGGCTTGGCACCAGCTCACCCAGCGCTAGTGCTAACCATTCTCCTACATCAATCGGCATTTTCGGATTCATGTCACGAGGGTTTCATATTGCTACATCCAGTACAGTACGAATAGCAAGGATCGATTCTCAAGACATGATATCGTAACAGACCACTGCCATCCATTCTGCCTTTTGCCAACTTGGCAAGGATATACAACGAAATTGCTTGTCGCACGCTCCGTCTAGACCATATCGATTTCCTTTGTGTGTGTTTGTACTCCTTCCTTCTCATTAACGCTATCCTCTTCCTCACTCGGGCTGATGTCACCCTTCTGTGGAGGAAGTACAGCCACGTCGACCATTGCACTGGTCGGGGGCGAGATATATGTTGCGATGATGTAGTAACTCAGAAGGGAGATGAAGAACCCGAATAGCCAAGCAAAGGTGTAGATCTGGAGATGAAGAGTCAGTATGTATCAGTGATTTAAGTGCGTCGTTAGTTTGCTCACCTTCCATGCACCACCAATGTTCAAGCTGTTATTGATGCTCTTGGCAAAGCCAGGAATCAGAGGGACGAATCCACAACCAAAGGCGGCGAAAGCTCTCCAATTGACGCCATGGCTGTAGTAATAGATTCCGTGGTCCTTGTACAATTCATGGATGTTGAGCTTTCGCTTCTTGATCAAGTAAAAGTCTGCGACCATCACTCCGGCCATAGGGCCCATGACGCAAGAGTAGCCTGAGAGGAAAGCAAGTAGACCAGCAGCATTCTTGATGATGTTCCAAGGGGTGCAGGCAACGCAGAAGACCGAGATGATGAGCGTTGCCCGGAAGATGTTGATGTATTTGGGGCATAGACCCGAAACGTCGTTACTGAACGGGTAGGTGCCCGCTGCGATCTGATTGCCAATGGTGGCAAGCATGAACGAGAAAGCCACGAAGAACTTTGCAGCTCGACTATCGAAGTCCTCGATCACGGCTGGCATGTACCATTGGAAGGAACCCCAGATGACGCTATGTGCAGAGGTCACGAAGATGGGTGTAAGAGCACCGAGCGTACCGATCACGGGGAGCGCAAAGAATTGGCTGTGTTGGATTAGTGGGTCCGATATGATTTATCAGACTGGGACACACGTGACTTACTGAAAGCCTGCAAAGCCATTCTTCGAGAAGCGACCAAAATCCGGCATATTGACGGCCATAGAGGAGAACAGCCCTATGATAGCATTGAGGCCTGTCAGGGAAGAGTAGGCGGTGTTCATGTAAGTGCTTGTAATCTTAGCCTTCCCTGTAACAAGGGGCCCTCCACCATGCGTAACGATGGCGGCCCAGAGAAATAATGCCAAGAAAGTTGGTGGCACGATGACCGCCTTCACGAGGAACAGGATACGGAGCTTCTGGATAGGCATAGTTGCGAGTAGTGTTTGGAACATCCAGTAGATGAAGAAGCAGAGGAGTCCTGCAGATGTGATACCAGCATTGGCGGGTAGATGGTTTGGGAAATTCTTGAAGCTCGGCCAGATAGCCTCGAGGCAATTTTGGAGGAAGGCTCCGGCTTGAACGCAGAGAATGGCAGTCCACATGGCAGCAACGAAGGCTCTAATGCAGATGGCGAAGTATGAACCGTACATGCCGAAGATGGACCGCACAATGACAGGGAAGGCAATGTTGTACTGAGCACCCATTTTGGCTGTAAGGGTGATAACCCCACTGCAAATGGCAAAGCCAAAGAACACGATTGGGATGGTCTCCCTGGCAGTAAAACCAAGGGACATGACCGAGGAGACGGTACTGGCAAGTGGAGGAGCAAGCATGTCACTCGTCCAGTAAGACCAGTATTCCAAACCTCCCCAAGTCCTCATGTGGACGGGCACTGGGTCGAGATCTGTAGGGACTCAGTCAATGGCATACCGTAGCCTTGACCAGGGAGGCTCACCTTTATTGGACCATCGCGGGCTGTTCTGATAGATGCCAGCGACATATGGGACACGTGCATGCAAATGAGGAGCTATCCTAGCCTTGAGACGATTGGGAGAGAGGAAAGACATTTTCACACTGCCCAAGTACGAACACAGGTCCCGTGCTTCGGGGAAGAATGCAAAGCAGGGAAAGCCTCAAGCAGAAACTAATCTTCGATGAGATATATCGAACAACAGTATGGCCAATTTCTAGAGGAGCTTGGATCACAGAGTGGACATCACGAGAAGTATATAGCTATTTCAAAGCATTCTTGAAACAGATATCAGGAACAACTAAGATAAGACACCGAAAGATCGCAGAAAGATTGGACGACAGAGAAGTCTGGAACGCCATCAACAAATGATAGTGTGTCTTCGCAAAGGAGTAAAGCAACGCTTAGCGAAGGCGCAGAGCCTACGGCAAAGGCCATGACAAGCTGGACCAGCCTTTTCGCTTATTTGCGATTGCAAACTGGATTTGGGAAGAGCTGCGTGACCGTTTTGGATGCTGATAAGAGCCATTGGCTTTGTGAAGATATTCGAGTGCCTGTGTTCTTGAGAGGCCGCGCTGCCGCAGGGCCTTCGGCGGCGGACTTTGGCTCGCCTTGGCTTTCTTCCCCTCAATATCACAGCCAATGGCAGGGCAACCCCCATCCAGTATTGCCCTTATCATATAGTGGCCGCCGGCTCACCGTCGGCTATCTTGACACCACGACGCTAAAGTTGCAGCCCAGTGCTGCTGCTGCTTCGTGGAACATGTCTAGACGCCGTCTAGATGTAGCTCTAAATTCGACCGTCGAGGTCGAGGCGAGATGCGTGGACCCAATGCTCTCAATTGCAAGCTAACCGTGCACCGAGCAGGGTAATCAATTGCACAAGGATTTTCCGTCTCCAAGATCAATTGCCCGACATATATGACTGACAACAGTGCTTTCCTTCGACTGTCTACTTCTACGTCTACACTTACACTGGCAACATGGAGTCAAACAGAACGATCCCCGCGATGCTTATCGTGGACGCCAAACCGTACCCCTACGCCTTTCCTCCAAGTAAGACTGCATTGCTGGTCATAGACATGCAGCGTGACTTCATACTCCCAAACGGTTTTGGTGAAATACAGGCTGGAACTGGGCTCGATGCTGTGCAAGCCTCAGTGGCTCCAACGAAGAAACTACTTGATACATGTCGGCAAGCTGGCATAGCCATATTTCATACTCGAGAAGGCAACAAACCTGACTTATCTGATTGTCCCTCCTCCAAAATCATACGGCAGAATGCACAGCCTGGAAATACGCAGCACTTAAAAGCCATTGGCGACATGGGAGAAATGGGCAGGCTCTTGATCCGCGGAGAATATGGACATGACTTCGTTGACGAATTGCAACCACTCCCTGGCGAGGTTGTCATCGATAAGCCAGGCAAAGGAGCGTTTTGGCAGACTACGCTGATGGACAAATTGAAAGCCCAAGCTATTACCCACTTAATCATATGTGGGGTGACCACTGAGTGCTGTTTTGCTACGTCGCTAAGGGAGGCAAATGATCGAGGTTTCGAATGCTGTAAGCTGTAGATGCTCTTCCTACAAACGATGTTCTAAGTCCACTGACATGAATAGGTGGAATTGAGGATTGTACTGCCGGCTATAAGGAAGAATTCAAATGCCCTACACTGGATATGATACACTGGTCGCAAGGATTGTTCGGATTCGTTGCAAACCTGGAACCACTGGTTGACGTCTTAAGCCCATATGCACCAATTCCTACAGTGGTCGGTAGCACTACTCCTCCACAGACTCCGCCAGCTTTCGATGGCGATTTGAGTATCGCTGCTCTTCAGAAGGCCTACAAGGCAGGCTTATCACCTCTCACCGTGGTCGAGGCGGTTTTTGATAGGATCGAGAAGTATCAGAAGCTTGATCCAGCTGTGTGGATACTGCTAGAGACCAAGGACTCAGCGCTGGAACGGGCGAGGGATCTGTCGAATAGGTGGCCTGATCGAAGGCGACTTCCACCGCTGTTTGGCGTGCCTTTCAGCGTTAAGGACAGCATCGACATCGCAGGTCTTCCCACTACCACAGCATGCCCACCATTAGCACATGTCCCTTCGAAATCAGCTCCAGCATATGATCATGTACTAGAGCAAGGTGCCGTTTATATTGGAAAGACGAATCTTGACCAATTGGCTACAGGACTCACTGGCTGTCGTTCTCCCTATGGGATACCACGTTCTGTTTTCAATCATGACTACATCTCGGGCGGCTCTTCCTCTGGCAATTGCGTTTCTGTTGGCGCTGGACTCTGCTCTTTCTCACTAGCAACCGACACCGCAGGATCGGGACGAGTCCCTTCGGGATTCAATGGCGTTGTAGGCTATAAGCCCACAAGAGGTTTGATCTCAGCGCAAGGAGTGACACCAGCGTGCCTCTCTTTGGACTGTGTAGCTATCGTTGCAGGGAATGTGCATGATGCTAGAACAGTTTGGGACCTGTGTAACGAATTCGACGCAGAAGACCGCTACGCGAAGAGTGTGGCTCCAATCCAAAGACATGTGAATCCCACCGGACCTCAAGCTAAGAGCTTCAGATTCGGAATACCACCACCTGAAGCTCTTTCGATCTGTAACCCAGTCTATCGTCGGAAGTTCAATGAAGTTGTCCAAGGTCTCCAAGCTATGGGTGGACATTTGATGCCTATTGACTGGAGTCCTCTAGAGAAAGCGGGGAAGCTACTTTACGATGGAACATTCGTGTCAGAGCGTCTTGCCAGCTTGCCTGACGACTGGCTCGAGAAAAACGGAGAACATCTCCACCCCGTGATCAAGGAGATTTTTGATAAAGTTGTGGCTAGGCAGAGCACGGCTGTCCAAGCTTACAGAGACCTACAAGCCAAGGCACTTTACACTCGTCAAACGGAGAAGGTGTTCGCATATAGCTCATCCGGAGTGGATGTTGTCGTTGTACCAACAGCTCCAACGCATTGGACTGTCGAGGCAGTGCTTGCGGATCCAATTGCCAAGAACAGTATTCTTGGCGAATTTACACATTTTGGTAATGTGCTCGATCTGTGCGCTGTCGCTGTTCCAGCGGGCACATATCCTGTGTCGGAAGTCCAAAGCAACTCTACGGATCAGGGGTCGTTACCATTTAGTGTTACGTTCCTTGGCGGCAGTATGATGGATGCTGAGACCCTTGAGATCGCTCGGCGGTTTGAAGACTGGATATCTCAATCTTCATAGCCATATATCGTCCGATTCGGTAGGCCCTGCATTCCTTGTCATCCTATGGTAAGTACTGGCATCGTATATAGACTATTCATAGCATGGAATGTACGGATTGATGAAGGTGGTTTGACCTCTACTATGGACATATTCGTATTCTCGCATCTGTTTGGCGTGTCAAGTTGGCAAGGATCCGGTGGCAGGGTTGGTGCAAGGCAATGTGATTGGGTATTGGCTACAAAAGCGATGTATCAGGTGGCGGCTAAGCCGGAAATAAGTAGCTGAAACACAGTGTAAGGTACGGAATTTTAGTCGGTTACGGGAGTGCTTGCTCCAGCTACGGAGCCCGCTACGGGCATGGCTTGTTACAAACAACGGACTCTTCCAACGCATCCACCAACGGATCTGGCTTCACTATCAAATGCTTGCAGACTTGACCTGAAGATCAGCTTAATCCCTGAGGCGCAGGCTTGGTGGGCTCGCCGCACACGGCGTCAATCGTCGGATCGACCATCACAGCTGTAACAACAAGTTCCGACTAATTCTAGGGTGAACATGTATACAATCAACTCCCTCCTCTCGCCAACAACGGAGAATGATTTTCTTTTACACTCTTCTATATTGTAGTCTGCCTTGCCAGGAACGCCTGGTAAATAGACTTTGTACTGTCATCATGCTGTCTACCTTTCATATCTAATCTATGCCTTTGCTTTGCTGCAAGCGTCATTCGCGGAGTTACATACGGTTGGGTGTCCTCATTCAAAGCTGCTGGTTCAGCTGTCCTCATCGAAACGTTCTTTCACCGGCAGGCTGGTTAATCCAATAATTCACGCTCATTGTTTTCCTCCCGTCTGAGTCGAAGTGCCCTGACCCACACTCGTTTCAGCCCGAGAAGGCATGCCGAGTGCCCTGATTATTCGTTGGATGAGAGCAAAACACACGACAGTCGCGGCTTTATGAACAATCACGACCACTCATATCACTTAAAGGTCCTTCACGTTGACAGAGACGCGTTTCCCACAATTTAACCCAGTGTTGATCAACAACACCTTCGGGCCCATTATATCATGCGGATCCGAGTCACCACCTCGATCAATGTGCGCTCCAACACTGTTCCCTCCACGCCGGCGCTGGTTCATGACGCTCTTCCGGAGGACTGGAATAATTACGTTGTACCAGAGAAGAGGAATCCCACGTCGACAATGCCTTCTCTAGAATCAGCGCAATCCCGTCTCCTCGCCAGTCAACGCATCCCAAAAGGTTCCAGACTCTCTGCATGGCTTCACGGTTTTTCTGTCGTTGGCAGTCAGCAGAGGCCAACTGTCGCACATCATCGAAAAGTCTCGCACACGACGACCCAGTGCTACTCCCGGACGCCACGCAGAAGCAGGACCCAAAACCGCCCCACTGGACTGAGGCCAGCTAATTCCACTCGAGGAGTTATTGATCCAGTCCACTCGCCTACCACATCCTGCTGGCCGCTCAGCAATCATAGCTTTGACGACCGAAGAGGCCGCGATAGGCAGCCGTCCACATTCGAACCCTATACACCGTGGACGCCCGCAACGGCGAGTTCTCCTCACCTAAAGAGCGGGACCCATCGCCGGAAAAAGGTCCACAAATCCTCCAAGAAACCCCAACGCATCTGCTTCCCGCACGTCGCCGACCCAAAGATCCGCCACAAAATCTTTGGCTGCCTCTTCTTCGGCACCCTCCTAACCCTCGTCCTAACAACCTGTACATTCTCCCTTCCTCCCCAAACCCCCCTACCCAAACTAACCGACTTTACAGACCTCGCCCTCGCAACCTCCGATATCCTCGGCGGCCCCACCTTCCATGCCGTCTTCATCTTCGTCATACTCGTCCTCACAATAATATTCAGCCACTACCTAATCCGCCTGTGCATGCTCTCCCTCCACCCTCGAAAGCGCTTCGGATCATCAAATCGAAACAAAAAGAATAATAAAGAGAGGAGGATGCAGTGGCCTGGTGATGGATATACCGATGAGTTTGATAAAAACGACGACGCGGATTTAGAAGCAGGGTTTGCGCGGCCGAGAGAACCGATTCGGGTTACGATGGTGCAGGATGAGGAATTGGGTGGCAGAGACAGGGCCGTGTTGGAGGAGGGTGGTGGTGGAGAGGATGATGCGGAGAAGGAATTGCCGCCTCCGCCGCCGGCGTATGGGTTGTGGAGGAGCAGTGTGGTTTGTTTGCCTCCTTCCTCTTATCACGTAACTCACACTAACCATTCTTTCTTCTACAGAGAGCCGACCCCAACCTCATCCACTGGCAATCCGTGCCCCCTACCCCTAGCTACGCGCCCTCTACGCTTCAAGGAGAGACCCGCGCGCTGGTCTTAGCGCGGAGTGGTGGACATCGCCCGCCTAGTTATGTGGAGGAGGATACGAGGGAGGTGGTGGGAGGGTTGAGGACGGTGCCGGCGGTGGCGGAGAGGAGGATGGTGGCTACGGTTGATTATATGAGGGGGAGGGGGAGACGGTGAGAGGAGGGTATTATTTTTCGTTTCGAAGAGGGGTTTTGAAATGAAGGTAGGTTGAGAGTTTTTGATGGTGTGTAACACATATAGAGACTTTCGGGATGTCATTGTATGTATTATCAAACACGTCTCTGAAACTTTTTCCCTCCCGGGGTATTGATGCTGCTGCTGCGAAAAGGCCAAGCCACTATCTTTCTTTTCGTCCCAGCATGGAGAACATGAGAATCCTTGCTCTCTGTCTCCCCCTCTCTGGGTGCATCATTCTTCCCCCTGACCACCACGGGCGCTGTGCCCCCACTGCGTGTATCAGAAACCGCAGCGCATGAGCATAAAAGTTACATCGGCTTCTCTGTGTCAGCACTAAGAATAGCCACCTCTTCCTCTTTTCTGCAACACAGTTTCGAAACTAACGCTAGCTCCCCAGTTCTCCAAGTATGATATTTCGATCCGAGCTTGCGCTCGCGACTTGCGAGGATTATTAGTATGCATGCCGGTTTCATTGAATAAGGTAAATGGAAGAAAGGACTTACTAATTGGCTCCTCACCGGGCGCAAATCTCATGTCATTGACTGTCCCCCTATGCCCCGGTAATTTGTAGATTAATTTTGCTGTTCGTGTCTCCCATATACACACGCTGCCGTCTCCGCTGCCCACACCCACTCTCTCGCCCTTACTATCCCATGATGCGCGGACGAGGTTCTTTTCTATACCGACGGGTGCACCGACGAAGGTCTTTAAGCTCCTATCTACCGGCGCAAAAGGGCGGATATCCCACGTCCTCGCGAGGCCATCATGTGAGTATGAGAGTAGGGATTGGGAGTCCGGAGAGATGGAGAGCGAGGTGACCGTGTCAGTGTGGCCAGGCATCCGATACGCAACCGCTTTCTTCCTGATATCGTAAATCAGAATATCACAATCGATTCCCCCAGTGTACAACTCGTTCCCCGCCTCCGCTACCGCAACACTCGTAATCGGAAACTCCGTCTCAATATAATCCACCGCACGCTTCGTCCTCGTATCCCAGATCCCGACACACCCGTCATCACTGCCACTGACCAGCATTTCCTCCCCGCGCGGACTCACGGCTAAGCAGTTGACGATCTCTTCGTGGCCTTCGTGCCGGCGGATGCGGATGCCGGTTTCGAGGTCCCAGGATGCGAGGGTTGTGTCGGCGGAGGCGGAGAAGAGGGTGCTGCTGGAGCGGGACCAGGAGAGGTCGAGGATGGCGCCTTTGTGCCCGGTTAAGATGCCGTGGTTGGGACAGGGGCCGGTGGTGTGCCAGAGGAGGATGGTGCGGTCCATGCTGCCGGAGGCGAGGTGGGGGGTTGTAGGGGAGAATCGGGCGCAGAAGACTTCGGCCGTGTGGCCTAGGGAGGCGTTGTTAGGAATTGTACTTTTAGGATTTATGGCATAAGAGAGTAGCATTGATTGGACTCACCAGATAGCTCCATTATGGGCGCTTGGAGTCCACTTGTGCGTGGCACCTAGGCTCACCGATCCATCAGCCGGCCTTCTTGTTGTGGTCGTTCAGCACACGAGCTTCGGAATGGATGTGATAGTAGGAAGGGCTACTTACAGCTTGTATGAGAGCCCCTGAGCTGGTAGAGCCATTGGTGACTGCTACTGCTTTGCCATTGATATCTGCACTGGACTTCTGCCGCTTTACTACCATTTGGGAAGACCCAAAGGAGTTCGAAGCGGGTCGTTTTGCAGCAGACATGTTGGCTGAATCTGCTGGGTAGGTGCTTGTGGTTATTGGATATTCTAAAGACGTTCGGGGAAAATCCACAAATCTCCGAACATACAAGCGCAAGATCTGGCTATTACGATTGAATGTTCGTTTTGACATCTCTGGGCGACGGCAATCTGTGATAGGGCTGATCGGCAAGCGCTAGCCGCCAGCGATATCAATATTGGCCCCCAAGTGCTATTCTGGGTCATTCCACTCACTCGGTACCGAGGGAATTCACTATCAAGGTAATTCTGCGAGGGGCTTCCCGTTATTCTGCAAGCTATCTGTTCCCGCTTTACTGGCCCCCCCAGCTTGCGTAATCCCAACGTCAATGGCTAGGTGACACATAGCAAGGAAGCTATGGCATCAACGAAGGCTGCGAGGGTTGGTGAAGAGTATGTTCCCTTCTCTCAAGGCCGTACATCGCTGATCATCTTGTAGGGTATGGAAGTGAGTGTTTGTTTCCTTCCAGCGTGTAACCGTGCACCATGTGTCTGACTCTTACCAGGACGAGAGTCGACAAAGTCAATGCTGAGCTTGTCACCTTGACTTACGGCACAATGGTAGCCCAGCTTTGCTCCGACTTGGACAGCAATTATGCAGAAGTTAACAAGCAGCTGGATAAGATGGGTTACAACATTGGCATGCGCCTTGTCGAAGACTTCTTCGCCAAGTCGGGGACGCAAAGGTGCGCAAATCTAAGGGAGACTGCGGAGACGATATCGAAAGTACGTACAAAGCTTTGTTAGCTACAGACCTTAGAGGAGGAAATGAATTTTTGGGCTTCTGAGCTAAGTGATCGGCAGATAGGCTTCAAAATATTCCTAAACATCACACCAACAGTCACAAACTGGACGGCGGATAACAAGCAGTTCTCGCTGGTGTTCGAAGAGAATCCATTGGCAGACTTCGTTGAATTGCCTGATGATGGACGAGCGCAAGATGAGCTGTGGTATTCGAATATTCTTTGCGGAATTCTCAGGGGCGCTTTGGAAATGGTACGTATAGACATCTTACTGTGCAGTATGCTTTTTACTTATCTCTACATGAAAGGTTCAAATGCAAGTTGAGGTACATTACGTTAGTGATGTCTTGAGGGGGAATGACACCACCGAGATGCGGATTACGTTGTTGAGATACATTGAAGACGAGATGCCCCCAGATGATGAATGAAGTAATATGGCTCATCCAGTCCTAGCTCATGCATTTCTCCAATTCATCTCAAGAAAGCCCATGAACGTGCGTTAAAGCTGCGAAGACCTATCCTGATAATAGTGCCGAGAAGGAAAAGCTGATTTTGATTATTGCGCATGTTGATGACAACGGGTTTGATCTTTGAAATCCAGCACAATATTTTCCCTCTACTGACGCCTTGTCTGTCTTTGGCTTTGCCTGAAGTCGTGGCATGACATACGGTGAGGTGGGATGAAATATACGGAGCTTCTACTGGTTCATCTCTAGAATTTGCTGGCAATGCTGTCATAGTAGGGTCTCCAAGCGCTGAGAGCAGACAAGCGCACTCCAGTTAGATCTGGCATGCTTTCCAATAGGTGGCTCTGCTTGGTCTTGGCGGTCACGGCGTTGAGGACACACAAATTGCGTCCCAAGGAAAGTCCGACGAGGACCCTTTAGAGTCTCGACGAGCGTTGATTGGGGGCCGTAGACATCCGGTAACATTGTTCAATGTACCTTGCGGTTGCCTGCTTAGCTACAAGCACATCGGAATATAGCCAAATTGCCCCAGTGCAAGTGAGCATAGCCATACTCCTTCACCGTGGACACTCCCAACCGTGCGGCTCATAAGGCGAAGGTAGCAGTAAGCACGGACACCCACCAAATATTCTGGTCTATTTGTAAAGAGAACTGTGGTATCAGCCTCGCAGGCTGCGTATCAGACGCAACGGATCAGAGATTAAGGGTCGAGGTCGTGCTCGTGCTCGTGCTGCAATCTACACTCCACTACGAGTATACGCGGGGGCACTAGTGGTCTGCCGCCTTACGCTGAGATTTCCCTCCAAGCTGCCTCCGCATCCGCCGACCGACAGAACCCAAAGTCCACTCTCCAGAGCCACTCACCAACTGTCCGAGATACGTCTTCCCTGTTGCTGGGTGCGAAGCAGGACTCAACGTCGGTTATCACACCGTCAACACTCCTTGGCCTGGTCGGATTGATCATCAACGGTGCCTGTGCTTGGTCCAGCTTGTCACCGACTCAGCTTTGCCTCATCAGACGGTCGCAAATGCCGCAGATCTGAATCTGATCTCCTGGTCACCTACTACTGCGTTGATTACACTTCACGCGCACCGCTATATTCCCGCTGCCGTTCCTAGAGGCCATCAAACCACTGAGAATAGTCTTGGGACACCTCAGGCTGCGTATGCTCATTGGTACCACTCGCATCGCTCACCGCGCCCCTCACCACCCCCGAAAGCTTCGTGCAACGTCAAGCGCCTAGCCTCTCTGAACCACTCATGAATTCGCGGCATTGATATCGCTGAATCGACATTCAAAGCTCACCTCACCCCGCCACGTGCGCGATCCCGGGAGGAGCTCCGGCGACCGTCACCAGCATGAATCAAATGAACATGGCTGGTTTCAATGCCGGCGGCCCCGGGCTTGGGAACATGCCCATGCAGAACAATGGTCCAAACGGAGCCGTGGGAAGGATGATAGATGAACACCCTCCTGTTGACGACGCAAATTACGAGGCAAAGCTCAACACCTACATTTATGGGTATTTCATGACCAAAGGCAAATACGACGCGGCAAGAGCTTTGAAGGAGAGCGGGATGCAATTTAATCCTCCTCTGGACGGTAGCGACGGTGGTATGAATGGCGCAGAAGATAACATGCAGGCTGACTCGAAAGACGGTATAGACATGGCGCGCCCAGGCGATCTTCCTGATGTCAAGTCCATTCTGAGCGATGGTCAGGGCGGCTCCTTCCTCTTAAGCTGGTTTGCGCTGTTCTGGGATGTATATTTTGCGCAACGCAAGAATTCGCGAGCAACTCCACAAGCTGCCATGTACGTGCAGCACACCCAGGTATGTGATTCCCAATTGAGTGAAATTTCACATACTCACGCATAGTGCAGCAACAAGCTAGGCTCCGTCAAGATCAACAGCAACATCTATTACGAGGGATGCCTATGGGACCAAATGGCGTTAGCATGGACTACAACAATATGATGCGGTTTCACAATGGCATGAATAATGAGAACTTGCAGCGAAGGGCTCAATTGAACCGTGGTGGACTGCAACCGTACGTTAGCTCTTTAACAAGCTATTCTCACCACTCTCGACTGGATCCTGGCTGTTGACGGAATCGATATCTATATTTGCTGACACCGTTGACTATAGGACCCCTCAGCAGCTGGCTCAGATGCGGACTGCTCAGCAAGGGCTTATACAAAATCACCAGCAAATGCGAAGGGATCCCTCCGAGATGGATATGAACGGCCAAAGACCACGCACGCCCTCTAACGGCGACCATGCTCCCTCGCCATCTAAGCGGTTACGCATAGACAGCATGCCCTTCAATGGGCAAGGAATGATGCCTAACGGACGAGGCCCACCACCAGGGATGCCCGGGCAAATGGTGGGAGGAGATGCAGCAGCTACCACCGCTGCTGCTCAGAATCTACTGGTGCATAATGGAATCAATCCAGGTAATTTATCCGAATCCCAGTTTCAGTCCTTCCAGCAGCAGAATCCCGCTGTTCAGCAAAAATCTATCCAAGTCTATGCCCAAAATCTTAGAAAAAATCAGCGCCAACAGAGTATGTCAATAGCTGGTGGAGATATGACAGATCAGGGCTCACCTATTGTGGCTTCAGGTATGGACCTAGGAGGTATGGGGGCTGAGTTCTACAACGGCGGCAATGCGACAGCGATGCAACTGCGAGGAGGCGCTCCCCCAAATGTGGCCAACGGTGGGAGTGGAGGGAACCACGCCCTACAAGACTATCAAATGCAGCTGATGTTGCTCGAGCAACAGAACAAGAAGCGCTTGCTCATGGCACGACAAGAGCAAGATACGATAGGTGGTGGTAGACCTGATGGAATGCCAGTAGGGATGCCTGGTCCCGGCTTTCCCCCGGGCATGTCACCAGGTAGTAGAGGTGGACCTTCACCTGGCCCTGACCGTAAAGGAGGCACACCGAAAATTAACCAGGTAGGACTTCCAGGATCGCCGATGCCAGATGCGATGCGAAGTTCACCTGCAGCGATGAACTTCGCTCAGATGAACCCCGACCCGTACAACCAGATGAATGGCAATGGCATGCGGCCTCCCAGCTCGCACCCCGGATTCTCTAATGGACAATATCCTCCACAGCAATTGGAGGCAATGGCGAGAGTACAGCAAGCACAAGCACGGATGCCGAACGGGAATGGATGGCAGCAGGGACCGCAGGGTCAAACGCCCATGATCCAACAACCTCAACCACAGCAACCTCCGCCGATGGGCACGCCGCAACAGCGCAACGAAATGCCACCTCCTCAGGCTGTCCCCAACGCTACAGCTAACGGCCGGCCCACTTCGCCTGCTGCTGCTCCGCCCACCCCTCAACAAAGTAGTAAAGCGAAACCGACGAAGGCCGCGAAAGAGCCAACCCATCGCAAGGTAAGCTATTGTTTCCATGAGCCTAACCTTGTTATGAGCTTCACTTCTGACATCAAACCAAGAAACCCGCAAAGAAGGGTTCAACGAATAACCCTAGCGTTGCTCCAACCCCAAATTCTGAAGCCGATAATGCGCCACCTACGCCTACACCAGCCACGCCAGTAACACCGCGACACGTACAGTCATTTGGCAAGGATGAACAGGCACAGCCTAATATGATGCAAGGCATTACTGCAACTGCTCCTGAGCCGCTTGCTCCGCAGCCAGACCCTAATCCTATGCAACTATTTGATGCAAATGATGTAGGTTTCAAATCACGGCTACGCGCATTGAATCAGATCATCTGCTAACTCATCATGTCTCTCAAGTATCAGGACAATATGGCCTTCAACCCTCAGCTGGACAATCCGGACATACTTGAGAACTTTGATTTTGAGCAGTTTTTGCAGAACGCCGACGGCGGGGACTTTAGTTTCGACCCTTCAGCATTCGAAGGTGCTGATGGGATTGAAGCTGGTATGGGTGGTGGTTCTTGAGACAGCGTTCCAAATGATCTCTTGGAGAGAAGTCTTGGCCACTCGTGCATCTTTTCTCTGTGCAGCGAAGCTTAATCATCCCTGCTCGCAATCTCGACTTAAAAGCTCATCATCCGGAGTCTTGTTGATACCAAGGGCGGCGATCGGCGTTATGGCCTCTTACGCCTGGCTCCAGTAACGGCGTTCATAAAGCCTCGAATTCGTCTATACCTCTTTGTGCGGTCGGCATATCCCCTCTACGGGCCGTGGCGTTTCATGTCCAAAATTTGCTCTTCGATATCTTATTTTTTGGACCGTCGGACAGTCGATTAATATTCAGGTTGCGTACGGTGGTCTCTTGGGTACGAGAGGGGCGGGATAAGGATCATGAACATGATCATCAGGTTCCCATGTAGCTATGACCTTTTGCCTTCATATAGTAACCAGCGTGGATAACGGTCAATAAATCATAAAGTTAGAAACTAGCAGGAACGATAATTGGTAAACGGTGAAGTGTACCAACATAGACTTTCCAAGTAGATCCTCTCTACCCACTTATGGCAAAATTTATTTGATACATTCATTTCATATAACTCTTGACATCCCCAAAGTGTATGAAAGCAAACGCTGATAGTGTTGAAAACATGAACATGTTTGATCATTTGCCATCATTGCAGTCCGTAGTGTTGTACAAGTACACACGGAAGACTGCAGATACGAAACTCCTTACGGACCTCACCAATCACTTTCCCTGGACCCTCATCCACCTATACTCATAGAACATGAATTGAGTGCCAACCGATTCAACTCCTCTGACTGGGTATCTCATTCCAAGATGTCTGACCTCCTCGCATCCCTCCTCGTCGCGAAGTCAAACAGCAGCCAGGAGTCCTTCCAATCTAGCTGCTCCCAACCTCCTCCCAGCTCAGGGCCCGCCGCTACGTCTTTATCCCCAGACACGAGTCTCCCAGCCTCAAGTCAAACACAAGCTTCGGCATTCCAGGATGCGGGCTTCCCCGTCTATGATATCGATTTATATCTAGCTGACCCTAAGAACGCAGCCTCGTCAACCCAAGCTCCAAATAAAGGAAGCAATTCGCAGCACAAGTCTACCCAGGTGGTCAGCAACCCATTAGAGCCTGTGTCTCTAGGATCTAAGACCAGGCACCATGTGGCAGCACTCAACACATTGTGCCAGGCCAAGGGACTCACTGCGGTTTTTGAGATTGACGGGGTAGTGGATTTTGGCGGAGTGTTAAAGATTGATGGGACTACGGTCACAAGCGAGGAACGGTGGAGATCTAAGAAGGATGCGAGGGAGGGGTTGGCTGAAAAGGGTCTGGATTTTGTGAAGACAATGGATGCGAAGGGAAAGCGATCCGAGACATCAGGTGAGGCAGGGACGAATTGGGTCGGGAAGCTACTTGGTGAGTCCATGAACCTGGAATAGCGTTATGGGTTCTATCTTCAACCGATTTTGCTCGTCAATCGTGAATGAGCTGAGAAGAAGCACACTAAAGTTGGTTCTGTCTCATCACAGAGTACCACAATTACATCGATCCGTCCCGCGGCCCTGTATATGAAGAGTATGTCCTTGGCTCATCTTTCGCTTGCGAATGCAAAATCCCCTCTTGTCCTACTCAAGTTTTCGGGTCCAAGACGGAAATGTTCTCCTCCAAGAAAGCTGCAAGAGTGAACGCCGCAAAGCAAGCAGTTGAGCATCTCATCTCGGAAGGGGAGCTCAATCCTGATGGCAGTACCAAGGCGAGGAAGAAAACTACGGTTGGAGCAGCAGTTCGCATGGAGGGCAAGGGACTGAAAGTCTCCAGGGGTTCATCGTACGCGCAGAAAGTCAACGGTAAGCTCGAAGTTACTAACCTTCTCTAGATGCTAATTCTAGTCCTAGATATATGCCCCCTGCTGGGACTTTGTCCACCGCAGTACAAGCTCGCACCTGTATCTGCTCTCGCACCTAACATGCTAAGTGGGTACGCCTCCTTTCCCAGCCAACCGGGGGTGCCTGAAGAGATAGGAGAAGCGAGGAACGTGTATGGGAAGAAGAATGCCAAAGAGGAGGTAGCTGAGGGCGTGTGGAAGTTCCTCCTTGAACTAGCTAAAAAGCGAGATGTGGAAATAGAGGAGATGGGTGGTTCAAGCTTCGATTGAAAACGCAACGCCAGACAGACGCAAATCTGTGGAAGGATTGGACAAGAGGAACGCCTAGGCGATACGATGATACTGAGCACAATTTTTAATGAAAGCATTCACGATTTACGACGATGACGACTAAAGTAGGTAAGGTATTTCGTACTCCAAAAAATTTCGGGTAGGATCTTAGACTAGGTCGGAGACATCATCGTTGGCATCCTCAGATCTCTCAAACACCACTTGCAGAAGAAAATGCGAAGAAGCAAATACACTCATTCTGACAATTTCGCCACAGCATCTGACTTCCAAGTGGGAAAGCTTGTCTTCCCCTGTCATGTGGCCATCCAGTGCTCATCTTGAGAGCTTTCACATATCTTTGCGAGGGCGGTAAGCAAGCGAAGAATGATGCCTCACCAATCTTCCAAATCTACAATATTATATGAGCCAAGAGAATAGATGCTGATCATAGCGCAAGTGTGGCAAGTAGCATGCATTATTTTTTGCGTTGCTATTCTAAAAGTCTCTAACTTTGGAGAGGCGAGCTTTCAGCTTCTATGTGCAGGGTGAAAGAATCAAGTGACCAGACCACTTGAGAATTCGGCTCTGAGTAGATTCAGCCCTCCAGCTCGAGACATGGCACTCATTTATACGAGTCGAGCTCATGCATAAAGATTGCACGGTTTGAGACTGATGGTCCGTCAATGATCAGGTATGTACTTGTGCATGTGCACGGAATATCAGATCTGATATTGGCCAAAGGGTTCATAATATTTCGGTGAGATCGTTCACCAGGTTCTGTCATCAGTCAGCCGCCATGAGATTACGGATCAAGCCTTGTGCGTGCGGGCGCATTAAGCACGTTCCAGATGTGGGCTGTGGGGGCGGATCCCCTGAAACGCGCCTCTTCAGTGGTTGAGCCTCACTAGTTTTCATGTCAGGCCCCCCACTAACAATCTTACTAGACCACTAACACCACCCTGAACATGCTCGCTTGCGGCGAGGTGTGGAATCAGAGAATAAGGATTGATAAGATGGCTGTGCCGCCCTGTCGTGTGCAGAATTCTGCTTCTCCATTTGGGAGCCCATCAATCGCTACCTATCTTATGAAGGTGTATTGCAGCGCCTGGAGTTGGATAGAAGTATGGCGTCCTCGTTGAGAATCTTGGGCATTACATTTGGCTTGTTCGCTTGGTTGATCTGTGTGAATGCATTTAATAATACCAACTCGACTGGCACGCATGAGGTGACTGCTGTGGTCCTTGATAATGAAGCAGCTTTCGGTGTCTGTGTATATCCTCGCAGTGTAAACCTTCACAAACATGAACGTGTAAAGAGGCATTCAGCTAACATCTTCAGGGTACATACTCCTTCCTCGCCCGCCTCCTCTACTACTGCACCCTCATCTTCGCCCTGTTCTCAACCGCCCATCTCTGGCTCGTAGCCGGCGCTCTCGCCTCCGCCCTCGTCTACTCCGGAGCAGCAGCAGTGCATGCATGCCTGCTCGTCTGGCGAGGACCCAATCCCTATATCGAAAACGACAGCTGGGCTCTTTACGCGATTCTCAACACCGCATGTCTTGTCACTGTACCGCTACTGAACTGGTCCGGGACATTGCGCCGGCTGGGACAAAAAGCAGCAAGCTTGAAAGATCCGAAAGCACTGAAAACGAATGGCGATGTGGGAACAAGGACGATCGTAATGTATTGGGCATTTCTGGTGTTGATTGGGTTCCTCTGCATATGGGAGCAGATACAGGAGGGAGCGGGTGATAACAACATGGAGTACCCAGATATGAGCAAAGTGGTGTGCAGTCCTGGCACCAACGCAAGCATGTTCATGTCGTCGAACGGAACATTCCATAGGAGAGCCATCGATAACAACTTCATCCAAGACAACGGCTGCAGTGATCCATGCAACCAGATTACCACCCTTCCAGCTATCTTCCGCAACCAGAACGAACTAGTACTCCTCTCCCATTCGCAAGCTCTGCTATGGAATTTCACAATCCCCGGCCCCAAATACGCCATGGCTGAGCATCTAACGACCATCGAGAACGACAACCTCAAAATAGATTGGTGGAGTCTCCCCTTTATCCTCGTCCAAGGCTTCATCACTGCCCTCTTCGGGCGCAGAGACCCGCGCGAGATCCGTGACTTGCTCTACATCACCCTCTACATGGAACACCCAATATCCCAAAAGCCCTACCTCAAAAGAACCCAGGAAATCATCATCCGAACGTTTGCAGGCCTCAACTACCTCATAGCCTGCGCGGTCGTCATATTCTGCATCCCCTTTTTCCTCATAACAGTCGTATCGCAAGAATTCCAGATGTGGGACGAACAGCCGGATTCGGAAAAACCGTACATGGTTGGCCAGTGGTCACAGTGGGTATACACAGCCCTCGTCGTCCTAGCAGCACTCATAGCCCGCTACCACGACTCTGCCATCCACTCCATCGCCAAAGGTTGTCGGTACGTCTATCACGGCATCAAATCCTGCTTCAGCACCTCCGAACAGCAAAAAGAACTAGACCTCGAACCCTCACTCGAACACGGCAACGCCCGCACCTCCTCCCCACACCCACCACCCCACCTCCCCGAAAAATCCTGGATCTCCACCTCCGCCACCAGTCAAACTTCCACCTCCCCTTCCCCCCCACCACCACCCGCCCCCCTCACCACCCGCCTCCTCACCTCCCTCAACTCCTTCTGGAAAAAAAGCTTCCACCCCCTAAACCAGTCCGGCAAAGGACCCATCGACGAACTCCGGAATTTCTACCGCTGGTGCAGAAACCCTGCTGAAGTGTCACGCTTGGCTATCAGACATCCGATTAGAGTCAGGGATACGAGGTATATTGATGCGCCGCCTGCTATCGTGGATGCGGCGAAGGGGGATCCAAGAGCAAGGAGTCAGGAGAGGAGTTTTTTCCGGGGGGCGAGTGTGGAGAGCGGGAGGAGGGGTGGTGGTGCGGTGGTGTGATGATCGTAATGGGGGTTTAATGGGAGTGGCTTTTTTTTTCGATTTTCTCTGGAACAGTCTGGTTACGGTTTTGGGAAAATGGATTGGTGCTAGGGCATGAATGTTATGTGTGAGATAGATTTGGGAGATGGAGTGTGCGTATGTGGGTGTGTACTACTGCGGGGTGAAGGAATGGAAGACTATGATAGCTGGCCCAGGGATTGAGATGCTGAGTTTGTGAGAGAGAAGTAGGAGGTGGGAATGTCCTACGAGCGAGGAGGAGTTGAATAGTAGTACAATTTGTAGATAGATAAAATCCTGGACATACCTTAGGAAATGTAAATAAACCCGTTTGGTTCGCAAGCAGTCATTACCTAAGGGGAAGATGCCAATGCAATCTCGCAATATGGGTTTCGTCACCGGAATAACGGATTTCGATATATTCAGGAAGTAGGTAGTAGCAATAGCAAGCGTCAGCAGATGTAAGAGAATGCATCATAACCCATGCATATAGACAAGAATTACTGAGGGTGTGCGCCGTTTATTTCACCACAGTGGGACTTGTAAGAAATTTATCAAAAGCCTCGACTGCTAAGAAATTCTCATATGTATGACTTATGCTGCCTTTTTTCTATATTTGTCTATATAGATAGATAGCTCTATCAAGCACGTCTAAAGCGACCAATTATAATTCTAGGTATATTCTAAAAGCCAACAAACAGCAAAACACCCTGTCCTAAGAACACACACATTTATAAACCTCCTCCCCAACCCGCTTCACAACTTGGCATGACTCTCATTAACCAACACATAGCGATACCTCGCCTTATTAGCATCCATATCCCTAACCGCCTGATTCGCGTCCTTCAACGGCCTCTCTATAATCCACGGCTTGACCCCCTTCCGCGCTGTCAACTCCAACATCTCCTCAATCTCATGCGGCGCTCCGATCGCACTGCCACCGATTCTACTCCCCTTCTGAATCAAGGAAAAAACGTTGAAGGCTGGTAAGCGATCCTCTGGCGCGCCAACTTGGATGAATTGCCCGTTGGTGCGCAGGAGTTGGAGGTATTTTTCGAGCGGCATGCTGGGGGAGGAGACGGTGCTGACGATGAGGTCGAGGGAGCGGGCGTGGTGTTTAGCCCAGTCCGGGTCTTCGTTTGTGGCGATGAATTTGTCGGCGCCGAGACTTATGGCGTCGGACTTTTTGGTGGAGGTGCGAGAGATGGCTGTTATGCTGTCTGCGCCGAGGGCTTTGGCGTAGAGGATGCCGAAGTGGCCTAGGCCGCCGACGCCGACGATGCCGACCTTTTTACCGGGTCCGCAACCGTTCTTTTTGAGGGGGGAGTAGACTGTGATGCCGCCGCAGAGCATGGGGGCGGCTTCTGCGGAGGGGATGCTGTCGGGAATTTTGATGACGAAGTGGGAGGGGGCGCGGCAGTAGTCTGAGTAGCCTCCGTAGGACTTGCTGCCGTCGGCGTATTTGCCGTTGTAGGTACCGACCATGCGAGGGCAGTGGTTTTCCATGCCGCTGGCACATTCTTCGCACTCGGGCTTGAGGCAGGACCCTGATTGAGCGCCTACACCAACACGGTCGCCTACTCTGTACATAGCTGTCAGTATGCATTGATCATACATTGCGAGATACTACTGACCTTATATCTTTCTTGACCTTGCTGCCGACTCTGACTGCGGTGCCGACGATCTCATGCCTATGTATGTGTTAGCAAAGTACATGAGCGAATCTATGGAAGATAGGAGGGTCTACCCAACACAGCATGGATATATCGTTGGGGCCCATCCACTACGCAGGGTGTGAAGATCTGAGCCACAGATACCGCAGTGTGTGACTTTGATGTCGACATCTGTCTCTTCCCATGTTTTGGGTTCATATTCTTTCCATTGCATCTTGCCTTGCGCGGAGCTTGGATCGAGACCCAGCCAGCCTTGGAACTTGTATGGGGTAGTCATTCTTGCAGTAGAAATATTTACTGTAGGATCGAAGTAGTGGGTAACAGACAGAAAAAATGATCTGAACTGCAAAAGGACGTTGCTGTAGTGAATTTATAGACCTCATTTTGGTCTGACGCAATGACTCTCTGCCCAGCGACGGAAGTGCCCTTGCCATTGTCGAAGCTTTCTGTCCGTTCGGAGGCCAACAGTAGCCGTCGAGGGGTACTAATTGTGTGAGAGTGGAGTCTCTAGGATAGGCGGAAAGGAAGTGAAGTCATTGCCTTGGAATTTTTCCGTCCGGCGGAAGATCTGCCGAACACTTTTTTAGCGCAGAAGACGATAACGGGGATAATGTACTTGTCTATCTCCGAGTCGACTCAAAGACAAACATCGTATTCATTTCATCGTATTACCTGACTCTAGATTAGCCAACCCTTGTGGTAGGGGAACTTCGACTAAGGTAGTTCATCGTTCGCAGTATAAGGTCAAGATACAAACTCGCGGTCTTTCGTTTCCATATTCGATAAGCTTTGCAATCATAGTTGGAAACCCTATTGTCTCTGAACGTATCTTGCTATTGCCGTTAAAGTCGCTATCGCCGTCAGTAGACTCCACAATGGAACAGTCTCCTTCGTCAAGTGATCCGCGCCGTCTGAGCAACAGTCGTGGTTGTATCTCCGCTTTTGCCATCTGTCGTTATTAAGCAATCCTCTTCGTTGATACGTGCGCATTCGCAATGATATCAATTGTTCAGAAATCGTTCCTGTCCATTTGCCGTTGATGTTGTTTATCATGCATCATGCCATGGGCACCCCCGCCCGGCAAGTACTTCCTGATGCTGAACGGCCTTTGCCAACAAGCAACCCTCACGGAGAAGCAGCAAGTCACAGAAATGGATCCTCAAGAGCAACCACGATGCCTTGTCTTGGTCAGACGCCGCAACCAGTTTGTTCTGTGACATTCTGACAGTTTATCGATTGTGATTTATTGATCTTTGCAGACACCCCCAACGACCAACATTACTACCGAGAATCTACAATACTCAGTAGCCCAAGAATGAATAGCAGTATTCTTCGGTAAGGAAGCCTCGAGTACCTACCCAGCTGTCTCCCCGTTTCTTGCTTGGTGATTAGTATGGATTACAGTCTTCGTGAGCAGGGGCAACTTCTTGTGGATACGATAGGGGCGGGTTCTATATTGTTGTATTTAGTATTGCATATCTGATCGAGAATACTTCAAGAACTTGCGAATGAGCATTATCACACTCCTTGGGCTCCCCTACGCTCTATCGTTATGTCAACACAAGCATACATCCGCATCCATGAGTCACAGTTGTCATCGGAGGTAGCAAGTTGAAAGACTCATCGCTGCGCTTTTCCCGTCTCCTTCCGAAGACCTATGAGCTGCAGTCGAACTCGACAAACTCCGGGGTGGGCTCAATATCAACTCTTGGTGGCGCCTGACTCAGCATGAGCAGGATATATGGACATATGTCCGTTTCATGGAGATATGCTCGTAGATACGCAGGTTCTGTTTGCAAATTTGGCCAACTTAGCTCACTAATGCACGCAGAGATTGCATATCGGTGAGACCTCGGCGAGCCCCTGGATATCTTGGCATCGTCACTAAAGCGCATTCTGGGGCTCAATTCCCTCGAGCAAGGAGTACTCAGGTGATAGTCCTCATCTAGCAATCGGTAAATATTGTGAACGCCAGTAGTTGAACAAGATGAGAAGACTTGGTAGTGGAAGGACCTTCAGGTTCTTTTTGCACCAGTAACACTATCATTACACCACCAGTGAAGCTTTGCAAAGATATTCGGCTACGCGTTCGCTGTGATCTCCCATACCAAAATTATCAGTCTGCGTTCAATAATGCACTGCTAACAGAGCTTTTATCGGATCGTTCCATTCTAGTGCCGTGAAAAGCAGAAGAAAACGGTGACGGTAGGAGATAGGCTTGAGTCAGGATTCTCTGCTCTCCATCAACCCAAAGTATCAATCCGACGTCGGGCTCTTCGCACTTCTACCGGTTCACATGAAGCCAAGTTAGCCGCATACGATAGGCAAAAGGGTTTTCATTGACTTCGTAGATCTTTCTATCTCCAAACCACCGACAAAGAGCTATCATTCGTTTATAAGTGGTACAAACACACTGCGAAGATACCTCCCTAACGTAAGCGAAAGATCAGAATACCAAGCAATACCGAAAGATACCATCAGGCAAGAAAGATGTCGTCGTAAGTCATGACCCAGCCGCAACGCTGATGCTAATCAAAAAACCTCCAAATCGTAAGAGATTCGTCGTAAACGTCGTCATTTCGTTGGATTCATATCTAATTGGTGGTACGGCGAGGGGTTAGAGGCTTTCGCGCGTAGACAACGGTCCTACTACATCGTTAGTTTAGGTAGAGATATGAGGGGCCCGGCCCCTAATTCTTTGAGTACGCGGAAGGTCGGTGAAACATACAGAGGCTGGTAGGCGTGGAACTTTCGATTGAGTATGGAAGTCCGCATTTTGGCAGTCCATGTCTTGACTTCCTCCAATGACCACTACACTTTTGTTAGCTATATCCAGGAGTCATATAGATCACGTCATTTGAGTCAACATCTCATGGACCTGACTCACCCCCATATACTGTGTTAACAACCTCAGAGTCCAAGTCTCTAAACCCTCCATCCAATGCCGTGCATTCCATCCTCCTATATCCTTTAGCCTTGGATCCTGGGGCCATTCTCCAATTGGCCATTTGTATGCAAACTCCTTGACGTCTTCAAAGCCCGCTTGTATGATCATGTCTTTAAGATGTGGCTGTATGTTGATCTGCTTTCCAAACCTTTCCGAGGCTTCGATGGCAAGGCGACCTTGATGGTGATAGGCTTCATCCATGTCAATAGACCCGTCGTCGGATTTTAGGACAGGAGATATCTCGGCATGTTCGAGGTAGCCGCCAGGAGCAAGGTGGCTGGAAATGAATTCATGATCAGTTTCTTGATGAAGAATCGGGGTGTCCCTCTCGAGAAGACTTACTCATAGCACTCTTTGTAGAAAGCCGACCAATCGGCGATACTGGCGTACAATAGGCGTACATGGACATAGTCGAAGTAGTCTGGAGGATACACCCATTCGCTACAGGCGTCATCAGTCTCCCACTTGAGGTTTGGCGGCTGTGGCACTCTCTGGGTTGGTGAGAGATCGGTCCCTGGTTACCTCTGTCAAAAACATGTTCCGTGCTGGCCCAGGATGGACTTGGCAATACCAATCACTTCTGCTTCCGGATACAGATCTGCAAAATCCCTAAATTCTTCAGTCCCCTGGTAGCATAAGCCTGACGAATTGCCTTACGATGCCCATACGCCTATCCCAGTACCAATATCAATGACTCTCTTTGGATTCTGTAACGGTGCGAGCGTGAGTTTGTCGTTGAAAGTCAAGAGGAAGAGGTGATGCCTGTAGACGTGAGGTTGGTTCAGTAGTACTTCAAGCTATCTAATTGAAGGGTCGTGTGGGCGAGACTTACGCAATGAGGTCCAATCGTAGCGCCTCGTCATCATGTGGCATCCAGTATGCACCATCGCCTACGTTATCAGCAGTCTGTACAGTGCCATGACCTATGGCTTCCATCCAACGTACGATATGTGTGGTATTTCCTGTTGTTTTCTAAGCGGTAATGCTTGAAGGATGAAACCATAGACATTCGCCTATTCCCATTGTTAGCAGGCCGACGTTGGAACTGCTACTACAGAATACAACAATATTACTTACGAAGAGTCTTCGAAAATTGAGCTGCCGTCGTCCTCGTACCCTTCGTCCTGTTGTCTGGGTCAACAATTACCCCGTACAGAGTCCGTGCAGTCGGGGCTCTTACAACAGGGATTTCTGCACTGCCTGAAGCCATCCATGTGCGAGATGGTGGGGTCTGCTCTGTTGTCTTGACGGTTTATTGGGTGTGATGAAGCCTAGCAGAAGGGGACGGGACAGGGACAATGTAGCTAGTGGGGCGTTGAAAGTCAGAAATTGCAGAAGTGCTACTCAAAGAATTGCAAATTTGGAGAGGCGGAAACAAATTGGAAGTGCTCGAGCGAGAGAGAAGTCACTCGCTGTATAGAATCCGACTGACACATCATCAGCATTAGTGAGGGGGCTATCATGATGATGGTGCTGCAGCGGCGGAGGGGAGTAATTGGGGTGAGGGATTGGCTGCCGCATACGCTACTATACGCTACAAAACGGCCTTAGAAATTGACCATTTTGCCTGAAGATCCAATAGGACGGAAGCCAATCACGAGTCGCACCCCGGCGGCACCCCACCGCCAGTCCAGGGACGGGACCAGGGTGCCGGTAAACTCTCCATAGAATGGGGCCCGTCACTCAATGGCCTGACCGAATAATGGGGATTTCGGACTGTGGTCCATGGGATTACAAGAACAACTACCTCGCATATCTTGATGCATGTGTTCTTGAACTACTCTCATGCTTGATCCTCTTTCACTTTCCTAAAAACTGTTGCCCCCGTTGCTCGCGACCGCCAGCGCTGGCGAAAAACAACCGGCGCACGATAGGCATCTGCAAGGTTCAATGCATTGTACAGCAGCGCAAAGTCAATCTTCTCCCGAATTGGCAGATGGTCTCCACGTCCCTATGTTATTGCTCGGTATTCAAAGTGACCGAAGATTCTAAGTCCTGCAATCCTGTGCGATAGCGCGGAGACTACATGCTGACCCTGCCTTTGTCACTACCCCACAACTGAGTGGCTAATCGAGGCAGATTCTAGCCGAGAACATTGACTATAAGATCAGTACGAGAACACTCATATGGAGATCATCGGTGGTATAGTGTTTATTAATCTATTCTTGCTAGTCGTGTCATCTCTGGCTAAATGAATGCCGCCAAGAACGCCTGAATGCTATGCAACGCTCGAAATGTCCAGCGATAAAGAGTGGCTTTGTCATCAACGGTTGTTCCCAGCTCTTCCTAATTTCCATTCTTCCCGAGCACCTTGACATAATAAATCCGTTAAGCCATGTCCTTGGGCGGCACCGACTTGCTACGACGCCAGAGGCAGACGCTGCACATAGCAGAGAAAGCGAAGAGGATGCTGCACGCTATTAGCACCAAAATTTGCGCAGTGACAGCAGAGAACGGCTTACCAGAGAGCAATACTTAAGCCCCAAATGGCCTTCATCTCGTAACAGGTGGTCTTGTTGGCGCCGATCCAGTTGCCGTAAATAACCTTTCCTCCTTGGTTCTGGATGGTACTCTTGAGCTCGCTATTGAGTTGAGCCGCAGATTCAGCAACGCTATTGGAGCCGATGACTTGGCAGTTCAAGTAGGATAATGGCTTGCCAACCACGATTGCGACAACTGCTATGGCAATAAGCATCATGCCATCCATGCCAGTGTTGATGAGATATGGGAGGATGTTGTCAATGTGGAGGATGTAGGTAATAGCGCAGTAAAGGACTGCAATACACGTCTGGAAGCATGTAAGCATAGCTCATTGGCCACGACACGAAAATGCATACCACACTGAGCGTGCCAACCAGTTCTTCGGAAGGGGTGTCGTTTGCCTGTACCATCTCTGAGATGAAGTTGGCGGCCATACCAATGCAGCCAAGTAGAGAGACGACTTGAAGCATGCGAACAAGCTTAAAGGTTGCACCAAGAGCGCCATAATCGGGTCCAGCCATTGCGAAAGCTCGTAAATATCAAAGTAGTAGTCGAAGGTTCAATTAATGGAGAGCGGAAGTAGTAACTGCTAGAGATATAACGTAGAAAGTTGAACAAGGACACGTTTTGTGACAGGCGACCGCCAATATAAAGGACCGTGTGTTGTAGAGATTATCAAGGCAATTGGCCCAAGATGACTGTAATGAGTGTCTTAAGGAAATAAACAAGATAAGGAAAAAGGAAATAACAAAGATTGAGACGGAAGCGTGTGAAGAAGTTTTGAGAGACTGATTCTGATATGGAAGAAAGACATCTGGAGGTACATTGACCCGCCTTAAGTATACAGAGGTTCCAGCCTCATACCTCTCCATTGTCCTAACAACCTGTTTGCCCGCCAGTATTTCTAAAGATGTCACTACTTCCAAAAGACCAGTTTCACGATTTTTTGAGGAGAAACCTTCATAGCCAATAGTGGCCCGATCCTAAAATTGAGGCTCCTCGGTTGCTGCCGAGACTGGCGCTTAGCCATCCTCAGCTCTCGACCTTTCGACCTGCAACCAAGCGGCGATAAATATTGGGCCACTAAGGTCACAGAAGGTGCTTGACGATTTCATGGCAGAAACGGCCATCTGTAACGGCTAGTGGCTGTTGGATTCTGCTTGGCTCTAGCCGGGTAAGAATAGAAAGGGAAGCCATGGATCGGATCGTTTCAGGCTCTTCCGTATCGTGACGCTGTGGTATTTGCGTATTTGCCAACAGCAGACCTTGCAAGGAAACAGTAGTACGACAACAAGAGTCTTTTCATAGTACGAACGAGATGAAAGGTGGATCAGACAAAAAGTGGACATCCTCATAGAGTACGAACTGGACGAAAATAGGAACAGTAACAGCGGATCGATACCACTTGCAACCTTACCAAGAATCCCTAAACAAGGAATTACCAAATGGCTATAGGTGATGCGTTATGATTGCGCCAGCCTCTCTCATTAGGATGCAAGGATCTTGTCGTTAAGACGAAGAGTTATATTCTGGACAGCTTGAGCGGCTAGTCCTAAGATGGGAAAGTACAAGTTTTTATCTTATCGCAAGCCTCGGCGGAACACCGAAGCTTGTGCTCTCCCAACCCCTCTTTGAGCTTCAGAAGGTCTCAAAGTCTTACAGCAGAGTAATCATAGAGGATGTTGCCCCCATTCGACTACTTCGAACATCGTCGAGCGTGGTAAAGGCTCTCATGTCCCGATCTGACGTCCCCAAAATATAGATTGACTGACTTCTTTTCTAAGTCAACGCAAACAGATCGAACGTAGCACTCGGATCGCCAATCTTCCCTCTTACTACCACAGCCCCATAACATCCTCAGACCGCGACATTCTCTCAAAACCCATCGAAGTCCTCGTCCAGGATGTTCATAAACAGCTCCTCAAACCCGTCGACATCCTTCGCACTTATGGAAAAATTGCCATTAAAGCGCATGAAAAGACGAATTGTCTAACAGAGGTTATGCTACCAGAGGCTGAAACGTGGGCTGAAAAGGAAATCAACCTGGAAGGGCCATTGGCGGGTATACCGGTGTCGTTGAAGGACTCGATAGCAGTGAAAGGGTTCGATGTTAGTGTAGGATATTCGTGCAATACGGGAAAACCTTATGCGGAAGATGGAACTTTGGTAAAAATCCTGAAAGCTGCTGGTTGGTCCTATCCTTCTTACATACAATGGCCATGATGGCATAATTCTCCATCCATAACAGGCGCGATTCCCTACGTGAAGACCAACCTGCCAACCACACTCCTCTCATTCGAATCGTCGAACGATGTTTGGGGTCGCTGCCTCAACCCGCATAATCCTGACTATTCCCCCGGCGGCAGCACAGGCGGTGAATCTGCCCTATTGGCTTACGGTGGTGGCCGTATTGGTATTGGTAGCGATGTCGCAGGGTCTGTGCGCGCACCAGCCCATTTTTCTGGCATATATTCCTTGAGATGTAGTACGGGCCGATGGCCCAAGATGGGTATGAATACGAGCATGCCTGGGCAAGAGGGTATACCAAGCGTTTTCAGCCCCATGGCGAGGACACGGGAGGATCTGGTGTATTTTTCAAGGAGTCTGATCGGGATGAAGCCATGGAAGTGGGACCATACTGTCCATCCCATTGAGTGGAGGATAGGCGAAGAGCAGAAAGTCAAGGAGCAGAAGAGTTTCAAGATTGGCGTCATGAGGACCGATGGTACTAGGATATTGATCAATCTTTGAGTTTACACAATGCTAACCGTTCAAAGGCGTAGTCGACCCCTCGCCGGCTTGCGCTCGCGCTCTCGAACGTGCGGTCTCCGCCCTACGCGCCCAAGGCCATGAGATCGTCGAAGTAAATCCGCCATCTCCTTACACAGCTCTCCAGATCGCATCTCAACTCCTCATCGCCGACGGCGGCAAGACTTTCTTGTCATACTTTCGCACTGGCGAGACCAACGATCCCGGCGCTCGGCAGATGTCCCTTTATATGAAGATTCCCCAGCCCTTCAAATATATCTACTACCTTTGGGTGAAGTATGTCAAGCGAGACGCAATATGGGCCGGGTTGCTCGGTGATTGGCATCCGAAAAGCGCTTATGACCAATGGAGGTGGGTGGCGAAAAGGGAGGCGTACAAAGCGAGGTGGCATGAGTGGTGGAACGGCGAGGCGTTGGATTTCATGCTGACGCCCGTGAATGCCACACCTGCGGTACCACATCGTGGTATGAGGGAGGCGGTGAGTAGTTGTGGTTACACATTTTTGTTCAATTTGGTAGGTTGTCGAGGGAAATTTCAGTTCGGCGCCTCAAACACTGACAATCGCGGCAGCTTGACTATTCGTGCGGTATTATACCCATCACTCATGTCGATAGGGTACTCGATAGACTGCCGGCTGCGTTCCTGTTCAAAGACCTGAACGGCGTCGCGAAGGGAGCGTATCAACATTACGATGCTGAGAAGATGCATGGCTTGCCTGTTGCTGTTCAAGTGGTGGGGCAGCGGTTGCAGGAGGAGCGGGTACTGGCGTTCATGGATAAAGTAGAGCAGGCTTTGGAAGACACTGGAGGGAAGTATGACCTCTTGGAGATAGACTAGGGCCCAGCTACCAGAAACCGAGATCATCATGCTGAGCCGCGTGAAAAATACTGCCCTAGGTCATCCATACTCGTCTTCAAATGAGGCATGATTCGTCCTGACTGGTCGTCTTCCCTTACAATTGCCGTTAGGTATAAATATCTCTGCAATTTTCTCGCTCACCCTGAGCTCACAGGTGGAATTATTGCAACTTCATCACCTTCGTTGATCACCGTAGCATCTGAATGTTTGCACCCGCCCGCGCCCTGTTGATCTTCGACGTCAACATAATCCAGGTTAACCGTAATTGCGCTGCTCGATAATACTGCTTGTCCGATGCCAGGATATAGCTTCTCTAGATGAGCGAATAGGTCTGTGAGGGTAAGGGGGGCAGGGACATCATCCAAGGACTTTCTAGTATAGCTTGCGGCTGAGGCGAAGTAGAGAAGGCGAAAGTGGCCTTTGGGAGGCTTGCCAGACATCGTGCACCTGCAGCTATAGAAGACACGTTGTGGTCAGCACTCGATAGGCCTTTCACCAACGTAGTGAGTTATAAGCATCTCGTGCCACAGAGAGGGTCAGAAACTTGATGCTTTTCTGGAAACGGAGCCACATGACACTCCCTCGGATAATACATGCTATATTTGAGCCTCATCATATTCTAAAATGACTTGCACTTTTAGACAAAGCTGACTTACAATCAATACAGCCTAGTATAGCAGGCAAGGCAAGCTAACAATTCTGTTGGCAGCTAAAGTACATTTGATGAGGTATCTTACTTTATTTTGTCTTCGACTCGGAGAAATGTCTTGGCAATGAGCGCCACTCCATGCAATTTCTCGTTTCAATGAAGCATGTTGATGCGGCATATCCGTGATCCTACCGTCAACCCTCGTACAGCCCAGCATAAGTGCTGGATGTGCGCTCTAGACTTGCGCCGTTACAGCTCTAGCCGGATAAGAAAGACCGTTGGGAGTAAGTACTGGGTCACTTTTCACACATCCCTATTCCATATCTCTAACTGATCATTCAAAGCTGGTCGAGTTCGACTATCTAAGGGCCTGAATCCACGCCTTGTCGTTAAAGACACCCTGTTGCATGTGGATAGCAAAACGACTACAGAAAGCAAACCAATCCAAGATCGTGCTGTTCGTCCTTCAGACTCGATCCCGCAACCTGACAGTGGAGGGACGTGGGCAAGAAATACACAGCAAGTCGGGCTACTGGATAGAGAACCAGGTGAGCACTGGAAATGCTACTGGAAGATTTCTCATACCTGTTAGGCTGAGTGTAAACAGCAGGCCAATCGTCCAGTCAAAATGAAATTCGAATCCACAGAAAAGCACCACTCGCCATTCGTAAATTTCATAAAGCTGATCCTCAATATGAATATCACACCCCGTCTCGCGACCATACCCATTTGATACGCTTGGAGGGACGGCCACTGGGTGAGGCCGAGAACTTTCACGAGGTTCTAGAGTTGGCCCTCGACGCTTTCAAGAACCTGCAGCTATCAGCCTCACGTAAATCCACCGAGCGTAATGCTTCAGATTCAGTGCTATCATCAGAAATTCAAGCTTTGTCTAGCACACAAGCTACGCGTCCCACGAACATACTTACAAGCCATCATAATTTGGGCACCTCACAGAGGCAGTACTCCAGCAGAAGAGCTACGATTAGCCCAAGCAGACATTATGCGACAGCTGCTGTGAGTCTAGTAGGCTCATTACTCGTGTAAGATTGTGTGATTGACGTCTTGCAGGCTCAAGATCCCCACCGGCCTCCTCCGCTTGATCTGCCTGATGTGCTCGAAGATGTGAGCTTGAAATCTAATTTCAGCGGAGGAAAAATTCGGGAGCACCTCAGACTATGGCAAGAGCAGCGTGATCTCGAGACAAAGCTGGTAGCTCCGATTGTTCCAATTGCTAACACGCCTGACGCCAGTCGTAATCTAGACACGCAATCAGGCGAAGATGAAAGCTATAAAGTCGTTTCTCCAGATGAGGAAGCCGAAGATGTTGCAGGTGCAATGATGGAACTGCATACAGATGACCGTACACCGACGTTTCTCGGGACCCAGAAATATCTGAGACGGGGAGATCTGGTAGAGCTTGTAGCAGGCTCTGAGCCATTAGTCGCAATCTTCGTTAGAAATATAGTTGGCCGACAATTACAGTTTTACACGATCCGAGGTGAATGGGTAAATAGACGCAAAAGTTACGTACGGTTTGCGATTCCTGGATTCGTACATCCCGCCGAACTAGAGGATATCATGCCATATCTGCCTGAGGAAGAAATTGGCGACAACCGTCTCGATACGCTGCATCCCTTGAAAGCCAATGCGCCGCGAGATGCTGGTGCAAACCTTATAAGAAAAATCTCAATCTTTCAACAGGCTGCTGATAGCGTATTCAGAAGGAATGCCGATAGGCTAAATCGTATGCACGAGCTTATTGCCCCAATGAACGAGGGTGAAGGACCATGTCAAAAAGGCCTGAGGGAGGTTGCCATGATAGTCTTGCAGAAGAAAGATCCGACTGAGCTTACCCAAGCGATGTTATGTGCTGTGCACAGGGCCTTGATACCATTACAGAACATTAAATGGGTTCATAGTTATGATCTTCGAAATCCGGTATTTGAGATTCATTCTGAGCGAACAATGAGAGAAATTACCCAAGTCCGTGACTGGGTGCGAGACTATCAAGAGAGAATTACGGAGAACGTAGCGGAGCCTTTCCCTGTTGTCTCTGACTCGACTCTCGCAGGGCGTTTGCAAAACCCCATCTCTTCTTTTGTACAGAAAGCTCGAGCTGCAATAGCGCAAAGTCGGTTGTCACGGCCTCTTTCCGCAAGCGGCGCTGTGGGTCCAAGCTTGGTGAAGGTCGAACCTGTCCCTCCAGCTTCAAGAGTATACAGAGAGATCCGCGGCCAAGTTTTTGATGAAAATGAGAAGGCCATCATCCGGTATTTTGATGCGTGGGTTGCTTCTCGTTACATCAACGTGTTCACAAACCTGGAATCCATGGGTCCAATGATACTCCGCGCAACAGGAATGTATGAAAACCTACCATTCTCCAGGGACATCGGGTATACTTTCCTTAAGGAACTTGGCATCATTACCCCCTGGGAGGACAGATCATGCTACAAGTTAGCGGGCATGAGGCTCCCAGGTCACGGCCTTGTTTCCGAGGAAACAACTAAATTACAACGTACAGCTCAGCAATGGGCTAGAAGACTACTTTCAGACAAATCTACGGATTCCGCGTACAAGCTGGAAGACTCCATGGCAAGTTTGAGAAGAGACTGGGACAATCTACCGGTGTTCTGCATCGATAGCGCTGACACGTCGGAACGTGATGATGGGCTGTCTCTGCAACCAGTGGAAGGCAGCTCAACGGAGTACTGGGTTCATGTACATGTTGCGAATCCCTCTGCTTTCATCACCCAGGATTCTCCGGTTGGACGATACGCTGCGCGACTCTCACAATCCGTGTACCTACCGGGACACAAATATCCCATGCTGCCTCCCTCATTAACAGATGGACACTTCAGTCTCGCAAGCGGCCGACCGTGTTTGACATTTAGTGCAAGAATGTCATCAGAAGGTGATGTTCTGGAGAACGCAATAAGCTCAGGAATAGTACGAAGTGTCCATTGTTTGACACCTAACATGGTAGCCCGAGCACTTGGCTTGGATGTTTCGGAGCAGTCGGAATCCATCTCACTGTTGAGCGTTGGCGGCAAGCTCCCCACCAATATACGCGATCATGAAAAGAAAACTGGCGAAATCCTGGAGGACCGCCACGTTAGCATCCTTCGCCAACTGTTCGAACTCAGTCAGGCGTCCTATCAGAAGCGCATGAGCAGGTCTGGTTTAGACTTTAGTTCGTGGAGACCTGCCACAGTCATGCGGCCCCAAGTCTTCTTGAGTGAGGTCCCAGAAAGGCCTTTCCAGGTGAACGACACTAGAGTTAGGCAATACGAAGGCGATCCGATCATTTCCCTGGAACTTAAGCCCCGCAGGACCACTTTGGTGAACGAAATGGTTGAAGAGTTTATGATTACTGCTGGCAGGGTCGCTGCTTCTTGGTGCATGGATCGGAACATACCCATTCCATATCGGGGTATTGAACGTGATCCAGAGCCCAGGATACAGCCAGAAGAATTCAAAAAGACTTTGGCAGATTCTATGCTTGAGAGTAGCTTCGTAGAATATGTGAGGCTTTTAGGCCAAGCTGGGGCTTCAGCGTCGCCGCTTGAACATGTCGCTTTAGGATTGTCAGCATACTGCAAAGCGACCTCACCATTACGTCGTTACGTCGACTTGTACACTCATTGGCAAATCGAAGCCGCGCTACGGTACGAGGCAAAGAGTGGCACTTCCTTGCTCGGAAGCAGAGACAACTCCTATTTGCCATTTTCATGGGCTGAAGTTGAAGAATGTGCACACACATCGGTATACCGCGAGATGCGCATTAAGCAGCTCACTGTTTATTCAGACAGTCATTGGATAAATCAGGCGCTCTTCCGAGCATTCTATTTCAAACAAGGACCATTACCTGAGACCTTCATAATAGAGGTCAAAATCATCGCACGTGGATATCAAGGCTTCAAGGTCTTCATGCAGTGGTTAACGAGAAACGTCTTTATGGAAGAAAAAGACGCGACTGGTCAAGAAATTGACTGCCAAGAAGGTGACTTGTGGGAGACGAGAATCAAGTCAGTAGATACTTACATCGACCGTGTCGTGGTGGAGCCCATCCGACTAGTAAAGAGAAAGAGTGGAGTAGCTTAGTAAAACAAAAGAGGCCGGTTGGCTTTGTGACACAAATTTGAAAAAGTTAAAACTGCATTATCAGTGTATATGAGTTTATGAATTTCATTGAGCCAGCATGCCATATTTAGGGTTTTATCAGCACGCCCTTGCTTTCTTGGTGGATCGTATTGCTATCGAATCCGTTCTTCGCAGCAGCTGCTTCATCATGCGATTCATGTCAAACTCCACATCAACGCATCGCTGTTGTCCCTCTTCAAGATCTGGAATGAGCGCTCGACGACTCTCTGGATCTGCCACGGCCACCGTGAGAACTTTTAACCATTCAGTCGCATCTGCTCCACAGGCCGATGACCTGACAGCCCAATGACTATCATCAACGAAATCTACAATAGTCATCCAATATCCGGTCATTCTGATTAGCCACAAGATGTGTTTCATTTCATCCCTCGATCCGATGACAAAGTGTATGCGGTGAAGGCGTTTGCATTGTCGAAGCATAAGTGCGGCAATGTTAGCATCGTCACCTAACATATTAGTACGCATTGACGCTAGGGTTTGACATCTTGCATCGGAAACCCCTTGTCTCCGATAATTTGCTAGATCCTCTTCTGTGAAAGAAGGCTTGAGCGTAAGTAATCCCTCAATATGTAGCTTCCGTAACTCGTTCAGCAGATCTGGTCCAATGTGGCGCAAGAAGTCGAGAAGGTCCTTTGCACTAGTGAAACGAAAGGTGTTGCTGGCATAGTAGACGGGACGTGCTTCTCTATCCACCAGCCGACACGTCTGCAGCAGGGCAAGACTTGATGCATTCGCCTGGGCTGAAGAACCCGCTGCGTCTGCTTGACCTTCCTTCGACTCGGCCTTCTGTGCTTCCTTTAAGCGTGGCGTGATTGGAGACTGGGATGTAAGTGCATATTCGTATATTATCAGCCTAAGTTCAGTGGGTAATTCAAGAATCGGGATTGTAATGCAGTGTTCCAGGGCCCGTAGTCTTTCCGCTGCTTTGAATACTGCTTCACGCTGTGCGCGAGATGGCACTCTATATGGATCAGGACGGAGGACATCGAAGCGATTACGCGGCCTCGTCCTTGGAGGAGGTGGTCGCACTGGGACACTTTCGGGCTGTCTCGCTTTTTTACATTGCGCGCGAGAAGGTATCTCGAAGGGCCTGGGATCGAGATCGCCATCAGGACTTTTGGGAGTGCTATTTTGTGGACCCAACAATCCCGTACGTGATGGCATCCGTGGTACGTTGAGCGGGCTGGCTTCTTCGCCCTCCGCCCTGGATGGTCTTTGGAACTGGCTAGAACGGATGTCTTCATTGGACTTGCTGGAGGGCCCATTCTGAGGGCCCAGCATTCCCGGAAGTAACGGGCGTGGGTTGACCAAGGACAGTCTCCCTGGTGTACGCTGTGTGAGAGAAGGCATTATGACCCGTCTAGGACCAAGGTCCATATCTTGCTTGCCGTCAATGCAATTCTGCGAGTCTATGGTCGGGGCTTCCGATGGAATTTGTAGATCTCTGGACTGACTCGCTTTTGTACGCTGTGTGCGAGAAATCACCTCGAATGTGTTGGCACCGACGTCGGCATCTTGCTTACTGGGAGCAACATCTTGTAGGCCCAGGGGTAGAGGTGATGATGTGGTTGGGGGTTCTTGGTCCGGTCGGCTGCTTTACGCAGCGTGCGGCGAGAAGGCCTTCGAAAAGGACTGACCCAATAGTCGATGTCAAGATCATAGTTCCTGGAAGTTGGTTCTTGTGGGTCCATGACTCGAGAGAGTGTTGGGATTGGAAGAATCTGGGAGTGAATGGAGGATGATGGAAAGGATTAAGAATGTCTTGCCTTTCAAAAGCAAGTGAATTTCAACGGCCGTATGTGTTGGAGTGAATTTTAGACACTCTGGCTATGCGTGTGAACAAAAGTGTTGTCAATATATAAATACAGTATATGATTGTGACAAAATTCAGGCTAATATGTATTACGAAGTGAATTCCTCTGTATTCGCGGGGTGATTGATGACAACCCTGTTCTTGATATATCTTCTAGCTTCGAAGTGTCCTGATTTCGTAGCTATTGCAAAACAGAAAAACATGGTCCAACTCTGTGGACTGGTAGCCATTAGGAGAAGAGTTGGAGGCACTGATGGTACAGCTTTGTTTGCTTGTATCGAAAGGTATGATAAAGGGTCAAGGAAATAGAAATGTGAGTGATAATTTACAATGGCAGACGGTGTGTGAACGTGGTCAAACGTGGAAATTTTCCTACAAACTGTGTCTGCAACCCTCAGAGGTGAGGGGTATCTATAATAGATGGGAAAATCTATAAGCCAATAATCTAAGTCTAATCACACCTATGAAAGGACCGTGCTCTGGTGGTTGAACCAGTGTCCTGGCGATGGAAGCCGGCTAGGCCCCATATGGTTAGTCAGAAATACCACTTTTCAAAATTACCCCTCGTCACTCGACATCAACAGGAACTTTCCTACCTTACGGATCTTCAACAATACACCGTCCGGTTAGTCACGAGTCTATTAGCATTCAGCGTCGTTGTTTCATTTTGATTTCGCGACTTTGTCGCGATCAATTAGTCTCTGTACGTCGGAGGAAGCAAATCCCTTCCGCACCGACGGACGGCCTCCGTGTCGCCGTCTGCTACTAAAAGCCCTGCTATGGACCCAGAAAGAAGCCCATATCCTGTTGCTCAGACACAATCGAGTGATATCGATCCTCGCCTACAAGAGGCAACGCAGAGCTCACAGACCTACTCAAACCCTCCTCCCCGGACAACACTCCAAATCAATTCAGATTGCCTATACCTCAGCCTCAGCAACAGCAACAGCAAGCCCACCCGCAACCCCAATACAGTGCCCCCCCACAATGGCCGCAAGAAGGCTATGACCCCTATTATGGCCCTCAGCCCAGTCAACAACCGCCGCCGATAGGACAGATCTCGCAGCATCAAGTTCATGGCTACAACCCTTACCAGAACGGTTCAGATGCGCCTCCGCAACCTCCTGATGGAAGCTTAAGCGAATCCAAACGTCCTCGAGCATGCGAGGCATGCAGAGGGCTCAAAGTACGATGTGAACCTGATCCGGGTAATGGACCTTGCAAGCGATGTGCGAAAGCAAACCGCAATTGTGTTATCACCCCGCCTAGCCGTAAGAGGCAAAAGAAGACCGACAACAGAGTTGCTGAATTAGAGAGAAAGATTGACCAGCTCAGGCAGGAGGTAAATGCCAATAAAGGTGTCAGTGAAGACGAACACTATGGAGATGGAGACACCTCCCACCTTAGTCTCATGGAGACGACACCGCAGCAGCAACCATCCTCATACTCGGCGTTCGACAGCAGCGATAGAAAGCGGCGCAGATCCGAATATCAACAAGATGGCTACGATAGTCGTGACCAAGCAGTCGCCTTAGATATGGCTCTGCCTAGGTTTGCTCCCAATGTCCCCAACATGATTCCTCAACCACGCGATCCTCCTCAGGCGGCTCAAATGTCAGCTCCTGCTACAGCGCAAAGCATAGCGGGGCCGGCGTATGGTGATCCGGATGCTGTAGATCGTGGTCTCATATCCACTGCGATGGCTAACGAGTTATTCACACACTATATGCAGAACATGGTGCCCCATATGCCGATTGTTACATTTCTGGTTAACACTAGTTGGGAGTCGGTTCGCAAGATAACACCGATCTTATTTCTTGCCATAATGAGTGTAGCCTCGGGCCAGGACTACCCAAGCGTACAAGTTATCCTCAAGGAAGAGGTCATGAGTAGTTTGGGCAAGCGCATCATCGTCAGCGGCGAAAAATCCATAGAGCTTGTCCAAGCTCTTCAAGTTGTCACTATCTGGTATTGGCCAGAGTCGAATGGTAACTCCAAATATTATCAACTCATACATATGGCTACTATCATGGCAATGGACCTCGGAATTGATCTTAAGCCAAGAACTCTGAGGGAGCAGATGTTTCATCTTCCAGGCCGGGGCGCAAGTCCCCACGATTCTGAGACCGCCGAACGTTGGAGGGCCTGGTTAGGTTGCTACTTGCTGTCATCTAGGTAAGTTGTTGCGCCGATCTCATCTGAGAAGGTCCAAGCTAGAAAAATCTTTTGGGTGCTAACTTCGGATTTCCAACGTGCAGCATAGCAATGGGAAAGAAGCGACCTAGTCTAGTTCGACCGAACGCATACTTAGAAGACTGTATTACTAGTCTACGATTGTCCCAACACAGCGTTGAATCTGATACAATACTTGTGCGTTGGGTGAGACTGCAAATGCTGGCAGATGAGCTGGTAGCACAGGTACCTCCAGACGCGGTCAATATCACAGAAGCCAAGGCACGATCAGCCTACAGAACTTTCGAGAAGCAACTGAAGGAGTGGGAAGATGAAGACAAGAGCAGCGTGACCCAGTCATGTGAGTCTTTGCCCGCATATTCTATGGCCATCTCGAATGATCCGATACTGTCAAAGAGAAATGGCTGACATATCCTGCTGCAGTAACGCTTTCGTTAGCATTCAACGTTGTCAAATTATATATGCATGAATTAGTCATACTATATGAGATCGGCTCAGAACTCATGAAGACTTCACGAGGCCGGGGCAAGAGCCAAGTACAGATAAGCTCGCCGAATACCGCCTTCGTAACTACCCTCGGTATACTAGACACTTTTGCTAAATTCAACATCAAGCAAATCCGTACGCTCCCGGTGTTTCAGTTTGCTCAAATATCACATGCTACTGTTTCCTTGATGAAATTGTACTTTGCGGCCAAATCAGATCCCGAAGTTAGCAAGCATGTTCCTATTACATCGGAAAGCATAGAAAAATATACCAGCCATCTTATCAACTCACTTGAACTAGCTGCAGCAGATGGAAAATCGCTCGGAGCGCATACCTTTTTGATGGTATTTGTCACGATCCAGAAGTTGTTTGTGGAGCATAAAGACGACACTTTGGAACAGGTCAAGATTCGTTATGGACACATGCCTGGCACGAAACAAGTGCAGGTACTTGACCTGGAAGAACCAAGGCCCATAGCACAGCGGAGAGCGGCGCGGAGAAGTGGGGAGAGTTCCGATGAAGCATTACATTTGCTTAGTGAAGTGGCTATGGGTAAATCAGGAAATAATGGCTACACGTCCAAGGAAGCTCCAATGGGCAAATCGACGGAGCAGCAATCGGTTTCAGATGACATGGCAACCATCGGGAAGTTGATAGGAGAGGGGGATCTGTCTTCTATGAGTGATGACGGCTTCTTTGGGATCATGCAGACGATGTGGGCGAGATCAACTTAGTAATGGGCCTTTGAGATCCGGCAGTATTGATCGAGTGCGTTCGATATCATTACAATGAGGCAAATCTGAGCCATAGCCATGGTCATGGGAATACCGCAACTGTGGTTGGCTGATCCAGGCGACTTTACTATTGTCGTTGATCCCTTGTAAAGTACAGTCATTTAGACCTAATGCAAGCGACCGGGCTTTAGATCTTTCTCTTTTGCTTGTAGCCAAGCCAGCAACTAAGTAACACTTAGGCGACTATATTTACATTGCCTTGGTCGATGCGCGATATCTGTCATGAGATATAGGAGCCATCTTTGTGCGTTTCGTCCTGGAAATTCTCCTCATGCGCCTGCTGATGCTCTATGGCAAGCATTAGAAGTAGGCTAATGCAATCATCCTGAACGCCGAACCCCCCCTCAGCGGACCCAGCAAATACGCGTCGCCAGTGGATATTGCTAGCTCACTTCCTTCCCATCTGACCTCTGATATCCGCAATGGATTGTGTATAGGATATCCCAGTCGCAAAGCGAGGTCGAATGCCACAGGACAGACTCTCGGCATCCATCGGCGCTGGCAAGTGTCTCTGATGGCAAAGTATTTGAAATACTCCAGCCGAGCGGGTCGCGCTGGCTCCTTCAACAGCTCCGCGCTATCATGCTCTTCCATTAGAGCCACACGGCAGGCGTGCCAATGGCAGTCTCTCCAGAGCTACGGGCATAGGATATAGGGCCAAGTCAGGAGGAGGGATTGCATTGTGCATAGTGGACAAGCGATGGACCGCATTCATTCATATCGATGGTGATGATGTATGAGCGACGGGGGCCACCAGTCAGACGCCGGTATCGGGTTGTATGAGCCGACGACATCACGCCCTCACCCCTCGCGCCTTTGCTCTCCCACCCTATTTGGCCGTTAAGTCTGTAACCTTACCACCAGTCGGTCTAGAACGAAGACAATGGAGGTGTTAGCGGATCTCAAGACAGATGATTTGGAAGAGCTAAGGCCAATCAAGAGTTAAAATGCTTTAGCTACGCAATTTGGAATCTGGAAAGCTACTACGGATACCTGCCCGATAGCCTGTCCATGAGCATCGCACAATATCCACGAATCACGAATCATGAATCACGATTGGCATATCATATCCACCAGATCTAATACCCGCATCTCTGCATTTCCTTCCCTGACGCCGCCCATGTGGGGCAAAGGTGGGGCTGCATGATAATGGCGAAAAAAGTATTCATAACCGATGCTGTTGATATATGACCTCAATGGCCCCCACCTCGCAGCAACTTCTCTATTATACACGGCAAGCACCAGTTGAATTCGAAGCGCAGCACCCAAGGTCCTAATTGGAAAAACTTTACCACTACATATCGTCAACCATGACCACCTACCAAGGACGCTGCCATTGTGGCGAGACTGAATGGACCGTCAAGCTCGGCGATGAAGCCCACATTCTCTGGTAAGAAATCCCTCTCCAGCCACCTTTTCACCAAACAACTGACCGTCTACATTGCCAGCCACTGCGACGCCTGCAAAATCCTCTCCGGTGGCGAAAACACTCTCAACCAAGTAGCCCCTGAATCGGACCTCAAGATCACAAAGGGCAAAACAAACGTCTACAGCTACAAAGGCGACTCCGGTACGGCCCTCGCTCTCCTTTCCCCACCCACATACCTCCAAACTAACACTTCTCCAGGCAACCCCGTCAACTGCTACTACTGTCCCAACTGCACCGCCCACGTATACCACCACCAAACCGTACTCGGTGACAAGATCGTTGTGCGAACCAGCTTGCTCCAGGAATCAAAGAAATTCCCCGTTGCGGCGGAGATTTTTGGGAAGGACAGGTTGAGCTGGCAGCCAGAGATTGCGAAGACTTTCCAGGGACCACCTGAATAGAGAAGGATGGTATGTGTTTGGGGAGAGCAGGGAGAGGATGGATGTGGCACAGTGAAAGGGAATCAGTCTCTTAGGTGGTGCATGCTGTGTGTTGCAGTTTAGAAGAATGATAGAGATAGGGGTGATGTAGCATTAGATATCAGCTATCTTGCTTAGATGAGAAATATCAGCGCGGAAATTTAAGGCTTCTCTCTCCGTTACATATCTGCAAGGGATTACTATCGAGCAACGCCCAACCCAAAGCGACGGGAATCAGTTACGGGAATCAATTTCAGCAGCCTATACACCCCCAACTCGCCTCTCCACCTCCCTTAATCTCCTACTACCCTCCCTACACCTGACAGAGCTCAAACGCGGACCCAAAATGCGAAAGATTCAAACGTCTTAGTGATGGGAAGAGATAAGAGAAGGAATTGCATGCAGCATAAGTTATGTATAGAAGGGTGGATACTTGTTGATTCTCAGCTTACATATACAGCTTCCAAGAAAGGGATGTACGGATTAATCAAGATCTGCGATAAGGTAATAGATTAGAAAGAGGTTATGCTGAGATTTTGATGAGGTTTATATGATAATAATTTATAAGTGGTTTGTATGTATATGTATGCTCTATGATTCTATGCTTGCAGAGAGGATGGGGTAGGGTATATGAATGATATGTACAAAGGTGAATAGATATCGCTTTGGGACTTGAGAATGCTTAGGAGGATGGAGGGGGTGGGTATTGCGCCTCAAACTAAAAAATGTACATTCGTAACGACTGTTCACTAGAATTTGATCTGTAAGTCGGAGTGCGAAAAATCCACCTTCTGGATTAGAGAGGAAGAATGAAATGATATTTGTACGGTCGACCTGGCTGCTTGTCATTTTGTCCATTGATCAAGCCGTGGGATCGCTGATTATTAGTCTGAAAAACAGTGCATAAGCTGAAATCAGTCCTGAAAGAAGTGCATGTACCACCAGCATAGGTTCATGCTAGGATAGAAGAGAGCAAACGGTTCCTTCGGTATGGTCACTTCAGAAGACTAAGAAGGTGGATGGTTGGGCGGATACTGGCCGAGATCCTCCAGAATAAAATCCAGAACATCCCAATCTGCCTCACTATCCACAACTGGTTCCAAAGAGCCGATGCCAATGCGTCGGTAGAAAATGCCAGCCGGTTCACCATCAATCTCCACAGGCGCCAAGATAAGACAGATAGAGCCCAAAGTGTCTGAGTGGGCGGCTCGTAGACACATGGCTATGCCATCAAGCGGTACTTCGCCCTCAACATCCTGTGTAAAGACTCCAATGCGCGTTGTTGGTTCATTTGGTGAGTATATCTCCCATTGCGACTGGAGCAGGAAGGGGTTTTCTGAAGGCCTAGAGACCTTGACCCAACGCGCATCGCCTTTCAGCAATAGGCTTGCAGCTGTGATCTGTCCATATCGATCATGGCCATGAAGTGTAACATGTGGGTCCCCTACTCCTCCATAGGTGGGCTCAAAATCCTCATCGTTCTGGAGAATTGTGTCCGCTTTTGAGTACACAACTGGGCCGTCGATGGATGCCCAGGACCATGTTGGCGCTCGCCATTCCGAAGGCCGTTTTGGAAGATGATCTGGGTCATCCCAGGAGGATTCCCATAGAAGGTCAGTCTTCAAGTTTTCGCTCCACATACCAGCTATATAGTCTTCCGATGTACTGTCCTTGGTCCGAGTGGCGATATATTTTGCCAGGCCGGACAGTGCAGGGAGCTTGTCCTTGCCCAAAGTCAATTTGCGCTGGGTGTACTCTTCGACAAGTCTAGGCCAGTAATCCATCAGCGCGGATTGGCTCAGTATAACTCCTCGAAGAGTCTTCACTAAACCCTCGAGCCATGGTACGCCATTTTGCGGCGATGAAGGTGCAGATTCCGCAATATGGCAGCTTCGACACTCCCACACCATCTGCTCGGAAGTGATGTGCAGTATCCTGCGAGACATAAATCTCTCCTGGAAGATCCATGCCCTTGTACTGAGCAACGACCGATTAACCAGTCTTTCAAAAGAGCCGTCGTCATTAGAGATCAGTCTGGACTCGTGAGAATCTGCTCGAGGGCGGATCATCCCTGCATTATCATCTGCCGCACCATCTGCAAAGATGGTCAATGTTGCACCACCATAAATGTCTGTCATTTGAGATGACTCTATTTCCCAGTCCGCAGCCGAATCTTGGATTATGCATATTGAATCAATCCATAGATATCTGATGCCTAAAAGATCCACGATATAAATACAATCTTGGAGTGTCTGTGGCAGATCTGATATGGAGAGTCTGTTCATCCTCGCTTGCAGGTTCCCCTCCGTGGTCACCCATGAGCAAGACCCTATCGGCCAACGATGGCTCAATGCCACATATCTACCCCAGTTGGGTCTGGGGTCACTCGTGCCATACATCCAACAGACCACGAGGGACATCATCTTAGAGATAAAGGTTTCGAAGTTCTGCTCGCATATTATGCATCGGGCCTTTCTTACAGTCGCCGCAATACCAATGAGTCGTTCCTTGAGGGGGAGCTGGAGGTGATGGTGGAGGAGGCATGTTTTCTTCAGAGTGAAAAGGGGAAAGGGTGGGAGGATGTACCGTTAAGGGTGTGTGTGCAGGTTAACACGTCTGGAACAGACTCAGATTCTGCCAGGCCTTGAACGTCGATAACTCTGGTTGGGAGGTTCGATTTGTGGTCATTCTCAAATACAAGAGCATGGTCTAAGCATTCCTCGTGTTTATTTTCACAGTCCTCAAGCCACTTTTTTGCTACATAGAATCTTTCAGTATATAGCGTAGATGGTACCATGATTTGTTTGTAGGAAGTGAGATTATGCTACGAGTGCTCGTCAGCCGGACCCCCTGAGTCCTACACGAATGAAGACACAGTTCTACTAGCGAGAAGCTTCACCCCCTTACTGGACAGCCCTGTAGGGCTGGACCCAAAGCTGGCGAAAAGGGCCTAGAAAGCGCCCTAAAACCGGTCGCCTAAGCAAGAGAATTGAGCTCCGGAAGTAATCACTTCAGGGGGTCTTTTAGGGCCCTTTTCGCGAGCTTTAGGTCCAGCCCTACAGGGCTGTACAGTAAGGGGGTGAACTCTTCTACCGGGGGCGTCCGCAGGGTGTTGGCGTAAAAAGTCACTGAAGCCTCTCCCAAGCACTTCGGTATGGACTACACCTTAGTCGGAGTCCTGGACTATCATCATATTTTCGCACGCAGTAAGAAAGGCAGCAGTGCAGGCAGTCTAGGCAGTAGGAAAAGCAAGCTCCCGTGTGTTGGGGAGATATTTCCAAGTAAGCACCGCCACTGATGGTTTTTGGGGACGGTCCGCACTAATTTCGCCCCTATTCAGCCGTTTATGGAAAACAAGTTTTTCAGATTATAGAGACCACCTCTGTTACCGACTGTCCATTTTCCAGAAATTGCATAGCCTCCCCATCCATCAGCCCGTGAACATAGCATTCGCCAATTAATATGAACTGATCCCCCTTCGGTCGCAACACGTACAATACCGAACCTCCGAAGAGTGCATATAATAGATCTCCCTCCTTTGCTTGGTGGCTAACGAACGCCATATACCCATTCATGCTGTACGCTAGACGGCGACATTGAGCGTAATGAAAGACGTGCTCGCCTTCTCTTCCAAAGTCTCCAGCATCAAAATAACCCTTTTCAATGTCCCAATGCGCCTTACCACCACGCTGTGGATTGTCTACGGAGTCCGACATATCCGCGACGACTGTTTTTAGAAATGCATCAAACACTGTTTCTCCACTGGGATAAAGTGCTGTTGGTCCCTTGGGAATCCAGCTATTCACAAATTCAATGCCAGAGCGTATGGACAGGGATACACATGAATTTGACAGTGAAGAGATCCGGTCGATCAGAAATCCATGTATCATTAAAACGTTGTCCTCCATTCGGATGGGATACAGTCTAGCTGAGAATTGCGCGTTACCACAAGGATTATAGGCCGGACGCTCTGATCCATCCTCTGCAGCGATACGATTGCTCAGAATGGAACGTGGATATCTATGTTGCCAGGAAGGTACCCAAGACGCCCAGCCAGCCTGGAAATCCAGGGTTTGGAACCTTGTTCCACAGTAAGACAAGATTTTCAGCGGCTCAACAGTATTCCCCAGATAATGGACCGCCACGGCTCTGTACACATTGGCAACGGATGCCCTATAGTCGGGCTGGATTTCGCCTTCCCTAACATCGTTCGCGATGTTGAGTGCCGCATAAATGATATCTCGGGGGTCAGTGGCTGAGAGACCTCGAAAGTCTTCTAGAACGTCCAACAGAGATATCATTACTTCCCTCTCTCGCTTGCTCTGGATTTCACTCATCCGTTGGACGACATAATTCCGCATTGAAGGCGCAGGCATGTTTCCCCAGAATTGTCTACCGTCTACTATTCCCACAGCAACGTTGCAACCGAAAGCATCCACTAGAAGCACCTCCACCTCTCCACACAAAAGATGCGTATCTTTTGAGCTGATGGCGGTGGCCTCTTGCATGATCCACACTCGTCTCCACCAAGGGCGACCAAAGAAGCTCGACAAGCCTTCCCACATCTGGGCATCGTACGGCTCGCCAAATTCCGGAGGAAGCCGGATGCTTTCTGGCCTCGCCCTTGTTTTACCTTCCTCTGTCTTAACCCTCTGTATCTCGGCCCAAACAAACATGGACAAATACTTCATCTTCTTAAAAACAGCCTGCTCATCCTCAGAAGCAGGTCCAAGTTCGGCATATACGGAGGACGCGTTCTTATATATTTCTCCCATCCGGGCAATCTGTTCGCTTTTCTCAGCCTCGTCATCCTGATTGATACAAATAGCATCTATCCAGAAAGCGAGAGTAACGGTCCGCTTCCGTCTCAAGAAAAACATCAGGTTGTTGGTAACTTGAAAATCCTGACCATTGAGGCCTATTGTGTGTACTTTGTCAGGGTTTCCCCAGACATAGGAGAGCGCATAGTAGCGCTTACGAACTTCCGAGAACTCCTTGTGTTGTAAGATGAGTTGCAATTTCTCGTTGCCTCTAGAACCGTTGGTAGGTGGGACCAGAACCATGCGAAGGGTAGATGGTGTTGCAAGCGGCTCGTACTTGAACAAAGTCATTCTTGATGGTTAAGACTTATGAGATAGCCGACTTTTTTCGAGTAGTATGCGGAAGCAGTGGTGGCTCAGAATTTGATGGAATTGTTGCAAACTTAAGGTGAATGTGCCCAAATAGTATTGCCTCTACATGGGATGGAAATCAAACGACCTCTCGCAATAACTTCTGTCGCTCACCTCAACTGTGTTCTACCTACCAATCAATTAATGTCTGGTCGGATTAATTATTTGAGTATTTATGATGGGAAGCAAAGCTGGCAGCCTCGTTGATTCACCGACACAACTAACAGTGGCTCAGCGTTCAGACACAAAAATCTACTCCTTTATACCTTTACACTCTCGCCTCATAACTGCCATCACAACACGGTCACAGCATGTGTCGGGGTCACTACACTGACCAAATCGCCGAGTGCCTTGGCTGTTACAATGAATCTGAGAAAGCGTTTCGGACGCCAGTAAAGCAAAGAAAGCTGGTGGCACCAATTTAGTTTGTGGTTAGTGCTCAACGGCGCCGTCGCCCGCGGCGACGAGCAGCACCGCTGGCATGCCTAGATCGACGCAGTCCTATTAGCATTGGTCGATAGCAGCGAGGAGTAGGGGCCTAGAGCTGAGGATTCGGCCAATCAATGAACCATTATATAGCCCCCCTCATCCGCTTTCTAGTAATAGCCTCGTTGCTGCCTGCATGTGCAAAAAAAGCTTTCGAAGATCTACTCGTGTTTCCGTTTGTTCGCTGTTTCCATTTCCGATTTCAAGTAGAAGGAAAAAATTGCCCCATCAGCTTGCGTGTAATAATTGGAATCAAGATGGGTATCTGCAATGGTGAGACAAAGAGAGACCCTCGCTACCCTGTTTAAAGCGGCCCCGCTTCCTTTCCTAAACCGAAACGGCAATTCTCAACCTCAGTTCGGGGGTAATATCATAGATATACATTTTCCGCATGGATCCAGTCAGTTTGACAGCAAGCATAAGTGCTATCCTCGAGCTTTCGATTAAGGTTCTCGGGTACCTGAACGATGTTAAAGATGCCTCGAAAGACTGCGCAAAGTGCGCGGCTGAGGCTGCCAATCTTTATGGTCTTCTCACAAACCTCAGATTCCGTCTCGAGGAGGGAGACTCTAGTACTCCGTGGTACACTGCGGTCCGGGTCCTTGCAACCGAGAATGGCCCGCTTGATCAGTTCAAGCAAGCGCTAGAGCAGTTGCAGAAAAAGATAACCGGCAGAGGCAAGATTGGGAAGACGGGCAACGCATTAGTATGGAAGTTCAAGAAAGAGGAGATTGCCAGTATATTAGGCCGGATGGAACGCCTAAAGACATTGGTAGGGGTCGCATTGGAGATGGATCACTTGTCAGTCCCATATCAGTTGTTGACCACATTCCAGTGAGGCCGCTAACGTATCAAGTAAACTATCTCAAGCGATCAAAGAGTGCGGAGATGCAACCCGCAGTAATACGGAACTCATAAGGGACGATACCAGCTTCATACGGCACGAAGCCGACCATGCGCAACATAGCAAGGTCATAGCATGGATATCACCTACGGACTTTCCTGCACAACAATCTGATATCATTAGCCGCAGAGAGCAAGGGACTGGTCAGTGGTTTCTGGACGCCTCTGAGGTCGCGCAGTGGCTTAGAGAGTCGAAAGGGACGCTTTTCTGTCCTGGCATGCCTGGCGCCGGCAAGACTATGATAGCAGCCATCGCCGTTGACCACTTACTGAAGACGGTACAGAGCAGCTCCATTGGAATCGCTTATGTATACTGCAACTACAAGGCTCAGGAAGAGCAGGGTACTAGCAATCTGCTTGCGGCTATTCTCAAGCAGCTAGTACAGGCCCGACCGTCGCTTTTGGACCTTGTGAATCGATTGTACATGCAGCATGTCAATCAGGGCACGAGACCGTCAGTTGAAGACATCTTTACAGCTCTACTAGACGTACTTGCAAAGTTCTCTGCCGTACACGTCGTAATTGATGCTGTGGATGAATGTCGAGAGAGCGATGGCACTCGCAGTCTCTTTCTAGCCAAACTTCAAGACCTGCAAGCCAAGACAGACTTGCGTATAATGTTCACCTCGCGCATCATTCCGGACATCGTAAACGAGTTCAAAACGGCGCTAAGACTGGAGGTGCGAGCAAGCGACAAGGACGTGAAGCGGTTTGTAGCTGGTCAGGTTCACCGGCTGCCACGATGTATTCAGCGTGACGCTGCTCTGCAAAAGATGGTGCAAGACAAATTAACAGAGGCGGTGAGCGGCATGTAAGCTTTACTCTCGGCTTGTTAGAGTTCAAATAGGCTTACCGGTTCCTAGGTTCCTTCTCGCTCGCCTGTATACAGATTCGCTTTTGGATAAGAGAACCCCAAAAGAAGTTAAGTCAACTTTAAGCAAATTCTCCAAAGGCTCGACCGCACTCGATGACGCATATGGAGGCGCTATTCAAAGGATAGAAGGCCAGCTGAGTGGAGACTTGGAACGAGCAAAGAAGGTCCTCTGCTGGATCACGTACGCGAAAAGGCCTCTTAACACGGCTGAGATACGCTGTGCCTTGGCAGTAGAGCCAGAGGAGGTGGAGCTTGACTCAGAGAACGTACCTGAAATTGAAGACTTGGTATCAGTATGCGCCGGTCTTGTCGAGGTCGACCCGGAGAGCGCCGTAATCCGTCTTGTGCACTATACTGCACAGGAATACTTCGAGCGCATCATGAAACAGTGGAAACCTGGTGCTCTGCTGGAAATCACATCAACATGTCTTACCTACCTATGCTTTGATGCTTTCAAATCTGGTGGTAGTGCCACTGATGAAGAGTTTGAGGACAGGCTTCGGGAAAGCAAATTCTTAGACTATGCTGCCAAGCACTGGGGAGAGCATGCATTTACAGTTCAAGGCGAGGCATGTGGGCAAATTTGTTCGTTTCTCCTTCACGAAGGATCAATTTCATGTGCTTCACAGGTGTTGTCAACTTCAGGTTATGAATATGAATTTGAGGGCTTTAGCCAACACTATCCTAAGAAAACAACAGGTTTGCATCTGACTGCACGATTTGGGTTGTCTCTTATATCAGAGAAAATACTGCCATGCGAAGTTCACAAGGCACTGATCGCAGTTTCCAGTAAGGACAGCTATAACCAAACTCCACTATATCTGGCGGCAGAACATGGACATTTTGAGATGGCGAAGCTACTGCTTGATAAGGGCTCCGATTCCTACGCGCAGCGTGGTCGGAACGCATATATGGAAGCTTCCGATAAAGGCCACAAGCAAATTGTGAGACTGCTCCTCGACAACGGCGCCGACGTCAATGCACAGGGGGGAGACTATGGTAGCGCACTTATAGTAGCTTCATATAGAGGCAACGAGCAAATGGTGAGACTGCTGCTCGACAACGGCGCCGACATCAATGCACAGGGGGAGACTATGGTAACGCACTTACAGTAGCTTCACGTAGAGGCAACGAGCAAATGGTGAGACTGCTGCTCGACGAGGGCGCCGACGTCAATACACAGGTTGAATTCTATGGTAATGCATTAATAGCAGCTTTACATAGGGGTAACGAGCAAATTGTGAAACTGCTCCTCAATAACGGCGCCGACATTAACGCGCGGGGTGGACATTATGGTAACGCACTTGGGGCGGCCGGTGGCAGTGGCCATGTCGAAGTCGTCAAGCTGATTCTGGAGGCCGGTGCTGATCCCAAATCTTTTGATTGTGTCTATGGTTCCTTCTTGAACTTCCTTGCCTTCAAAGGTCATACAGAGTTATTGCGCTTGATCTACGACCAATACTATGGAACTCCAGTTCTACTTGATTCCCACGGTCGAACACCTCTTCAGCTTGCCGCCAGAGGTGGTCATCTCCACGCCTTCCAGTATCTCCTCAGTCTAGGCTTTGACCCTGCAGTGACCGATGAAAAGGGAGAAAATCTGTTACATTATGCCTCGTCTGGAGGCTCATTAGAGATTCTCAACGCAGTACTACATATGGATTGTGTCTCCCACACAAAGAGCGAACATTGGAGCCCAATTCACTGGGCCTGTAGGAATGGAAATTTTCTTCTTGTGGAGAGACTAATCAAGAAAGGAATCCAAAGCGACAGCGTCACCGTCCCTAAGCCAGAAGGCCAATGGAACCCTAGCTCCATCGCTATATTCCATGGAAAAGGGGAGAAGCTTAAACAGCTTTCCGAACATTCCATGTCTCTACTAGATACAGGCGAAGATGCTGTTCGATTCGATGGTGTACCCAACGCCCCTTTTCGGTGCGATGGCTGCTTTCATGTGAGTGGATAGCTTGACAAAACCTAAATGCAACTCACATTATCTAGGATATATACGGACCGCGCTTCCACTGCCGCACATGTTCAGATTTTGATTATTGTTTTATGTGCAATCCTTTCTTGAGTCATCTACATGAAGATCACGAGTGGGATTTGTTTCGAGCCTCTTAAGACTAGAATGATGTAAAGGACGTTGGTATTCTTTTATGACCTGGGCACAAGGGAAACTGAATAATCATGTGGAGTATGTGAGTGGAATGCAAATAAAGGCAATTTATATAAGGCGCTTGACTGATACGGCTTCTTCAATAGATTTCTGTGATTCGCGGATCGAAGCTAAGCTTGTCTGGAGTTGTATCCGCCCTTGGGCAAGTTCACGTAGCCGCTGGCCGTCGTCCAAAACATTTTGGCAATACCTTTCCACTTGAAGAAATTCTCCAGAGTCCTTACCCGCGACTGGTGAGCAAAGCGTCGCAAGGGTCTGCGTCAGGTGACGTAGACCCTCCAGGTATCGGCCGGTGTCAGTGTGACTTTTTACTATCAGTGTCATGTTTTCATCCTTGTCAAGAGGCAAAAGCTTGAAAATTTCTCCTAGTTCGGTGTAGGCAGTGGCATAAGTCTACCTGCTCGTGACTGGGTATTGAGCGTAGAGAAAGACAGACATCATTTGTGCTAACTGTTTACTATTTGGAACGGTAGAGCAGGTTATCCGCTACCGAATATTTGATCTATTTTTCTTAATAAAAAATAAAAATATCGCGAGTAGCAGATATCTAGACAGTAACTAATGCTAGGTATACTGAACTAAAATAAGAGTAAGTTGAGCCGAGGTCGTTAATATTATACTCCTGCTCCCTTAGTACTTTCCTCTACTCCCTTAATAGTCTTCCTTACTCCCTCGGTCCTTTTCTTTATTTTTTATTACTTTCTCTTACTCCCTTATTACTCCCCCTTACTTTTTTACTACTCTTCTTAAACTAGCCCTGTTCTTATTCTCAACCTAGAATGATAATTCTCAACCCTTAGTTTAAAGGTAGTATAAAAGGTATATACCAATATATGCAGTGATATTTTCCCTATTCTAGAGTAAAAGCTAGTAAAGGTAAAAGAATTCTCTTCTTTATTGCTGGGACATGAATGAACGATAAATGTGAACAAGAACTAAGATATAATTTTCAAGTTGAGGGATGGTAGAAATATGAACTGAGTAGAGATTCAAGGAAGACAACAATCGTAGGAATGTCGCAGCTGAAGGCTCGTGAGATTGACGAGATTGTGGAACTGAAATGACGGATACGAATGGATGTAGCTGGAATGGTGTAAGGTTGTGGAGAGAATATAGTGCAAAGAAGCTTGACTCCAAATATCCATTTAGATAGTAAACATTTCATACAAGATACATTAAGTACTCCGAAAGAAAATCAGGCTCGATTCACTTTTGTAACGCCATCGCCATGCCGCATCGCTCGATACTTAGAATCAACGAAGTAGTGGATTGGGTATATGCATAATCGACAAAGCCTCCCAATGAGCAAAATTGAACGCTAAGCGGGAAAAGCAATTGCATGTAACGGAACCTAGTCTCTGAATTTTTAAGCACTGCCATTGGTAGTGGTAGCAGCAGGCATCGGCGTGTCTTGTGCCTCTTCGGCTTCTTCCTCGAGGTAATTTCTTTTCATGTGTTTTGACTGATACCATACGAAGCCGACTAAAATCACGCCAACGAGGAGGACAGCGACGAGTAGGACCAAGTTCACTGGTAGAGGATCTCGATGAAAGGCCTTATGCGTCAAAGCATCGAGCCCCGACTGCGAAAGGTTCAGCAACCCGGCGGTGAGGATGATGAGGCCGTAGACCTTCCCAAAAGTTTGAAAGCCGAACACTTTTGCTGCGTAATCCGACACAGCAGTGTAGTAAAGTGGACGATACAGGACGAAAAGGGCGATGTTGGCGAAGGCAGCCCAAAGGTACGGAAGGACGCCGAGGATACCGATGAGAGTGGCTACTGTGACAAGAAGTGCCAGGACGAAGGTGGTGCTAAAGTTATCGAGCACGAGTCCGATGAATGGGATAGATAGTATCCCACCAGCTGGAAGAGCGACATCGAAGACATGATTCACAAGTTCAGCTTGCGAGTAACTATCAAGCATGTATTCATACTGTGTCCTGACAGTCGCAACGAAGTAATTAATCCTTGTCATCTGGAGCACCGTGAAGACAGTAATCAGAATAAACCAAGGCGATTTGATCTGTTCGAGGGCCGATCGGCCGTGCAGAGCGCCCCAGACGCCACTGATATTCTTCTTCTTCTCCTCCTCAACTCTTTGCTGCTTCGTACCTGATTTGCCTAGGAGAGATGTCATCTCCGAAACGACGCTTTCACGGTGCTGGCGGCGCACTTCTTGCAATTGACGCCTTTGTGCTGTGTCTTCAGTGCCGTAATCATTATACTCGTGCTCGGTAGTAGTGTTTTCCGCCTGAGTGATGAGCTCGCCAACGGTCTTGTAGGACTTTGCGGGCATGATGAAGATTTGTACAAGAAAAATGAAGATTGGTACGATTAAATAGATTAAGAAGAACTCTTGGGGGGTGAAATTTTCATGAGATGCCGAGTATATGAGTCGGTAGACCAGGAATATGGCACTCGATGAGTCAAAAGCACCTGTCAGTAACGCAAGGATGAGGCCAGAATGCTGTGGGAAGGTATTAGAAAGTTGGAAGGACGGAATGAAGACGAAGGGGCCTCCAAGAGCGAGGAAAAGATATCCAGGTATATATGCGTCGAACGGAAGTTGCGTGGCAAATGCAAAAAGGATGGCACCAATGGCGAGCAGTATGCTGCCAATGATACCACTGACTCGAGGTCCATATTTATCGAGTATTGTGCCCACGGGAAGAGCCACAACGTTCGTGGCAACGGCAGCGGTTGTGAACATGAAGTTGAGTCTGGACGAATACGGCGATCAGCGATTGTGAATTGCCTTGATATCGGAAAAAGCGTACCTGATTTCCTGCTCATAGCACGTCCGTTCCCTATCATGCTTCATTTCTTCTGCATCGGAGCAGAACTCTCTGTAGACCCCCTCTTTAACCAGTACAGGTTTTATTGCTGCATACCCAAAGACGACCCCAGCGGCGAGTAGACAGTAGATGACGGCGAGGGCGACTTGTACTGCAACGAATCCGGATTAGTGTTGAGCCGTAAGAAGAGTATAAGCAGCATTTACATATCCTCTTGCTTTTCGAGACCTCGAAAGCTCCCATCGGTTCCTCTTTTGCAGCAGGTGGCACCCACTTGCCCACTGGATTGAAAGACATATTCTTGTGCTCCGACCTGGCAGGAGACGAGCCTCGAACATGCTCGTAAGAGCTCATGGAACTGACACGATGAAGAGACATGTTGAATATCTTCAAAACGTAACGTCAATGGGAAGGGGGCAAGCTAAAGAAGCTTTGGTACCTAGGGCTCGACCCCGCCCTCTGTACAATTGGTGGGACTGGCTCAATATTCAACGAGCAAGACAGATTGGGTACAGAAGTCTATAACACGATGCCGACCAATAGCAGCAAAACCTATAAAGATCTTGAAATTGCATGTTGTAGGAGGCAAATGTGATACGCTTGGGGAAGACAATGGAGCACATGGATGGGAGAATGACGAGCTCAAAGGCCTGCATCGGAGCTTGGCGCGGGGTTTGCATAAGGTAGGGAAGAAAACGTTCGCCACCGGTAGTGGGGTGAAACTCCAGGTAAGGTACGATATTTACTATCTACGTAGGGTTTTGTAATCATGTAAACAGCCATCACTTCCTTGACTTTTGCTGTCCGAGCGAGTATTCAATCGCTGCTTGACTTGATCGGGGAACTACTCTGCTTTCAAATAAAGAGAAGCTGGACCAACCGTGAGTAATGAATGTGGGTAGATCGATGCAGCAAGTGGTCCGGCTTGTGCTTCACCTGGGCAAGCATTCAGTTGTGACTCTATCTGACCCATAGCCTCTTCATGGGCCTAGCCAAGTGTAAACGCCTTCAATTCCGACCCTTTCCGAGCAACATCTTCACTTCCTTTTCCGACAAAAGATCGAAACACCGGAATTGGAATATCGTTAAGAAATCAAAGGGTACGGTACCATGAGATAGATACATCAAATGCACTCTTCTACTTTCCAAACCCATATCCAGCAGACTTCTTGCATCAAATAGTCCAATTACATTTCCCCCAGAAATGCCTACTCATATTGCAGGCGATGCATATATGCAACCCCTTAACCAATTAAAAAGACGCCAGACTTCAAGTACCTTGCTGATGCACTGGGCAAGAACCGGGACCCTTCGTACTTGACTCCCACCATTGACGTATGCATGCCTAAATACCATCTTCGTCAGTCCAGTACTCGTCGGTCCAAGTACTAACAGAGTTGGACAAAGCCTACCTTATGAAATTTACACCAACACTCTAGCCTTCCCAGCTCATCCCCAACAGCAAATTCCTCAAAGCAAATCACACACTCCTGCGTTCCCTCTCCATCCTTGCCAACGCAATCTTTCTCACTGGCTGGGTACACCACCATACCAGCCCTTCGCTGTTGAAAGGACCCAGAAGGTACGTCGTTTGATGCGGCAGAATCGCGGTGTCCAGCAGGAATAGGTCTTGTGCCGGGGCCTTGAGCTGATGTTGTAGCGCTTGCCGCACTGGTTGCTTGGGTGGGAGGCGCATGGCTTGATCCAGGTCCGGAAGACGCGAAGGCCCTGTCTATGCATGAGTTAATATGGGCTTCCCGAGCTATTTCAGAGCCGTTGGGGCCTTTAGGTGGGAGAGCAAGGTGGCAGACTGGGCATATATCTTCCTCTCGGAGCTGTGGCTGTGGAGCTGGTCGAGATATTGAAGCGTGGAAATTCGGCATGGGACGGTAGTGCGAGGAGCTAGGAACATTCCCCGTTGATGCGTGATGGCGGTGCGAAGGGTGACTCTGTAAGAGTGCTTGCATGTGACGCTGTATATAGTGTTAGCGGGCATTTCGTCAAGTGTTTGATTGACAAACTTACTTGATGAGCTGTTTGATCAGGCGCTGACCCATAAAGCGAAGAATAACCTGGCGGAGATACAGGAGAATTTAACGGGTCTGGTGCCTGACTGTGGCGTCGACTCGTTGCTCTGTTGATAGAGGCAAGCGCAGCATCAGGAGGGCGATAATCAGACCGAACTGACGATATCCGCCTCGTCAAAGTTGGTATCTGATCGGTGTTTGAACGATCAATTCCAGCTGCTGATAGACGGTGCTGTGCAGACATTGTATCTAATCTTCTAGCATGGTGAAGATTAGGAAGAGCATGAGGGGAAGGGTATGGCAAGTGAGGTAGTGGGTTGGGATCAGGCACACAAGGATTACAAAGCCTGACCTCTTGTCCTCCACCAAGTGCAGGGTCAATCCTATAATCTGAACTTTGCGGTCTATCGCTGGAACTTCCTCTTTCTATACCGTTCCCATCCCCAGTCAGGTCCACGATTTGCATCCCCGGGTTTGTTACCATAGTCGGACTTGGCGTGGCATCTTCAGGAGGATGGACAATGAACTGCCTTGGTATCGTAATACGATGTGGGGAGCAGCTCGCACACACAACCCTACCACACTTTCTGCAATGATGCCTTCTGTACCACATTGTAAACGCATTACCACATATTGGGCATTTCGACACCTCAGCATCCGGCTGCCATCTTGGGAGCGCAATATCTCGGCTCCTACGATTCTGCAATGTTTCTATGCTCGGCGGTCGAGGTAGAGGACGCTCTCTAGATCCTTGTGTAGCTTGCATAGGTGGGCTGGTCGAAGTGCTGGAGGGACCCATGGATGGCCTTTCATTGGTCGCCTCTGTAAAGCTTTGCCTTGGATGATTCCTCCCAGGGTATATATATGAAAGACTACTAGACGATCTCCTCCTCGTATAGTCCTCGTGATGTTCAGCGAGCCTCCGCCTTCTATCTGAAGCCATGATCGCAGCTCGGCTGGCGGCCATCTGAGCACGGTTCACAGATTCTTGTCTAGCACTTGGTGGCTGCCTTATGAAGTCCATCCATGTCTCCCTATCTGCTGATGCAGGCTCAGTGGGCATACCGTTCCTTCCATTAAAGCCTCCTGTAAGCATATCTCCGTCACTATGCCCTCTCCTTAGCAAGTCTCCTGCCTTCCTATCAACAGAGCCATGCTCGTAGGTGCTTGCAGCTGAAGTCGTTCGAGGCGGCTGTACCAACTGTGACCGAGGGGGGTTCGCAGAACTCGGGCTGCCAGAAGACGGTTCCATACAGCGTTTAAAGGCCAGCCTAGGCCGCTTGAAGGGGCGTTCGTCAGGAGGTGGGGGCAGGTTATGTAAGCTTGGCCAAAGGTGGCGATGGTTCTCCAGCTTGATTTCTTTTGGTTTCTAAGGCCGATGAAGACCGCAAAGAACGTGTAGAGGCAGGGCAAGGTTCGACGGTCCTGTACCTTGGCTGCGGATGAGAGTTTCGGGGCTGTGGCCCACTGGGGATCTCTATGCTCGCTTATGGCGGGGAGACTTGGATCAGACTGCTGTTCGGCTTTCGATCACGTAGAGAGTGCAGTATGGAGGCTGGCAAATCCTCTGTAGTGAATCGCTGGTCGATGAAGGCGTGGATCAAGCAAATTGGCGGCCAACAACGTTAGTTCACAAATCCGGGTTCTGAGCAGTAATAATAAGATGAATCTGAATCAAAGCATATATATGCGGAAGAGCCATTACGAAGTCACTAAATGCAATGTAAAGCGCTCACTAGTTGGCGAATAACAGTTGTGAAGGAGTGGAGTGCAAGATGACTTGGGACGGCTCGATAGGTACTTATCACGCGACAGGCTTACACGTGAAGTCTGACTCCACAGAGCTCCCTAGTCGCATACTTAGAAGAATACAAACATTTCGGAGCAAATCTGTAAGATCGAAACTAATGATTATTATGTGAATGCTACTCTAAGCGTCCTGGGTCCTGGCTTCTACCTTTCGTAACATATGGTACACTGGTGACCTATTCTACACCCGCTTTCCCCAGCAGCCCATCATATGTTCATTGCATGTACTCTCGAAACGCCTTGCACCCAGTCGTATGCCATGCGACGCTAATGATGTACCCCGTTGAGGACTGCCTCCATTAATGAGAACGCCACCTAGACTTTTCGCAAAGACAAAAATTATTTAGGAAATTCGTCTCCAGGCTGATATGCGTAGTAAACGAGATATGGACATAATAAAAATGGGGTACTATAGCGCACGGGGTTGTAAGTCTGGACTGATACTCCTCCGCCGTGGATCGTCAACAACTTCTGCACTTGAGCCCAGTATCTGAACATCATCGGGACTTGCGGTATGGATATTGTCACTGGCTCGATGCTGTTGTACATATCCCATGCTCGAGGGCCTGTCAAGTCGAAGGTCAGGAGCAAGTGAACCGAGAACAGAGGACGAATGGCGGGCATGGCCGATTTCATCGTTATCGGCCTCTTGGGCGCCCGGCGAAAGCATACTTGAATTCAATGAATTCCCACCAAGGGAAAGTCCACCAGCTGAGAGATGGGTATCTTGCGAAAGAGAATGTTGATGATTGGATTCGAAGGGGAGGCGCCTTAATGGATCCTCCCGAGGTTGGATATCGAGTTGCGCCTGAGGATCAGTGCTAAAGGCTCTAGTCGACCGTGGTGAAGCCGCTACGGTTGAGAGTCTCGTTCCGGATTTGTCAGCCTCTGTAGAAGAGTCTCGCCTAGAGCTCTTCCTTGGGATATGGGGAGGCTTGAGACTACCCTGTGTGTTTTGACGAGTGGGTCTTGAACTTGCTTTGGAGGCAATTCGACTTGGTAGCTCAATGCCACCTGGCGTTTCAATGGTAGGCAAGGTTGGCGGAAATGGTGATATTTGGCTTTCTCGGTTCTGTTGCCAATCGTTGTCAGACATTGACCCGTCCTCGTCAGCATCCTCGTCGCTGGTTGTAGTGCTCGAGGGTTCCTCGTCAGGAAGATGTCTTGTCCCAGCTCCAATTGCATCCCCTTCATCACTCAAGGCAAGATCACGGGATCTTTCCGGCTGAATGAGTCCCGGGTCATCGGAATAAGGTACTTCATCTGCTGGCAAAATAGCGCCCGAAAGTGCTCGACGATCCATCGCTGGAGCTCTCGAACTCCTCACAACCTCGAAACCCTTGCCCTTCTCTTTGGTCTTGCCGCCAAAAAGATTTTTGATCCAACCAGAAGCTGAAATAACCGGCCCAGTGGGATCGGCAGGACCTGTTTTGAGCCTCCTGGTTGGCTGATTCGATAACGCAGGTCCTCTGACACCATAATAGAAGTCGACTTCTCTAGTCGCATAGTCAGTCTTGGATTTCCTTGGATCTTCGCCGTCAGAGTCAGAACGATCTCGGCTCAGATGGGCCGGAATTGGTGTTCCTCGTCCAGAAAGTGACGGGCCCTCCCCACCAGGCTTCGGCGACCCTTCTAGGTCAGGGCTGTTGTGACCCCACCGTTTATTGGCCCATTCTGCGCTGCTCCATGAGCCTCGTGGACGCCCAGGAGGCGACGACTCCGCATCTACAGTTGTCCTTTTTGGTCGCGGCGGTCGATAGTACGGATCAGCCGCTTCAGCACTCCTTAAATTGACTATGCCGCCAGCTGATCCTCCTTGGCCTGCAGCTTGGCTCCCACCTGGCAGGTAAGAGAAGGCACTTGCTCTTCCGGAGACTGGGGTGTCCCCCGCCCCACCTGCGCTTACTGAATCAAGGCCCACGCTTCTACGATTGTCACTTGTCGCTCCTTGTCGATTTAACAGGATAGCTGAGCTTCCGGACAAACTACGAGACCGTCCGCCATTCCATTGGAGAGATTTCTGGTCGGTGTCGTGGGTCAGCATGGCTGCATCAGAGCCAACGCTTTGGCGTGACCTGCCCCCAGCTCGAGGATGTCTCCGAGAAAGTTGCCGCATGCCGAAGACCTAAAAGAGCGAAAAATTATTACTTTGTTGCGGAACAGATTTCGTGTTTCCACAGCTGACGACACTTACTTTGACAAGGCCGCCCCTAGCAGCACCTCCTGCGACTCCTTCTTCACCCCCAGCACCAGCCATTCTTGCCAAGACCTCAACAAGCGTCTGGATCGCATTAAGGAAGAACCCAAACACAAGCACAATGGCATGCATAAGAAGGATAATGTACCCTATCCAGCCTCTTGGAGAATCCTTGATGCCTAGAGACGGCACGAAAGCCACACTCAGGAGAATAATTAGGAGTCTAACAACGGCAAAGAATGTATGGAAGGCGTTCATTGATGTTGGGGAATGAAATGGACGGAAAGCGTTGAGCGTCAATATCATTATGACTTCGCATATAGCTAGTAGAACCAGTTGAGCAATGCCGGAGGGTTGAACAGCGCCGATTGCTATTCCGCGTGTAAAGGTCAACACAACGGGAACTAAGGCGAAAGTAACTGCGTTGTCAGAGTACGTGTTATAGAGAGGTCCATAAAGCAATACCGTTGGCAAGTCGTCGAATAAGTATGACCTTGGACGAGTTGTTGCTATCAGCCACAATAAGAAGACCGCGAAACCGACCAACGCAACGAGTAATACCGCTGCAAGGCCGACCGTTACGCTTGGGGATTGTCCTGCGACCACCAATTGGTAGGCTGACAATGCAACCACAGGCAAGAGGAAGTAATTGAATACAATCCTGACGGCGTTTCCTAGACTGAAAGGCAGGTTCTTCTGTCGAAGGTCTTCTTCCTGGGTGTTTGAATAAAAGCGGTAGGCCCAACGGAAGGTGAAGCCAATCTGTATCAAGAGAATGACAGATATCACAATGACCAACAGCCATATAACCATTCCAACCCAGATATCCTCGTCCGATGTCATTCCCACCAACTGACTCGTCCTACCAAGACCGTAGGAGCCGTTGGTGACATATATGCCATCCACAAGACTGTGAGATCCATTGCCATGACTGACGAAGCTCTCGTTGAACATGAGAGCGGACCAGCTGACCCGACTTACCACAGGTTGGAAGAAACCGGGATAATTTAGACTCAATGACCCGGCTAGGACAATGAACTGGAGGTACTGAAGACAATCGCCAAATCCTGGTGTGACCAGACGCAGAAGGTCATCGTCTCTGCCATAGTTGCTTGTAAATCTGAATATGTCCGTGGAGCCCCATGGGCTGAATATGGCGGCGCAGGCGGTAGCAATGGCGACTAGGATTAGTACGACGAGCGGTATGTAGGTAAGGGTATTACTGAGCGCATTCCCCAGATTTGGTGTGACGTTGGCCTCCACACAAGCCAGTGGGTTCGCACCGACAGCTCCGGACTTCAGTCTTAAGACAGCGTTTATCGAAGTGAAAGCATAGCTGGAATAGAGATCATGTGCTACACTGAAAGCTGGTAATTGTGATACGATCCTCCTATTCGCAAAGAACCAGGTCAGCATGCTCCCACTCCTAGATCAGGCGCGCAAAGAAGGAACTTACTGGGTGTCATGGGTGTCATTGAGCGCAAAGACTGGCGCAAATGGGCATGGTGTCAGGGCAGAGCTGTTACAGAATCTCTCTGGTGGAGGGTCATATGGCGTGTAATCCAGAACATTGAATTGGGTGGTGAAAGTGGTGAACTTCTGGTCAGGAGGTACGCCACCAAGATCGGGGATTTTTCCCACAGTATCATTCGGGTTGTTCCATGAAGGATCGGTTGAATTAGGAATTTGAGTGTCCTGTGTCGCAACTCCTGTAACATTGCCATAGACCGTAACGTTGAGACCGTAGCTATCAGACGTAGAATTGAGAGTAGCCCAAACAAATAATGGGACGAACTGTAGTGGCTGCGGAGGGTTGGAGTTAATGATGTTTGGACTGAGGCAATTTTCGAAGTTAATGAAGACGGCGGCCGTGGGGCTCGTGAGTAGGAATATTGTCCATAGCGCCATGTGGAGAATGGTATGGATCGTGGGTATTCTTGTGCTGTTGTGGCACCTTGCTTGAGGCGGCCATACCGCAAGCGCACCCAAGCTCCCTTTCCATCTCTTCATGTGAGTTGGATTGGATCCCTCATCTAAGCTCCGTCTCGAATTGCGGCCGTGGTCCAACTTTGTGACCCTCAACGCCTCACCCATGCACGCAGAACCCTGCTTTTGCCCATGCCACCAGATATCTGTGGCCATACCTCTACCCCGCCATCGACTTTGACTAGGTTCGTTGCAGACTGGAGGCCTTGTGGAAGCCTTTCGCGGTGTCGAAACGTAGCAGATGAGGAAATGCTGAAAGGATAAGCAGCGTTGAGGCGCAAGGCGATGATCTGCGGGTGATGCGGCAGCGACAAAAGGTATTTGTTTCACGCTCAATCAGCTTGGAGACCCAATCGGAGAATTTGGTCGCTTCAGTCTAGCTCTGGCCCAAAATGTAACGAGTGACTCGTGTGTAACAAGGAATGGAAGCACAATTGGGCGTCGTAAAGGGTGAAAAGGGTTCGTGGGGTAGCTGAGATACTGGCACCAGATTCCGTTGGAAGAAAAATGACGGTAGCCGTTTCCAATTTAGGACTACGACACTAAGCGTTTCTCGGCTGCAGTGGCATTAAAGATACTATAAGTACCAGTGCTTGAGGTGAAGATCATCAGTCATGGTGTCGATGATCTTGGATTACGCTACGTATACGTGCTACTCTACACGAGTGGTTACATCAGATATCATCTGCATGTTTTCCGCACCTTGTCCGAGTGCCGCCTGAAGTTTACTTGACTTTCAAAAGCAAAAGTCGATGCAGTGCCAGCAGTAAACCAAAGCTGACCAATTCATCCTCTATGTCTTTGCCGAGTACTATTATAATAACTCGCGTTAGCCAGCTAATGCGTCTGAAGCCGTTTGGTTAAAATCTATGAAGCCTACCATGTCTTGGAAAACCTTGATTTACCTTATGCATGAAAACATTGGGCCACACACCATGACCGTCGGCACCAACGTTGCTGATCAAAATCTATGTAACGTGATAGTCATAGTGTCGACATGATCAGAGAGGAGAATATGCGTGAAGGTAGGAAACAGCAACTTGGTGTCAAATCGTGAGACGGTTCTATTTTTGGAAACATGATCCATTCGGCTGTTGTGCAACGCTCGATACCGCCAAGCAAAACCTATGCCTTGTTTTCCCATGATCCTTCCAAAGTCTATGGACGGTTGCCGCGCTCTTTTCTAGTATTAACCAAGTGATCATAGAACGTTTAACGATGTGCCTTCTCCTCCTCCAACGCCAACGCTAGACTATACCCAATGTAATGCTTGACGAAAAACTCCGTGGTGCCATCGTGCAATGTATTCCAAGGGCATGATAATATATACATCCCAGGCGAGATCGAACTGAAAATGGTGGAGCAGGATCGAAATCATATTTTGTCCTTTACGCAAACTCGGTCTCCATATCCTAAGACGCCAGCCATGACTCCTGGCGGTTCGAAGCGATGTCCAAACGTTTCCTGCATGTGTTCCCTCGTCCGAGCGCATAGGCTTGCATTCTTCCATACACTTCTGCAAGCCGTGCGTTCCATACTCTTCCAAATTAGCGGCTCCGGATCTATGTTCATAGCCTGCATGTCCTCATATTTGAAGATGCGCTCGTGTTCCGTTAAGTGGGGATTGATGGCTGAATCTGACTTCTCGAGGAAGCTCTGAGGCACAGGATCTATCTTGTCCTTGGCGCACTCAATGCACATGAAGTCGCGAATGCTCCATTTGATGATATTCGAGTGGAGAAACATCGGGATGTATTCGTTTCGATTCGTGGGATCGGCTTGCAGCATTCCAATACCATGACCTGTGCCGTTGACCATGAGTGTTTTGAGCTTATGAGGGACCATATAGTACTCTTCGCGAAGCGCTTGGAGAGCGATAGGAAATGTGTCCTTGTCGCCCCATCCGGCCCAGCCTTGGGATATCAATGTATAGTAGTGCTGCGGCCCATAGTAGTTGTAGTATGATGCTAAACATAATGACTGTGGGTCGTCAGTTATCAAAATTGCCTTTATAGGTATCGGTATTGGCGTTATCCTACCTTCCAATGCCTTTTCTTATCCCACACCAACTGCCCAGACTCAGTGGTTTGGTCCTGCCTCAATATCTCAGACTCGTCTTCAGTGAGGCCGATTTCGTAGGGCAAGAGAGGTGATCCAGTGTGGTTCCAATAATCAGGCCATAATATTACACCCGTTTCGGTGAATGTCTTTGAATCGAATATTGGATCCGGGAGCCTAACTGGGACGTTGTCCGCATCCAAGAATAAGACCTGCTCGAAGGAGGAGAAGAAGATAGAGCTTATTTTGAGCTGGTATCCATGCTCTAATCTGGAGACATCCATGTAGTCGCTGACACGGCGACACACCATGCCATCCTGCTCTATTTCTTTACACCAGCCAGCTGTTTCTTCACTCTTGTCTCTCATCCAAACCTCGACAGGCAGAGCACTCCCGATCTCTCGGAGCATTCCCATCCCAGTCGTAGCAAAGCCTGAGAATTTTCCACCTGCTAGAATCACCACGCCACGCCCTTTATATATATCTTCTGGGTATTCAGGCAATCTCCTAACAACCTCGGCGTGGCTTTCTCGGGATGCTTGAGCATCCGCCCTTAAGAGCGGCGTGTGCGTTTTGATCTCCTCAAGAGAAGGAAATTCGGATATGCTGTTGAAAGTTTTAAGTTTAAGGTCCAAAGGCTGGGGTTTGTTCTGGTCGAACGTGGTCTGTAAGGATTTCCATGTCTTGGCGAGTAATTTCGCGTTGGGCGCTTTCGGGATGACAATAGATTGGGTCAATTGGTCTCTGGCATAATCACATGATACCAAATTTGAGGGCGACAATGAGGAAGAGGAAGTGCCATGTTGGACGACTTTGTAGGCTAGGTAGAAGAGGAAGACCCAAACCATCACAACGAACATCTGTTGCCTGGGCGGTCCTGTTTAGAGTCATTAAGCATGCGTCTTATCTGATGAATTGCGTTGTTGAAACCAACCTCGATGCCATCGTCTGATCTTGCGGGAGGTATTCCGGAGTAAGTCTGTTGGGGAAGAGGCTGCTTCCTCGTCATAGAAAGCCATGTCTGCCTTATTGATAGAAGCAATGTGAGTGATATATGCTTGTGTATACTGCTTCCATGATAAAGTGCAGAAGAAGCAAAGATGAATACAGGAGAATTTTCAAGGCTCGGGATGCAAAGGTTGGAGCAATTGGGTACTTTTAGACACTTCGCCGCGCAAGTCCTTGCCCTGGCCTAAAAAGTAGCGCGAGCCGGAGGCGGGCCCTTGTCAGCATTCAGCTTGGAAATTTGCACAATATTAGGAGACTTTTAGCAGGCTCTCCAGAAGATCGGGAACTATTTTTCTTCTTCTGCTGTGCAATGTAAGACACCAAAATAGTCAATAAGCATCTCTAATTTATGCATTGTCGCACCGGTTGGGTCGCTTGTACATCTGTCCCCAAGAAGAAATGGGTCTACAAAACGGCTTAGTTCTCACGCAGGGACTGCATGCTATCACGTCTGGACCTAGATTTACGAGTCCGTATTAGGTCCAGCACGGAGGACTTTTGACTTCATCTGCAAGGAACTATATAATGATCCACGGGCAAGCGATCAAGGGGTTTATCCTTACCGTACGGTGTACATTTGTCATCGTATCCATTGTTTGCTTCCGGGGTTTGCTGCTGCCCAGGTAAAGCATTCTCGGGCGATTGCCCCAAAAGGTTCTAAGCTGGCTCCCGCCCTAAGGTAGGTGCCTAACGTCCCGGCGCCGCATCGCCTAATAGTGCTCCTCAAACTTGGAACCCGTTTATCACCGCGGTTGATCGTTACTCGCGTGCTCAAGGCTGCACTTGCATCTGCACCACTCGATCTGGCTTGCATACAGTCAGACTGACACCTAGATCTAACGAGGTGTTATCATAATGAGTGTCACTCCTCTGGTTCAGCAGAGGTTGGCAAGGCAAGACTCATTAGTCTCTAGCCCCCCTCAGGTACTGCCGGTTCCCCACCATGTCGGAGAACATGGCCCCCAACGAAGAGGCTCGCAGTGAGAAGAAGCTATTGAACAAGCATAAATGGCGAGGAAAGCTCTTCTCGGCAGAAGGAAAGTTTGGGAGGAGTGTACAGAGCCTAGAAAATACAGAGGAGGATATTGCCAATTTTCTAGCCACCACTGCAAGGCCCAAGGCAAGATCCCAGTCTGCCGTGCCCATCACTTGCAATGATGCTGCTCAAGAGGCCAGGCGTCCGTCCATTCATAGCCCTCCACCGGATATCGTTGACTGCTATCGAAGGCCAAAGCCCAAACAACACAAGAGTCTGCATGTGACATTCGCCGCAGCGGCTCCAGATATCATTGGTGAAGGCGGCGGGGAGGCAGACCTGCCAGCAATGGAGGTATCAAGATCATATGAGCCTTCTGTTGCATCCGTTCAAGTCAATGCCCAGGAGGTCTTGTCAGGTTCTGGCGTTGAGCCACAACCAGGGCTCCAAAGGCGTCTATCAGACTCTGAGGCCGAGGGCCTTCCTCGCCTTGCTTTGTTACAAAGGACGCCTACTGGGCTCGACCAACACCCCTCAGCGAATGATATCAATGACCAAGATCGCAATGCAGACGAGTCTGTCTACCCTGTATCACCAGGTAAGATCTCGAAAGTTCGGCCATTGTATCAAGAACATGGCCCGCATGAGTACATGACAAAAAGACACGTCCAGGAGACCCATCGAGATATACCGCGTAGGAGTGATGATATTGGTGATCCTGGTGGCAGATACGTAGAAAAAATAGGCAAAAGCGGAAGTCACAGCATAACGTCCACGCTGAAAGCCCCATCTCCAGACAACCTTGGTGGCAATTCTGTGGATACTCGTCCATCGACTCAACCGCCAAATACTTATGAGGACAATGTGCCCTCGGGCTACGACCTTCCACCCAAGGCATTAGCCGTCCAGAGTCCGCCAAGAGACGCTGATCAAGAATCCCAGGCCAAGCATCAAGCTGATCGTGGATACTCTGGGGCTCACGGACCAAAAGCTCTGTATTTTCGAAGCGTTGTTGAAGGGCTTGGAGAGGATTCACTAGAAGATTTCGACTCGCGAGTGCGCCGCTTCAACGACATCTTCCGGCTCGGTGTTTCTGCTCAGACGGACATTTTGAAAGTGCCATTTGTGCAATGGATTATGACAGCTACGTGGTGGTTTTCGAAGGGTCGGACAGAGCTTGAAAGCTTTGTCCGTGCTACTGATCCTCATGAAGGATCCATTACAATCTTGAAGCAGGCGCACGTTAATCTAGCGAAGGCTTGGTGGATCGTCAACGAACTGACACCAAATCATCCCGAAGTCACGAGATTTGGCAAATCAGGACTGAGCTCTTTAATAGCGATCATCAGGAACTTCGGCGACCAACGACTGGCCGAGTTGATTGAGGTTCACATGACCATAATTTCGAATATGAGGGCCTTAACGATGTCAATGAAGCGCAATGGAAGGTTGCCGTCGCCTGAGCTCGAAATACAGAGGCTGAACCTCCAAATATTACCTAATGGCCCAACAGTATCACAGGGAATTGCCAAATTTTTGATCAATAATGTCTCTGGAGCACCTGCTGACAAAGGTTGGTCCGTTGCCGAACCGTTATTCCCGATATTAGTAGGAGACACGGAACGCCATTTCAGCTTCTGCCGGCTGTTTGTCGAAGCGAAGTTATATTCTCGTGACGGTACCCAGCAGTTCCTGCAAATGTCTTGCATCTTGTCAGTCTTGCGCGAACGCAGTGGCTGGGGTGTCAAGGCTACAATAGCAAGTCATGACGGACAAATCAATCTAGTAATCCAACCTAGCGGCCATGGTGGTCTGAATTGGAAAGATGTGCACTGGAAGGTTCCTTCACAAATGATACATATTGATCTTGCTGAGAATTACGAGCTTAGGATCATGCTGTCAGAAAAAGACTTCCGATCGTTGTGGAGTATTTACGACTACACTCGTCGAGTCCAGAAAGACTACTCACCAAGCAAAAGCGAAGAGATAGTCTTCGAACGTCATCTCGACAAGTTACATTGCGATGATCCCCCAAATTTTCCATCTGACGTTATCTCAGACTGCAGATTACGGCTTTTTGAGCGGAAGAGTGTCGCATCCGATGGTACCGGTCAGCGCAGCATTCACGACGGCTATAGGCTGACCATAGTCACACCTCCTGGCATCAAAACACTAAGCAGCGTCAATTATCAGCTTGGCAAAAACACCCCAATACTCTTCAGCTACCAGCATAGTAGGGATGGCCCTAAGCTGGTCTTAAAGATGACACCATCGGTCAGTTTGTCCCCTAGCTTTCGCGATACACAAGACCGCGAAATGTTCCGCTCTGTGCTTTGTGGGACATCAATTGCAAGGGAGGACTGTTCCTCCGGCTCACTGCCATTGCGTGATTTCATCATCGAGGATGTCTCTGCCGATTGTGGCCCAATGGTTCCGGATGAGAACGCGAATCTAAAAACCCTCCATTGGAACAGACTGCGCATCACCAACAAAGGTCCACCGCCATATGGCCATGCGGCTCCGGTTACGGTTCGTGCAGAGCATCTTCGAATAATGGTAGAATGTGACGTTGGGACCCTCACGGACCGTGTCAATCTTAGAGCTGGTGAAATGCAGATGAACCTAAGCGTCACTGACTTCAACGAGATCAAGCTTTTGCGACCTCCCCAGCCGGATATGACATGGTCATTGATTGACGGCAAGCTGTCAAAAGAGGAGCTCGACTCTGTATGCCAGACTATGCAGAAGATGGCAACATCGACGACCGTAAGGACATATCACTTTCGCTCTTTAGCAGACCTGCATGGATTCCAGTCCATGGTGACTGGATTCAAAGTGCTATTCGACGGCCATACGACCAATTTTGCCATTTCCCGCCGGCGAAAGGGCTTACCCTTACACAAGCAGTGGGAGGCTAACTCGGCTCGGTTGCAAGTCATTAATCAAGACAAGGTTTTTCAAATGGTTGTATTTCTTAAGGGCTTTAGCCATGGTGCTTGCATGAATTTCGTCTTGAAAGTCACCGATGTCTTCGAGATCTTCAGCAAGTCTGCCATGTTCTTTCTTCGACTCGCGGACGCCAAATTCGCCATGCCAAAGAATGAAGAGTATCAGACCAGGGATTTTGTATGCCTCGACTCGCCTGAGTATCCTGGTGAGCATGATGACATTACCATAGGGTTTGATAACGAACAAGGTATGCTAGCTTATCTCCCAACCATGGTGATGACTAACGCTGCTATAGATAGAGACAAATTTGCAGAGGCGTTGCCGGGGCCCGTGAGCAAGATGTCCAGGATGGCTTCCTTACGGAGATAGTCTTGTCGAAAGTATTTGCGTTGGGCGTCTTTGGAAGATTTCTGTGAAATTGATCAGTGGCACAGCTTGCCCCCCATGTCTCTTCATAGCGCACTAGCCTGCGGATACCCTGGGTTTGGATTTAGAGCATCAGATTATTTAACAATTGATTCCCTAATGCTTCATGGCGTCTACAGATATTCGGTATGCACTATCAGGGAAGGTGTTAGGAAAAGCGGGTACGTAGTCTCAAATTCAAAACAATGACTTGCTGTCGAAACATTTCCCTTTCACTATGCAAGAACAGCTCTGGTGATCTGCGGGAAAAAGTGGGTTGTAAGTTGCTCTTCACACCCTCGCTCTGGATCTGGTTCATCAGTCGCGAGAGCTGCCACTCGCTCTGGGATTTTAACCTTAGCCCTAGCCCTAACCAGCTAGCATAAAAGTATGCGTCGGTTCATAAGGTAATCCCATGAGACTATCTCATAAGATACTGGGTCTCTCTTCAATCATTCTGCAAATACGCGAACATGACGTCCACCAATGGCATAACTTCTATATGCCATGATATTGAGCCTACTTCAATTGTAAGACCTCAACACCAATCTACCCTCGCTATTCACGGCGACGACCACCTCAATCGCTCCACCGATGTCTCCCCCGCTCTCCACGTCTCCACGACCTTTCGCTACGCCTCCAATCCTTCCGAACTCGTGCCTGCCAAAGATCTGGAAGTATGGCGCCACTCCTTGATATGCTTGGGAATCTCTGAATTTCTGACCCTATTCTCCCATCTTCATATATGCAAACATCCAATTAACAACTACCCCAGGGGCCTCTCCCTCTTGACGCCCACATATACTCCCGCGATACAGCCCCAAACACCACGCGATTCGAGGCCATCGTGTCCCAACTTTTAGGTGCACCTTGTCTAAGCTACTCTTCCGGGCTCGCTGCTGTACATGCCTTCTATGTCTTCCTCAATCCAAAGCGCGTTAGCATCGGAGGCGGCTATCATGGGTGCCATGGCGTGCTAGACTTACACACGAAGACTACGGGAGCGAAACAGCTACCACTGGATTGCGCAGAGGAGGACCTACAAAAGGGAGATGTGGTACATCTAGAAACACCTGTCAACCCTACCGGTGAAGCTTTCGAAATCAAGAAGTATGCGGAGAAGGCGCATAAGAAAGGCGCATATCTACTGGTGGATGCGACCTTTGGGCCGCCAGGGTTGCAGGATCCTTTTGCATGGGGCGCCGATGTGGTGATGCATTCTGGGACGAAGTATCTGGGTGGACATAGCGATATGTTGTGTGGCGTGCTTGCTACGAAGCACGAGGGTTGGATTGAAGAGCTGAAAGAGGAGCGAACCTATCTGGGGAGCGTGATGGGAAGTTTGGAGGGTTGGCTTGGGGTGAGAAGTCTCAGGACTCTGGAGGTTAGGGTCTCTCGGCAGAGTGAAAATTGTGAGAAATTAGTGAAGTGGCTTGATGATATGGTGAAAGCGAAACATACCAATGCCATTGGATCGGTGGTCGAGAAGATTCATCACGCAAGTTTACAGCTTGACGACATGCACTGGTTGAAGAAACAAATGCCTAGTGGGTTTGGGCCCGTGTTCTCTATTACAATGAAAAGCGAAGAGTTGGCGAAGCGATTACCTAGTCAATTGGAGTTGTTCCATCATGCAACGAGTCTAGGTGGCGTGGAGAGCTTGATTGAATGGAGGGCTATGAGCGATTCAACGGTAGATACGAAATTGGTGAGGGTGAGTGTGGGATTGGAGCATTGGGAGGATCTAAGAGCGGATTTCTTGAGTGGCTTCGAAGCCTTGGAAAGAAAAGAGAGATGAGATAGATGTGCGAATTGATATGAAATTGGGGTGCCCATGAAGAAAATGCGCCTAATCTCGGGCAACTTCCCTTCCTTTTGAGTAAAGAGACGGGCAGCTTCCCTTCCTGATGCCAAAGCGAATAACACCTTCTAAGGTAAGCCATCGATAATCTGCCAACACCATCCATGCAACATTACCTAGAATAAACTGTACGTCAAGCATGTTCTATAGACACTTCGACTGACTCACAGTTATCAGACAACATTGGCCCTAGTAGACGAGTACGTCGAACCGTGCGTGGGCTCCTCCCACTCCATGTACGCAGGATATGAAGCTAAATCCTCGATCTAGGCATACTCTCACCTCCCCTCAAGCAAGAAAGTAAGTGCAATCTATAAACTGCCGCCGCACTCATACCAGTACTGAAAGAAGTGAAGTCCAGTATACCTAATTAGCGGTCACATATAACGTCGCAAGCTCCAATGGGCCCCCATCGCCACCAACATGCCATCTACCCACCAGCGGTAACCAACCTCCAAGTCATTGACTATGTAAATGACAGAAACGGACTCGACTATTCTCGAGATATCGGCCGCTCGTTCACACTCAATGGCAAGAACTTCTACATCTTTGGAGATACGTTTTGCAAAAACACTGCTGGAGATTTTGTCGGCTTAGTCAATAACACGGCTGCCCTCCTTCCACAAGAGGACAAATTCTGCGATAGCAGATATCTTGAATTCAATGATGATGATACTGTTAAGACTTTAGTGCCATTGACGACGGCAGAGAAGGAGCTGCAAAAGTGCACAGGTATGTAAGGGAGCATACGCGTTCGTTATGCCGTTGGCTAGGTACTCACTCCTGTTGTAGGTGGAAGAGTTACGCTGTGGGGTTTTGGTGGCGTGGTAGAGCTAATGGACGGTAAGACTTTGGGCCTTAAACGCGGCCTTTGAAGCGGGTATGGAAGACACTAACGCGGCGGTTGTTGCAGGAACGGGGCGCATTTGGTTCGAGAAAGGGATTGATCACGGGAACGGCAACAACGAATACTGCGGGATAGGCATCGCAGAAATCCGATACTTCGAATACTGCGAGAGGATTATCACAAGGCGTTTTGACGAACTGTGGCCTACTGGCCTTATCTTTGGGGCAGATGAACCAAAGGTTGGCTCATTGTCCACAATCATCGAGGGGGAATATGTCTACCTGTACAGCGAATATAAGGGTAATACGATCCTTGCTCGCGCATGGAGTCCCATGACGACCTCCCGCAATCTGTACCGCTTCTGGGACGGTCAAGATTATGTGGAGGACTACAACGCAGCAGTACCCATTGCAGCTTTTCAGGATATACCTCAAGGAGCTGTCGTCCGCTCGCATCTTTTTGGCAGAAAGAAGAACTACATCTTCGTTGGAGTCGATAAATGGGCAGACAGCAAGATTCAGGTAGGCGCGGCGGAAACGTTGGAGGGATCGTGGGAAGTGTGGCCTGTTGCTTTGACACAGGGCATTCACATCAAGGATGGCTTTCGGTACTGCATATACCCTCACCTCTTCGCATCGCACACTCGTAATGGGGAACTGTTGGTGACGTGGAGCGAGCAGTACCCTGGTGGTGTCATTGCAGGCAAGCTCCAATTTCAGACCACTAAGGAGGAATGTGAGGAGGAATGTGAGCTCAACGACTGATTGCAATTCAAGCAGAGGTGTATGGTAACGAAAAGTCAACGTTCATAGCCGTTTGGTGTAGCGCTTTAATCCTGAGTAACTCTTAGTCTGGAAACAATCCCGTGTTTGTTAACCCTCAATTCATTGCGGCAATCTGAATTGTCTTTGGAGTTTAGTATCAATGGACTGCTGGGATTGCAGACCCTGTGAAGAGAGCTTATACCTCTAAAACTTTTCTATGGTTTAGAGATCCCAAATAAAGCTTGGTCTTAATTCTGTCCTCAAATATAGGCGGTCTAGACGTGATAACGCTTGCATTTCACCTGGGGACTCGTGGCGACTCTAATTATCAGGCTACAACTCCGCCTGACCCATCCAAATCGTCATTTGGGCCGTCCCTCACCACAATAACCACTGATAATGTTTCATATGCAATATCCATCTCCGAACGGATCGCTTATACACTGATTCCTACCAACCTGTCGCAAGCCAGAATCTCGGTGATCGACAGCCTCGTTTGATGCGAGCGATGCTGATTGGACCGCCAAACGTAATGGATCCAAGGGGACGGGTGGCTTGAACTGCAAGCAGGAGATGTAGATGGGATGGTAGGTTGATATTGCCATTAGTGACGTCAAATTGCATTATCAGGTTGGATGTGATGGTGATCCGTGCTTGTGGGGCGGTACCGCTGTGTCTGGGGTTCCTAATGCTAGATCCATTGGTTTCCCATGTGCTAAATTCGAGGTGGTGTCTCATTTCTCGTACCAATTTTGTGATTGCTGGTTTTCATTTAATATCATTACATCTTGTGCTTATATATTACTGCATCTCCTACGAGGGAAGGTGCCACTTGATACGATTGCTGCACTGAGGACTGGCCAACGTGTCTTTCCGACTTTAACATTAATACCCGAAATAGTTCTTAGTGAGTGGCCTGTGCAAGGCCGTTTTCGGTAGACTTGTCTGTAATGGCCACTGAGATCAAAAAATTAATGGGTGGGACATCCTCTTCTTCAGAGGAGGATGTTCGCAAGGCTACTATCGAGGACCAAGCCGTAAAAGAAAGGACCGACGACATCGACTACCCACCACCTTGGAAATGGGAGAACTATTTCCCCGGCGGCTACCATCAGAGCCGAATGTTCAAGTTCAAGAAGCCAAAGACTATGTACACGGCTATCAACCTCTTTGCGGGTGTAGCCATCATGTTCTATGGCTACGACCAGGGCGTCATGTCGCAAGTCAACTTGAACGAAGACTATTGGAACCACATGGGCATTAATCCCATCACCGGCAATCAGAGGAATACCGCTGCTGAGGGTGGTATCGTATCTGTGTACTATGGAGGAACGCTTATAGGCGCACTCATCGCTGGATCGCTGGCTGACCGCGCTGGTCGTATCAAGGCTGTGGTGTTTGGATCGATGTGGGCGTTGTTGGGAGCAGTGTTGCAGGCTTCGGCGCAGAACATTACTTGGATGTGCTGTGCCAGGGTTATTGCTGGGGTGGGGGTTGGGGCTATTGATTGTGTTATCCCGGTTTGGTCGGCGGAGGTTAGTAGTCATTCTGCTAGAGGGGCTTTTTTGGCTATTGAGTTCTTTATGGTGAGTGGAATTCAATGCTTCGGTCTTTCGGGGCAAGGCTGATGTGAACAGAATATTGGTGGTCTTGCGTTGGCTTATTGGATTGAGTATTTTGCCTACTTGAACCCCAATATGGCGATGGCTTGGAGGACGCCACTTGCGCTCCAGATTATCTTCATCATTATTATTGGAGCGGGCATCAACTTCTTTCCAGAGTCTCCGCGTTGGCTTATGAAGGTTGGACGCGAGGACGAGGCACGAAATGTTCTCAAGGCTACCCGAGACAGTGATGTTGAGTATGAATTGAAAGGCATCAAACAGGTCGTCAAATTCGAATTGGAGACTTCGACAGCCAATCATTACTGGGCCATGCTCTTTCCGAAGGACAAGTATGCAAGACAACTCCGATGGCGAGTTGTGCTTGCTGTATGGCTTCAGATAATGCAGGAATTAGTAGGAATTGGTGTCTGTTGAGTCCTACACCCTCATAGATTAATCCTCATCTCATTCATTCAACAGGTCATCACAGTTTATGCGGTGGATCTATTTCAGGATGCTGGTTTCGGGCTTGAGTTGAGTAAGCTGCTGGCTGGCTTCAACAACCTTAGCTATATGTTCTCGGTCATTTTCGCTGTCATCACACTGGACAAATATGGCCGCCGAGGTAAGCTTTAAACTCTTACTTACGCTTACCAATATTGATGTTTCATGTAGCGACTATGGTTTGGGGAGCAGTTGCTATGGCTATCATCCTCCTCATTGCGGGTATCCTCGACAAGTATGCACAAGTAAAGGGGCCGAATCAACGAGCATACGGTGCTGGCGTCGCAACCATGACCTTCCTCTACACCGCGACGTTCGGCGCGACGTGGCTCACGCCACCTTGGCTCTACCCAACAGAGATCTTCCCTCTTAATGTTCGAGCAAAAGGTGGAGCGTGGTCAGTGGTTGGTTGGTCCATTGGCAACGGAGTTATCACTATGATCACTCCATTCCTTTTTCAGGCAATCAGCTATGGTACACTGCTATTGCTCTTCGGTCTGAACATATTCTGCCTGCCATTCGTCATACTCATGTACCCTGAAACATCAGGTCGAAGCCTGGAACAAATGGATACCTTTTTCGAGAATGGTGGTAGCTGGAATGTATTCAAGAGCAGTCATACAATGAGAGATGCTGGAATTGATGACTGGAGGTGGACGAAGAAAATGAAAGAGGAGGACTACGAAGAGTTGGAACACGGGAGGAAGATGAGCACTGCCGCGCGCAGTCCCGAGGAGGATGAAAAGGATGCGCGACAATCCTGGAAGAAAAGGCCAGTGTATACTTTCAGGCGCAAGGCTTCCAATGCAGGTGTATTGTAACAGTTCAATCGCTGGAGTTGAGAGCCAGCGAAAAGGGGGCGAGAAAGAGGCAGAATAGATATCTCCGTGTTTTGTGGAGTTTTTCGAGTTCTAGATTGACTGTAGCCCTGAAAACTGTCAACGCCCTATGTGCTCGAGAAGAAACAGTAATGAAGCCGCAAGAGTGCATGACTTCCTGCGTAAAGATGCATAATGCCCGGATATCGCTTCAATTAGGAGATGGAATGCCTAAGGTAATCCCTGCAATAGGCGCCGCACACCGTACAACCCTTAATTCACCGACCCAGATTGGACCTTGGGGCGTCTCGTGGCTGAAATTGGATCATTTCCCACCGGTCAGCGATAATCTGTGAAGGGATCAGCGACATATATATCAGCTTATATGCCTCACCTGCCAATTTAAACAAATTTTCCGGACGACTGCCTGGTCTATGTTCCGTATGGTTATGTTTTTGATGCCTGGAGCATACTCGAACGTGGAAGAAACGCTACGATGAGGAGTGCAGCGGTTGCGGCGCACGAGTACTGGGGAAACAGCCTGATCAACCCCGACAAGAGCCCGACCCCCCTTTTAGAGCAGCTTCTTCTGGGCGTCGCAAACTACATAGTATTCCTCCCTCTTGCGCTCGCCAATTAGAGGGACAAGGGCTGACGGACCTTCGTATTGGCAGAACAGAGACGTCGCACCGTGGGATGTCAACGTACTGACACCGGTTAAGCTGGCACACTTCTACCGTCATGTTGGCGGTGACTATGACGCTTTGTTTTTAGAGACAGAAGAAGCATCGCTGTCCTTCATATACCAATCTCTGGGCTGTTTCCATTCTCTACAGCCTGAGAACAATCCCTATGTCGCGCCACGTATTCCAGCTCTCACACCGCATGGCTTCGTACGGTGGCAGACTGTACAACTGCTGTTGGAACCTGCAGAACACGTACCATTCCTACAAAATGCGGTGAAGAGGTTCGGAATCATCAATCCCGCCGACGGAATACCATTCCCAAATTCACTACCTAGGGAGGTTCTCCCAGCCAAACCCGATCCCCAAATGATCGAATGGTATGCTATTGTTTCAGAGAAGCTCAGGCTGGAAGCACAGGCATTCGCAGCTCGTGACCTACCTCCCCGTCCCCCTAAATTGGCGTTGAGCGACGTTGAGAGCTCCAGGGACTCTTCAGTGGATTCCCATTCTGTAACAGGCTACTTCTCAAGGCCTCGCAGTTCACAACGCTCCGCAGCCTTCATGAACGGCCATCCTTCAGTGCATATACCACCTCAATATGTGAATGATGCTCCTTGGTCTCCTGAGCGCCGTCGCAATAGCCTCCCTGAAAATCGCCATCCAGCCTCTTCGCCCCAGGCCGGGCCAGCCCCTACACTTTACAGATCCTTCTCTCAACTACCCATACGGAACACTCGTCCCCCTCATATCAGAGTTGCTAGTGACGTCTCCACAATTAGCACATCGACAGATGACTCTTCAAGTATTACTTCAAGTTCTCCATCTAGGAGCCCGGTGCGCTACCATTCCAAAGTCAATTCTCAATTTCAACCTCCAAAGTCCCCTGAGGGCCGCCGTCATTCTGCGAATCTGCCACCGCAGCGTCCCACATCCCACCCCCAAGGATATCTCTCATATCAGAGGCAGCCATCAGGCGAATACAAGACCAGAAATGTGAGATGGCAGGACACAGACAATGTCTTTAACAGACACAGACCAGAATTCAACATGTCAAACTACGGAGCGCAGGGTAACAGGAGTTCTAGTGCAAGGGGCTCGAGACCCGGAGATGGGGAATGGGAGGAGAGGGGAAGAGGAAGGACGACTGTGCCGTTCACTGGAGTGGGTGGGAGAAAGTATCCTGTGGGAGGACGATAGAGATGAAATTTGATATTTACTGGGCGTTTGTAACAGGTCTGGGTGTTCTCTAAGATACCCTGGGTGCTCAACATAGACTCTTCTTATTCGGCTGCACGGGGCGGGGGCATTTGTCTAATGGTATTGGGAGGATTCGGGATTCCACTTTAAGCACGCAGCTTGATATATTGTTTCTGAGGCGTATATATATATATATATGTATGTATCTGCATTACTGGATGCTTCTTAAAGATACCCTACTTAGATACTTGAAAAGCGACTGCGTTTCTCTTCTCATCTGGTCAACAGTATGACATTACGGAGGCGATGAATTGGAAAGCTTTCCCTCTTGAATCTTTGACTTTCACATGCTATTTCAACCCTTTTGCCTACATGTTCAAGGATTTCGTATCGAGGTAGAACCACCATAATAGCACGATTGGAGCTTTGAGCTCAATGTCCATACACATCTTAGCCAGTAGGCGGCTTCAGTTGTTCGCCGTACGTAATTTCCCCGGGAAACCAGCACATCATTCTGCATCAATCGCCTGAGTTTCCACCCCTCCTATCTACCACGAGATAAAACCCATCATTTCGTTGAGTCCATACACACATGCTCAATTTTTGATCTGCACTCCATACCTCAAAGTGGAGACAAAATTATTGGGCTTCGCAAACACACAGCTGGCATAAGATTACACAAAACAATTTTTCGATCCATGTGAAGATAGGGTGCCAAGTCAGAATTCGACCCATCTCTTGTATTTGATCGCTTGAAAATCCACACAGCCTTACCGCTAAGTTAAGCCAGAAAGCTCGGAAAAGTGTTCCCAGTACGTAGTAGAATTGCACCATGGCGGAAAGCAAGATATCAGAACCACTTTTCTACTGGCTCGTCAACGTCCCCAAATCCCAATGGCCAGCAGAATGCCCCGACTTCCTGCGTGACATCTCAGAAAGAGATAAAGCCATGATCAGCATCCCGGAAAGCGAATTCCACCGTCTTACGTGGCCGGAAGTGCAAAATTTAGTCAGTATGTATATCTCCTGATCCAGCATGAGTGGTAGGTACTTTTACTATGGCTAAGCTCCCCAAGAGACTAACCAAATCGATAAATTTCAACGTAGTCCCTTGGATCAGCGCAGATATAAAGAATTTGTCTATGGGCTTAATAAGCAGTATGGGTCCGTTTCGGATTTTGTACGGGAGGAACGGCTTAAGTGGAATGGTATCGAGCCATCGAAAGCTGCACCTTTTCAGGATCCAAGTACGAGGCGTTTCAGTTGATCTTGAACTCTAACCTTGGGTGCTCTTTTGGCTTCGTGCTGTCCTAATATGTGAGGCAGATGATCTTAAGATTCTCTACAATGACTGGCCCTACGGCATTGATAAGAGTATCGTGCACTTAGTTATTTGGACGAAGTTCGTTCTTGAAGATGATCCAGAGACTGACGATTTGACGCCGAAGATGAGGAAGGATATCGATGAGTATGTTGCTAGTACATTTGGATCAAGGGTGTCACCAGACAAGGTGAGTCGAGAATTCCTACCTTGCTTTGAATAATTCACATCATCCTTGGTTTTCCACATGGTTGCTTTACAATCACTAAATAATAGTGCGTCATAGATAATATGGTTCAAGAATTGGGGCTCGATCAAGTCTATACATGGTCTGGAGCATTTTCATATCATGCTGAAAGATCCAGATCCAGATTTTCTCCGCGAAATCACCAATGGTGATGTCGCTGTATCCGATCAGCTTCCTTAGGATGCTAGCTTGTTTTTATTGAAACGGCTTTGGACCGTTCAGGATATGCGAATCGAAGTAATCGCATAACATATCTTTCTGAAACTCTATGGGACCTTTTATTACCAAGTACAGAATATTGGACATACCAAGAATATCAGATATAATTTGGCACTCTGGGTTCCTTTATAGGATGCATAGTCCGGAATTTTTTACCGATGTTGGGAAAGATATGAGAGGCTCTCTCTGTTCTATACGAAGGGATAAGCACAACCATTGGTAAGTAGAAGCAGGAGATGACATCAATTGCGCATGTATATCAAGCTGAGCACAGATAATTTAGGTTGAAACTGAGCGAGAGAGAAACCGCTTCTTCCTTAACAAGCGGCACAAGTACGCTATCCGCCTTCTCCGCAACCGCATATACCACAGCCATGATATTGCCCGAAACCAAAAAGGATAAGACACTAGCCTCGACGATTGTCAATCTTTCTAGGCCCAGACCTTCTGAGCTTCTCGTCTACCACACGTCCCAGACCTGCTGTTCCTGTTGGGTGGTATTCTGTCCTACTATGCCTGCATACGGACTTCTTCGGGCAACAGGGTCGGACATGTTCATGTTTGGAGGTAAGAAAACCCCCCTTATTCTTCTCTTCTAAGGGGGATGCATGGAAGACTTTGTCGGCGATTCGCACTCCAGTCGACAGGGTCTCAACATCAATGGGGCTTTATAGGTAATGCGAGTGGATCAGGGGTATGCCAGTGGATTTCGCGGGATTGGTATGAATGGAGCCTTGCCAAAAAGGATGGATAACGCAGAACATGATAACAAATCAACTTCGACCAGATACTAGAGGAGCTCTTGAGCCACTCAATCTACTTGGCTCGTACGAGGGGGAAAAGATGGGGAATTGTAGACTGCCGACTCTGGCTCTTTGGGACAGGATGATAGAACCACGCTTTTCTAAGACGAGGGTCCCTCGGTTGCTGCTGCTCGGGCAGCTTCCTAGATGAGTGCGTGGACCTCCGCTTTGTCATCTTCGGACGCTGCATGTTCTAGTGAGATGAAGCTTGTAGATGTTGAGGAATTTGCTAGTGGAGCCCTGGTCTCTCAATAATGCGGCTTCACAAAGCTGAAGACAGTCCGTGGTGCAGGTTCAAGTTCAGGTTCAGAGTGAGAGCCTACAGTATAATGTGATGCGTAGAAACCCTGGGATTGCTGTAGGCTCGCACAATTTGAAGAATGGTCGCGACGAACATTGCTGACTCAACGCAACAGGTATTTGGGCATGTGGAGTCATGTTATGGCTATGGTTTTCAGTGGTAGACAAGCTCTTTTGAAAATTGAATGCACCAACAAGTATTCCGCTAGGCTAGCCTGATGGGAGACTCGCCAATGTGAAAGCAGATGTGCGAATAGTCTTTTGTGTCGTACTCTATATCGTGGACTCGTTATAAGCAGAAAATATGATTTGCGTATGTCCACCCGTTTAGCATTCTGTAAGACACATTGAGAGACCGTTATTAGCTTCGTGTCATACTCACGTTGAGCTAGAGCCAAACACATGTAAGTAATGACGTGTACTGATCATACGATTGTTGAGTAAACAGTGGCGCAACTTCTCACACGGTAGTCCTTGGTAGAAGGGCTAAGTATTTCCCAGTGCAATTCGGAAGCATTGGAGTCTAGGTTGTTGTCTGCTAGTATTAGCAGCCCAGGATCATAGAGGCTTTCACAGCCATTGTAGGTGAATGCTGCGCATCAAGGAAACCTGCAGGAGTGCAGTGGACACTCCTAGAGTAGTCCAAGCTTCTTGAGCAACCAGGGATGAGGCTGTGACAATCGCCTACGCCAAGACACTTGTGACATGGCGCCTTGCTCATACATCAAGCGCGGGCGCCCGTTACAACCTGTTCAGGCCACAGATGTTACTGAGTTGCAGACACGTTATCTGACTGGTCGCGTGGGTGGAAAGACAGGTGACACCGCCAAGAAATGACGGAGGATCCCTGTTGCCTGAACGTCACTTCCGTCAGCAGCCTTGACGAAGCACAGCCAAGTGTTCGGAAGCCTGGAAATACCGAATTCCTCAAGATTGACACTAGACAGCGAGCCGGTGCTAACTTCGCTCGTTCTTCAGTCCTCTTTGGTCTGCTCAAGACTCCTAAAAATCCCTCAGGCTTCAGGAAAGCTCCTTTGCCCTACTCTTGATATACATTACTCTGAAAATGCCTCTTGGTCACGGCCATGGGGACCATCGGCGCATGTCGCTAGGTAGTGAGTCTTGACCTTAGCAACCCTTTGCCCAATTCCTCTCAGATCTCGGACACGTAGGAAGGAAAACCCGCTGACTCTGCTATGACGACAGGAAAATCCGGAGACGACAGCAGGTCGGATCAAGCCGGGGAGGATGAAACAGGTTAGGGAAGTAATTTCTGGCTATGAACAGCTTTCTAATGTGCGTTCAGTCGTGGAGCCAGAGCAGGGCAATGGTTAGTCAGACGCTGCATGAGGGTCGTAGGATCCGCATATACTGAACGGCTTCTCTGTCCATAGTGCTCTCCCATATTATATCACAATTACGGCCAGGTGCCGACCTGAGCAAGGTTACGCTACCAACTTTCATACTGGAACCAAGGTCTATGCTGGAACGAATCACAAAGTACAATATCTGGACAGTTTGAGTGGCAGGTAGCTAACAGCTAGCACCAGTTTTATGGCACACCCTGAAACCCTTCTACCCATGCCCGACATTGATGACCCTGTACAACGTTTCCTATCCGTCATCAAGTTCTACCTAAGTGGCTGGCATATCAAACCACCGTAGGTCGTCCCGATTCCATTGAGGTCGCCCAGTGAGCTGCAGGCTGAACCTGAATATAGTGGTGTCAAGAAACCTTTGAACCCAATCCTTGGCGAGACCTTCACCTGCTACTGGGAATATCCTGACCATAGTCGAGGGTATTACATATCAGAACAAACTTCACATCATCCCCCAAAGTCAAGCTACTTTTTCATGGCCCCCGAACATAATATAAGGATAGACGGTACGCTCAAGCCGAGGAGTAAATTTTTGGGCAACTCTGCCGCAAGCATGATGGAGGGGATAGCTGTGCTGCGTTTTATGAACAGGGGCACTTCAAAAGGTGAAGAAAAGTAGTACGTGGCTCTGTTCAACGTATATACCGCAGGCTGACAGGAAGTCGCATTATAGCTTTGTCACTCAGCCAAATATGTACGCTCGCGGAATACTGTTTGGGAAGATGAAGTACGAATTGGGAGACCATAGCTCCGTAAAGTGCCCTGAACAAGGGCTAGCGGCTGATATCGAATTCAAGACTAAGGGATATTTTGGTGGGACCTACAATGCCATAGGGGGTACTATAAAGAATGAACGGACTGGAGAGACATTATATGAATTGTCAGGTATGTGGAGTGGAGAAATGGTGGCGAAAAACATGATGGTACGAAGCCCAAATGCTCTCTGCTGCATGAATTCGCTAATATAGGAAAAGACCGGCCACAAGGAAGTCCTCTTTAACGCTACCCATGCAAGGCACACGACTCCAATGGTCCGCCCGCTAGATGAACAACATGAGCGCGAATCTCAAAAGTTATGGTATAGGACTGTGTTGGCCATCAAAGAGTCGAACCATGCTGCAGCTACGGAGGAAAAGACAAAGATAGAAGATCGCCAAAGAGACGAGACTGCAAAGAGACAAGAGCAGGGTATTGAATGGCAGCCAAAGCTCTTTCGGAGAGTGCAGGGCGGACCTGGTGGGTCAGAGGAAGGAGAGGAAGATCTTGATTGGATATTGAACGCAAATATGTAAGTGCATAATGAAAGCTTGTTCCTTCGCATTCGCTAAGGTATGCAGTGACGGTGCAACCCCCGAAGAGAAGACCAAACAAATACTGGCCGTTGCTCCAATATTAAAGGGTCAAACCGCCTCTCAAAACACCAAAGCCGCTTCACCTCAACCCGCCCCCAACCCTCCTCTCAACCACAACCACTGCAACAGCCCACAAGCTCAAACGACCTAATCGATTTCGGTCAATCCGATTCATTACCAGCCAGCTCTGTACCGGAAAGAAACTCGTCTCTTCAACAGCAGACGATGCAACAGCCTACATACGCACCTTCAGAATTACAGGAGCCACTAATGCCAGGTCAGCCTCTCAAGCGGGTGGACACATTGACAAAAGACTTGGATGAGTTCGTTGATGCGCCTGGAAGTAATTGAGTGGTTGAGTGCAGGGAGGGGAGGGGAGGGTTTGAGAGCGGTCGTGTTACTGGCTATGAAATGAACTCATGTCTTTCCTATCTTTTTTGCATGCCATAGAACCCTCAGGCGATCTGAAAAGGCCTCGACGGAGGCTATTCCTCTCTGGACTAACAAGTACAGCATTTTTAGGCGAAATTACACCTCGGAATATATGAACTGATTGAGTTCGTTCCCAAACCCACGCTCATTGAGGAGTGCAAGAGACTGTCATCTGTCATATGCATCACCCTTTTCCGTCCTAGAATACCAATGCCGAGGTGCAGAACCTTCCGTAGTCCTCCAACTTTTCATCCTTCGTGGAAATGCCACATGCTGCGTCCCCAGCAACCTCAATTGCAATACTCATACAAAAACCAGCTACCCTCTACCACCCTCCCACCTCACCTCTGCTTCCTACAATCAGGACAATACCACTTCCCCGCCGGCTCCTGCTTCACTCCCACACAACTCCAATGAAACCACTCATACGGACACGTCGCGTTATCACACGCCACCATATTCCCATAACTCACGCTCTGACAAATACAATATTTCTTATCATCCCCGTCCCCCTCATCCTCGACATCCTCCATCTCCACATCCTCGTCATTCTCGTCGCCCGCGGCGCTGTCCTCTTCGCCTGTGGAGACGGGAGTGCCGGATTTTTTGTTGCCGCCGCGGCGACGAGTGGTGTTCTTTTTTGTGGCGGTGGGGTTGAGGTGGCCGATTCGTTGGTGCGGGGGCGCGGTGCTGCGGGCGGAGGGCTTTTTGTTGGAGGGGCGGGAGGGACCGGCGGAGGAGCCGCGTGAGGTGGCGAGGTCGGAGGCTTTGGGGGTGCCCGGGCCGAGGGAAGATTGTCGGAGGGAGGAGGAGGTGGCGGGGATGGAGAGGTGGTGGGCGTTTAGGCGACGGCGTTTGGAGGGGTCGGTGGAGGGGGAGCGGTTGTTGTTCCGAAGGGCGGAGAGGTGGGCGGCTTGTTGGGCGGCTGCTGAAGGGGGGAGGGCGGTTATTAGGGGTGAGGGTTGCCGAGCTGAGGGTTGGACTAGACGGGCGATGGGGTTGTTGGCGATGGTGGTCGAGGGACCAATGTTGCCGGAGAGTGGGTGCAGGGGGATGGATGGGCTGTGATTGGTGGGGAGAGGTGGGAGGCGAGTGGTGATGCTGGCGTTATGAAGGAGGGAGGGAAGTTGGGGGTCTGGTTGGATGGCGCCTTCGTTTTGGAGGTCGCGGATTTTGAAGTCGAGGCGTTTGACTTGCCGGTCGAACTGGTGTATAGTTTTAGACCTGGGGGTTTGAAGGGAGAAAGGTTGTATACTTACAAGTAATGCGGCTTTTTCGGCCATTGCAATCTTTTCGGCTTGGATCTTCTCTGCTTTTTCGTAATTTTCGCGGATAATTTTGCAATAGGACTCCTGTTTGGGATTTGGTTGACCAGCCCCATTCATCCTTATCCATTTCTGGATACTGCCATCACGGCTTGCAATGGTGTTTCGACAATCCTGGATGATTCGATCCTTAGCCTGTATTTCTTCATAGAGATGGTGTATTTCGCCGGGTAAGTTTGAGACTGTATCGGAAGTTCAGTATTCCAGAGCCCCATTCCAAATTTCGAGGAGATAACACCAGGCTACACTCACCGTCTTGTTGGAACTGCTCAAGCACAGAGGCGGCATCTTCGACCTGATTCATCATGCTATAAAAAGACGATATGCGTCTTGCTCATGCTTATACTTCAACACCCGTGCGCAGTTTGCGCGGATTTCAAGTACAAATATAATCTTTTAGAACGGTCTTCTGGCTATTTAACGACGTTGATTACAAATTGAAAGTAAGATGGTATAGGAGTTGACGTCGGCGGAAAAGAAAATTTGGTAGAATCGCTGGTGAATGCTGAGAACAATTCTTCAGCACATGGAGAATGAATGCGATTTTATGAGTTGCGTCAACTTGATATGATCACTTCACAACTTATTCGTCACTTTCCCCCTTGAGGATGGGCTAAAGCCTGAGACCGTCTGGGAAATTCTCGAAAAGAATTTGATTACGAAAATATTCTTGTATGGTAGTTGCGTCGATACCGGTGCCCTGAGCGGATGGCTTGTGCTCTTCGAGAACTGACTCTTGACGAGTGTATTAGTGTTGCCTTGACCTGTTGAATGAAAGATGATATATGGCCTCGTAATCGCGCTGAACAAATGTCGGAATTTTGTCGGCCCGAGGTTGGAGCTATGCCGCTATTAGCAAAGCGCAACTCGGGTGAACCTTCTCCACATGCTTGCGTACCTGCAGTCGTTCTTCACCTTCGCGCCGCCAGCCATTCTCGATTACTCGAATTCTGCCGCCACGACAAAACCGCTGAGACTGAATATGAGGAGGAGGGTCATGCTACTACGAAGCTTACACGCTGTTCCAGATACGAAAGATACTGCATCATGACAAAACAATCTGTAGTCCAAGACTACAAGCATCCTCAACCAGGCACAACATCGACTTTCACTGTCGATGAGAAGGTGCGGAGAGAAGTCTGGAACAATGGAATTCGCAGGCCGAAGGGTTATGTGGTATCATACCATGCCAACCCAGATATGGAGAAGATGCACTTTGGACCGAAGCATCCTATGAAGCCATGGCGGTTGACCTTAACGAACAAAATAGTCCTAGCATACGGCATGCACGAGGCTATGGATTTATACATACCAAGGGCAGCTACTCCTCAAGAGTTAAAAGAATTTCACCGAGAGGATTATATCGAATTCCTCCAAAGGTATTCATCATATCTCTAGCCAAACACCTTCAAAGATGCTGAATACGGTACAGAGTCACCCCTGCAGATAATACATGGGACCCAGAGAGCAGCACGTACGCATATAACACCGGGGATGATTGCCCTATATTTGACGGTCTTTACAATTACTGCTCGCTCTACGCTGGAGCCTCACTCGACGCCGCCCGCAAGCTTACGAATCATCAATCCGAGATCGCCATCAACTGGTCCGGCGGTCTACATCATGCGAAGAAGACCGAAGCCTCCGGCTTCTGCTACATCAATGATATCGTCCTCGCAATTCTCCAGCTGCTGCTGCACCACCCTCGTGTCCTCTACATCGATATCGACGTTCATCATGGTGACGGCGTCGAGCAAGCCTTCTGGTCTACAGACCGTGTTATGACGCTGTCCTTTCATAAATACGACAGAGCAGAGTTTTTCCCTGGTACGGGTGCATTGGATGACACTGGGCCTCTTAATAACGCCAGTCCTGGCGCCCACCATTCTCTTAACGTACCCCTCCATGATGGCATTGAAGACGATCAATATATCAAGCTATTTCAGGACATAGTAAGGCCTTGTGTCCGCACTTATCAGCCCACAGTTATTGTCCTGCAATGTGGCGCTGACTCTCTTGGCGGAGATCGTCTTGGATGTTTTAATGTCAACATCAAAGCCCATGGCGCATGCGTAGCGTTTGTCAAAAAGTTCAATTTGCCTATGCTTGTCCTTGGTGGTGGAGGTTATACAGCACGTAATGTAGCCAAAGCGTGGGCGTACGAGACAAGTCTATGCATTGGTGCCGAAGTGCATCCCAATCTGCCAGCCCACACGCCATACTTAGAACATTTCGGCAACGAGAAAACGCTCTTCCCAAAGCTTGACTCGACGGAGCGATACGTGAACAAGAATAGCAGGGTATACCTGGAGAGTGTTGTAATGGGTATCATGGAACAGCTAAGATATCTACAAGGCAGTCCGAGTGTACAGATGCAGCACATACCGCCTGATATTGGAGGTCTGCGAGACGAGTTGGAGAGGGAGCTGTTCAACGAAAAAGAAGAGCGGGAAGAGCGAGAGCGGGCTAGGAGGAAGAAGGAAAGAAAGGGCTAGCTTGTTGCGCCTAACTAGCCGTTGGTTGATGCACAGTGAGCCATCAGTCATGCGCCGTAAGAGTCCCCTCTGATTTTGAAAAGCCTGTCTGCCGGAGCTTTTATGAAGGTAGGAAATTTATGCCAATCTGTTTTAATCATTGATCTGACAGTGTATCAGTTGGAATGCTGAAAGGAAACAGCGACCCGAAGCAGATGCGGTTTTCAAAAGTGTCTACCATTGGCTTGGTTTCCTAAATTGATGTCGTACGGCTAGGGATAATGGTTACGCTTTCCGATGAATGAAGATACTCTACGGAAGAGCAACTCAGAAACGCACTCCAGGTATCCACATCTATGCGAAAGCCACACTTCGACGACCCACGAAAGAAGGTGTTGCCCACAATCAAGCCACGGCATTACGCTCTTACCAGCTTCTATTGTCCTGGTTACAAAGATGGGCCACGAAGGCAAGCCACCACGGCACTATTATATGAAATCATGACGGTCGATTCCTAGTGCAGGCCGCCGCTAGAGCTTTGATCGCTATCGGGGCATTCCAGACGCGTCAGAGACAAGCGCCCCTCAGCCTTTCGTGCTGTGGTTTTCCAACCTACATCCAGAGTGTTATCATGCTTTCTGATGATTCAGAAATTAACATAAGCGTATCTAGACCGCTATCCTCGATTACCGGTTTCGAGGAGACGACCACGCGAATCTTGCGTCAACCCTCGTACCCCACGTAAGCGATTTTGCGCTTCGCGTATAATTGGCCCGAATAGTGCTTAAATTCAAAACCATTCCAATCGATAGTGGCCGCTACTTAACAATATCTGCCTTGCTGTGCTCTGGTTTCATAGACCGACTTTGCAGACTTCCATTTGAGCTCTTATTTGCTATGGTCTCAAGCTGAGGATTTTTCATCGCGATCTATGTGACTATTCTTGGCTGTCCCTAACAGCTTTGTGGCGGCCATCATGTTTCACGGGTGTGGTGGTCAAGCACTTGAATGCCGTATACTATATTCATCAATGTTGTTGTCCCGTGTTTTCTCTCATCATCGATAAGCTGTTTTCCGTTGCATTCTGATTGTGATACCCTGGATACTTTTACTGTTAACTTTCCCCAGCTGCCGTCCCTTCCGTCCTCTACATTCGTTTGCCAAAGAACTGTCTGGGACCAATATTGCTTAGTATTTTAGTTCAAGGAACTCACAGGCCATCCAGCGTTCCACTAAAGGCATACATACGGCAGGAAATCTGGCCGAACGAACCGCTACCAATATTCAAAAACCCACTCTGACGTTGAAGATCCCGGAAACCTCACAGACATTGGGTGCCTTCTGGGCCACAGTAGAAATGCCCTACGCGATGACGCGGCAGGACCCTCGCCATCTCGAAAACTTCGATCCTAAGACTTTCTGGCCATCAGTTGCTGCACAATCCGACTCCCTATCAATTTATCCTAATTCCTCCGTCTCTAATATTGCACCCCGCCGGCCATCGCTTCCACATTCGTATGAATCCCCATTTCTCCATGGAGGCTAGGTGCAAGAGTGCTAACGCAAGGTGCAGAGAGTCTTACATAGAGCGCCAACGCCTGCGTAACAAAACGATTATATGGATCATCTCGATCAGCTTCTTTGTGGTCATCGTGATCCTGATCGCTTTATTTGCCTGGCTTGGGGCGCATAATTGGTTCAAGGGTGGGGACGATTGATAAGGCACAAGACGTTACGTGGATGACGACTAAGATTAGGCTCTCTGAATACTACTATGCGGCGAGATTGGTCATAGTCGAAGGTGTCATGGATAGCGTTGTTTGCGGTTCAGCGAGGGATAATGGGATATGGGATCATACATCACTATAGGACGCTTGCAAGAGCTGCAACAGGGGTCAATTTTTGCTCATGGGTTCGGAGTTCAGGTCTTGATATCATCTAGATTACAAAAGGTGTCTTTTGACCTCCCAACAGCTCTCATGCATTGACGCCTCGCTTTTCCACCAAACACCTTGAAATTTTGTTTTATCGAACGATCCTCCATTCCCATCAATACCTCTTTCTCGTAGGCTCCGGACTCGGACTCCTAGTCATACTCCTCTCATCTCGCCCTCGTTCTCTCAGCCTAAACAATCCCATTAGCAACAACTCCTTACTCCGTCCAAGACAGCAGAAGGCAACCTACCATTTCTTCGTACCCAACTCCAACTCCCTCTCCAGCTCCGGACTCGGTTCCTTCCTATGTATGAAATTGCAAAACCCAGCCCTCACGCAACCTTCCCCGCTATTCAACCTACAACACGCTTCTCGGAAATCCGTCACGGGACTGAGTTCGCAGTAGATAGGCCGCGCAGCGTACCAGCGCGAGTTGAGTGCGTCGCAGGCTTTTTGTGCTGAGTCTTCGTATTTGAAGCGCGCGTAGACGTTACCGATGAGATCTGTGTTTTGGTCTATGTTAGCAAAAAATGCCATCACAACGTGTTTGTTGGAGGGAGAGGGAGAGGAAGAGACGTACGATCGTTATTGTTGTCGCATACCACCACCTCCTCTGGCTCGCCGTATTTACACATCTCGCACCAAAAGTCCTCGTAGAAAGCATCGAAGTGGTTCTGGAGTTGCGAAGGGTTCATATTTGTTTTGGGATCGTAGGCGGGGTTTTGGTAGAGGTTGGGGAGGAGGATGGTTTGGCTGTAGGAGGGCTTGACGTGTTTGCGGGAGCAGCGGTCGCCGTGGCGGCAGGCGCCGATTTTGTAGTAGAAACTGCAGTTTACTTTGTCTTGTTCGGTGCCGAAGATGGAGGCGAGGTAGCTGAGGAGAGGAGAGGAATGTTAGTTTGGGGTGGAGATGAGGGAGTGGTGGGCAGACTTACTTGGCCATTATGATGCACGTGTGGAGAGCTTAGATTAGGTGGTGGAGTTGTGTTGTTGAGGTAAGGGTCGAGAGTTTCGTGAGTATTGGATGGTGGTACTTGGAGCTCGAGAATTTGATGGAGCTGCTGTTAGCGCAGTGAGGATGGCTTACAAATCAATGCCAAGAGGTTGGGTTGGAGTGAAAGCGCGAGATGCTTCCATCTTTTATTGCGATGATCTAATAACGAGACTATTGTCGCTGCCTCCACGGTCTAAGTTAAACTATAGAGCCTCCATCGCTATCAGTCGTGCTCCCGCGCTCACGTTGTCGCTAATAAATCAGCTATCAGACTTTCGCCCTAGTTAATCCTCATGCTTGGATTAACTAAATGCGTCTCTGCCATCAGAATCCACTGGCTTGATTCAGAGCCATGCAATGTGGAATGCGAAGTTGCCAACCTGCGTGACACGACTTCTGACACGACGGTGTCTCGGCTAGAGCTTTACCAGGTTGAGGCTTGTACCGGATTTTGGTGCTTCCTCTTCAATAGTCAAAGCTCAAAGACGCTTGAGTCGTTGTCAAGTGGGTAGGCCACCTTTGGCGATCCTTCCAACCCCGACTGTCAGCTCCGCATCGCCGTATAATGCCTTGAAATGACAGCCAAAGCTATGCTCTCCGAAGTAGAACAGTGCAAGTCCTTGGACGATATCTGCCAATTGACCCCATATAAGACTGTCCGGCGCACTTCGCCAGCTGATTACTTCCAGCAGAACGCCTTCAGTAGCAATGGCGTATTGAAAGGACTGGCCATTAATTGCAGCATTTTCGCCGTAGATATTGATCTCATCATTTATTCGATCTCTAGCTCCTATCAGAAGAGCTTCAATGGCGTCCCAAGTGATCTTCTCGTTCCGCACGGTGAGCGACAAGGCCATTTCGGTATTGGGAACTTGGAAGTGGAATGGTGCATTACGGAGACTGAGGGAGCTGGACTTCGCGAGACTCGAGTTCCGCATGCCCAAGTGGAGAAGATCGGATTCAGGCATTTTGACCGATGGCGATGCTGATAATGGTGTAGGTTGATAACTGATTGTTGCCCGACTTGCATTACCTGGCAGATCGGTATCGGGCTCGATAACTTGCACTATGTTTCCCCAGCCGATATGTATGAATATGTGTGGGCTTTCAGCAAAGAATACATCAAAATGACAAACGAAAAAGTGCTCTCCACCGATTATGTAGATCCAAAGTCCGTGTACTGTTTCTTGCAGTTGACCCCATGTCATCCCGTTTGGCGATTCACCAGAATTATAGAATTGGATCTCTACCCCCTCATCTGCAACTGCTCTGAACGGCAGCTGAGCGGGCCGAAACTCTCCAGACTGTTGTTCGACTTCCTTTGTGCACTTTGCCTCGCAAATGTACAAGAGCTCCGTTACTCGCACCTCTGGTAATTCTCTGCGGCCAAGTGTCAAGACAAGAGTGATGTCAGTTCCTGGAACTGTGAATGTGGTGTTTCTTGTAATGCTATCAGCGTGGGATCTCAGTCTCTTGGAGTACGGTAACATACAGCCATGTTGGCGGTGGTTTCGAAACGTTGAAAGATGATAGTTGTGGTATGGGGGAAGGAATGATAGGATTGGAAAGTATTGATAAACTAGACTTAGCGAAGTAAGCTAAAAAGAGAAACGTTAGGTATCGTATAAGCATGGAGTATTGATAGCCAATTTCGATCAGCGGTTCTGCTCAAACTCATAGCTTATCGACGTAAGAGCCCGATTTTCTGGCAAGGGCTTCAGTCGAGATAGACAGTAGGGGAAGAGGGAGAGAACGCGCTGCAGCCCCCACTTTACGCAGTGCTTAAGAGTTGCGGCTCTGATTATGGGTACGCCAATATCCTCGCGATAGCAAATGTTTGGGACCTCCGACTTGCGGCAGGAGTGCAGGAAAACCGCGGTCTTAGACATTATGCGCATCTCAGCCGTGCAGGGTTTCAAAATCCTATTTCTGACCATGTTCACATTCAACTCGACCTCCATTCGCCGAGTATATCTACCATATACGACTGTCGCGCAATTTGGGTTTACCAACGCTTACCTTAAGACTTCTACGCCCAATGGGACTTCGGACTGACTAACAACGCCTCGCTTGACAACTAAGATAGGGTCGTACAAGGTAAGAGAATAGAGCAAAAGTTATGCATATAAAGCGGGTTTTAAGTCGGTTTCAGGTGCTTTCAAGCAGCATATGTCTATTATCACCCGCTATTTAAATACTGAAAAGTTATAATTAAAGGTTAGAAACCCTTCAAACTGTGAGTTTTAAGGGTATCATAAAAAATAATTCACCTGTTATCTGCTTTATATGCATATTTTATGCTCTATTCTCTTACCAATACTGGCCATCGTGATCCCGTCGGCCATGGTATTTTCCGTGGAAAGACATCAAGGTGATGGCCTTGGCACGAAATGCATCCTACTACGCATACCAGGAGCGGAAAATCTTTTCTGGAAGCAGATTTAGCGATTTTACGTGTGATGCGTCTTCCATTAGACGTGTCAAAATGCAGAGGGTGACCATAGCTTGGTAGAAATGAAGTAACTTAACCCCTAGATAGTATACAAACAATGGCGCTGTATGAGTTCGGTGTAGTCCTTTGTGCTTGTGGGTCGGGCTGGCTAAAGACATCAGAAAGCGTCTCCTCGAGGTTTGAAAGGACACCGTTAGCCAGGATCTGAACTCTTAGAACTAAGAGGAGCTGAAGCTCAGCCAGTGAGACGCAGCCCGCCCGCAAGCTAAGGCTCAGCTCAAACACATTTCCTACATAAGATGCCTTCCGCGACGAACAACGTACTGGACGAGTGGGTATTAAAGTCACGTTCTGTTACAATCGACCTATCGCAGCTCCATCTCCACTTCATCCGGAACCCAAGCAGAACACTCTTGGCAAGAATACTCAACAAATGAATAGCAGAACAGAGGATACAGACAAAGCCCAAACAAGCCGATCCACCCAAGCCAGTCCCCCAAAAATGTAGGGATCTCTCTGCAATATGCTTGGCCAGGATTCCGGGCTGCGAGAAATCTATGGGACTCTTCAATCGACTGCCCCGCGAATTGCGTGACATGGTTTATGAACAGGTCTTTGGAAATGATTTTGTGTATTTGTCATGGTTCCAACCACACAGAGGATCCGGATTCTTCGGTACCGCTGATAGGTCTGCCCACAGACGAAAGGGCAATGTTGCATTTCTGAGGACGTGTAGGAACGTTTACGTTGAGGCCATTCGAGTCCTCTACTCAACCAATACCTTTGGCTTTGGTTTCAATATGCATACCAATACACCCCATGGCTTCTTCCATGCAATACCTTCCCAGCACCTTGCCATCATCACATCTATTTACATTGCATACAACCCATACAGTATACTCACGGACTCATGGAGTCCATCAGAGAGGACGGAGAATTGGACCACGATGTGGGCTACCATTGCCACGGAAATGCAAATGCTAAAAGATGTTTCAGTAAAACTTGGAAGTCGCGAGAACTGGGGTCGGTATCTTAAGGAACCAGGATCGGAAGGTTGGGAGGAGTGGTTCCATTCCATGGCATGTGCAACGCCTAAGTTGGAAATCGGAGGTTTGCTGAGGTTTGAATTCGATGTGGACGGTACACGGAGGGTCTGAGAAAACATGAGTGACGAATTGGAAGCCATCAGAAGTTATCCAGGCCTCTAGGTGCCACAAGAGGAGGGCAAAAGTCATGGATGAAGAGTGAACACCTGCCATGTCACTGCTTGAGAATCTTCCATAATATATTGTTTAAGTGGGGTCCATACTTTTTGAAAAAGAGACTTCGTTGCTCAATGAGTACTCGAACGGATATATGCACTGCGTAGAAATCTTGACACATCCCGAATTCTCCGTGCCACAATTCCTCTACCCGCGTTCTACTATGTTACCTAGAGCTGAACCTCCAATGCTCACCTGGCATTCACAGCACAATCCAAATCCTCGAAAAAGGTACCAACAGGATCCAAGGAAACGCAATTACCGTTAAAAAGAGACGATGTGCCGTGGATTATCTGAACAGCTTCTGCTAGTCCAAAATGTACCAGCACAGCGGTAATGTAGCCCAGAAATTGCAATCAATACAGAGCTGATTGACTGCTTTTTAAAGTAAATCAGAGCAAAAGGCCATCACTTCTTGACATTCGTAAATGCATTCAACGCTACATTGGTAAGCGACCCACCCAAACCGCCTGGAATTGGCTGAGTACCCGGTGCTGTTCTCATATCTACCGGAACTTTTGCATTTGAGCTTTTGGCCCCACTGGCTGCAGCTCCTGATCCAGCAGGTCTTGGCGCAGATGGTGCACTGCCTTTCGGCGGTTCTGAGTCCGGGAAGTACTTTAAGGTTGGAGTACCCCAGCTCGTTACTGCAGCTTGCCATATTTGAGAGTGGATTGTCTGAAGCTCCTCGCTGAATTGAGACTTTCGAGATGGTACCTTTATCTGATTGATCCAGTCCGAGAAAAGTTGGAATGCGGTATCTGGCTCAGCGGCGGGGTGAGCCCCCTGTGCAACCGCAGAACCGGCGGTATGAGCACCTGAGCCAGCGGCAGGTCCAGCGGTTTGCGTACCAGCAAATGTGACAACAGACACGTCCTTGTCCTTGAGGGTACTAAAGGTGCCTGCGTATCACTCGGAGTTAGCCCTCCTGATATGTACAAAGAGTTCAATATCAAGTAAGAGAATGGAGCATAAGTCATGCATAAAGGGCTTGCACCTGACAAATCTTCCTAATAATAACCCCTAGAACTGATAGCTCTAGGGGTTTCCAACCCTTATTTATAGCCTTTTCGTGCTTAACAAGGGTGTGGTAAAAGGGATATTCTGCTCCAAAGGATCTTGACAAAGGAGTAAGAAAAGGCGTCTTACACGTATGATCTTGAAAGTTCCATCTCACTGTGCCAGCGAATCCGACGTTGCTACCCTTAACAGAACTGAAATTTTTCGATCAGTACCTTTGCTTGATGCCGAACGCCTGCAATAGAGTGAGCCAACTTACCGAAACATAAGGAGAATCTCCTTTTGTGGAAGAAGTTGCTCCAGGCAGATCTGCATCGCTGCTTTCCACCCTTCTGGTCCCTTAGGTAAACATGGCGTGAACGGTGTCGTGACGCCTCTGACTGTGTGCGAAAGTATCTCCCCTTGGAACGCCCATTCCGCGTCGATTCTTTGAGGGTTTCTTGGATCCTTTTTTTGAAAAGGTTGGCTGGTATTTTTAAATTGAATAGCCTGTCTGGCTGAGCTGTCGATCAGGACTGCAGAAGTCCCACTGATCTCCCATCCGGCCCTGTGTACACTGGCCTCCTTCCCTTTAAAAGTTTTCTTCTGGTTGCCGTATTGAATGCCGGCGACTTTAGCATCAGTTGCAACCCGAATAGCGAAAGAAGTACACAGACCGCTCTGACCGTTCCAGAGCCCCTCGTCATTATCTGTAGGTGCTGCCACGGTCCTCAGTCCCGTGTCTGCAAGGCTAGGCTTTTGGGAAGCCAGAAAAGTTTCCCAATACTTTGAGGGTGAAGCACCCGCTGGAGCCTTTTTCAAGAGATAGTCGAACATGACGAAGCTCGTGTACGGAGTCTTTTTCCAGACATTTATATATGTATTTGAGACTGTTGCAAAGTCGGTTCCGGACGCTGCTGGTCCTGCTGTCGGCCCTGCCGGTCCTACTGTCGACCCTGCCGGTCCCACTTTCGACCCTGCCGCCCTCTTTCCACCAGCCACAGTGGAAGCAGTGGTGGTCTTTGACCCTGTGGGGGCTGACGCTGGTGCCCTGTTAGAAGCCGGCGCGGGTGCAGATGGTTTAGACATGGCTCGTTGTATTCAAGTCTTCTGAAACGAATCTAAGACAAAAAGATGGGAATGAAGCAATGCTTCTACACAAAGTCTGGATACTGGATAGTGTATATAGGGTCAAGCGTAATTCATCAGCTTATATATATGTATGTAGCGATGTGTTTAGCCCGCACTCGCCCAGCATATGCTAGAAAGGTAGCAGTGCTGACCCCCATGACCTAGTTGCCAGAAAAAGGCCATCTGAGCAGGGAGAATAGCGTTCGCCAAAGCGTTTGGCCGACGCACGGTTATGAGTAAGGATAAGAAACATGTAAGACGTGAGGGAAGCGTCCCCCATCTGGCGTGCCGAGCATGCAGGGCATTCGGCTCTAGACCCCTAGGCCAAGTGCTCACGGCATCTTGTGGCTTACTCAAGAGCTGAAGAGATAGTTGGGATGGTGCTTACGGTGTTGCTGAGTGTGCGGAGTTCGGCGCTCCCTGTGGGGTGACGAGGCCCTGAAAGGACCGTTTCATCGGCTAAACTCGGCTAAACTGGCTCTCTCTGGGGCCTTTTTTCCAAGCTTGAACAGGCTCATACACATACTTTAGATACAGGTTGACTAATACTGTGAGTTAGAGTGGGCCATATTAGCTTGAGAACAAGGCACAATTTTAGGAGATACTAAGTAAGCAGCAGGGCGCATGTGAGACGCCACTGGCTGGCGTCTTACATTCGCTTACATACCTTCAACATTCCAACGCCCCTACTTCTAAGGTAGCTTCCAACAAACGTTTTCTTACATGGTCGAGCAAGATACCTAGAAAAGCACTAACACGTTCGTTCCAGTCTTCAGATTCTCAAATTTCTATATCCTGTTGCCCTAAATCTACAACATTCTCAGTACAAGACTCACACAGCGTCAAGACTCTTTGGACAAGTACCACAATCATTGAACATAGAGTACACATTGAAAATAACGCTCTGCCTTTAGATAGTTACTATGTCCAATCAATCAACAATGTCAGCCCCTCCACGACAGCCATTCGGCAATATCACAAACAACCCAGCGTCCAACTCTCCAGCATCCGGTCCAGCAAAAGCGAACAACGTCAGGGGCGCCACTCAAGCCGGTCCTACAACTGGTCCCACTGCTGGTTCTACAACCGGTGCTGCACCAGGAGCGTCCGGCAGCAACGGCTACGAAGCTGCCGCCGCAGCATGGCAGAAGAGAACCCAGGCCGAGAAGGAAGCAATTTACATGAAGACCTTTGGAAGCAAGGAACGTGAGTAATATCTTTTCTAATGGCAGGCAGGTGTTCCGGCTGACATGTTATCATCATAGCCCCGTGGGCAAATGATACAGATGAGCCGGTGGACGATGGCGCGGATCTGGACTACGAGTATGGACCAGAGTAGCTGTGTTATGGGAGCATTCTATTGCACGGAGTAGGTAGTCTTGATAGTAGGAAAGTATTTTTGATTCCTAGCATGAAAATGCAGAGTCTTCAGTGAAGTCGAACACTATCGTAAAGACCCGCGATTATGCATGGAAGGACCACGGCAAATGATCTCGCCAGTGATGTTGCTCCCTTAGCTCATTGCTATTCTTGATCATAAGCTCATTGAATATTTCCATTAAGCGAGAAATGTCGCCTTTTTCCAATTGATACTGACTCCAACGTTCGGAAGCCTTTAACGGGCGAGAACCCGACTGGGATCGATATTCAGTCATACCTTGTTGCGGACACAATACCTTGGCCGTTTCTTTTCCCCCGTCAACTTCAAGTGTGAAACTTTTAACGCAGTCCTACAACTTCAACAACCTTTTACCACAGCAAGCAAGGGTTATCCCTCCAAGGCCTTCCATCATCCGGCAGCGCAGCAGAAGTGATTGGCAACAAGGAAGGTAGCAACGGAGTTGAGAGAAATCGAGACCAATAGCTAGGAGACTTTGGGTATAGCGCTGAGAGCAGGAATCAGCGTTTGATGAGATAGGAAGGCGTTCAGGGGCCTGTAGCCGTTGCTAAGGTATGTCCGATACCCACTAAAAGCATCAAACCAGCTATCGGATATTCTATCCTCTGGGTAAGAGAGGCAGGATGACCCCGTCTTCATCGCTGTAGGCTGCGAAATCTATACACTGAGCGCATGGAGACCCTCCAGTCGAACAGAGTTGAACAGCAGCTGTGTTTTTAACCTCTAGCAGTGAGCAATTGTTGCTTCTCGACGTACAACATCCGCCAAAGATTTGGCCGGTAACCACGTCATTGTGGATGTTGTCGACGTTTGTCTCTCGGGCATTCTCGTAGGAATTGCATTGAGGGTCAAGCCCGGTAATGGGATAGGACACTGGTATCAATATGGCGGGGTCCGTTAGATCGGGGGTCAGGCTGAGCACCAGAGATATCATCTCAGGCATCAACCCTGGTACGGGAGAATCCTCAGGCCCACTAGGAGAACTATCCGAAAGCCCACTTATTTGAAATGAAGAGTACCAGAGGGGCCTTGAAGATCACTTATCAAGCCGTCCTATCCCTTGGCGCATTTTGAACCTTATCTGCGCGTATGCTGGTGTCCGGGACTGGGATCCGCGGCTATGCGGTCGTTGCGATCTGGATGTTGATTCGGCACGTGGAAGGGAGGCCACGCCAGCTTGTCTTCGCAGCCAATGGGCATGCTCGGCTTGACTGTGGCCCCACGTCCTGGGTCCGGCTTAGGGAGAGACCTCCTAGCGGAGCCTCCTAGGGTCTTGAGAAACCGGACGGCACGGGAGCTTGGTATTGGTGGTGAGACACATTGCTGATACTTAATGTGTAAGAGGATACGACGCCGGTCAGGAATGCATTGTCCATGCTGCGAAATACAGGGCGAGTTTGAGAGAATTGTTTTGCTTTGAGGTACCGGCAGAGTCATCCGAATTTTGATATCACCAATCGGATTGGAACGAAAGCGACCTGGTAACATCTATATTTAATTGGGCTAGGAGAACAATATGGTTACGAAACACGTACCCCTCATCAGCCTAGTGAAGCTCTAGACACAATGTTCGGTTTTTCAGAAGAAACGCCCGTGATCTATGCGGCATGGCTCGTACAACACATGGCATATTGCTGTTATTGATCGGATTAGTAGATCTTGAAACCTCATTCATACCAGATCAACATTGATTACCGTATTCAAGCTTGGTAGATGTGGTGGAAAGAGCTTCTCCTAAATACGCTAAGCCTGAGCTATGTGATATCTCCTGGCTCAATTAGGGGGAAAATGTGTGCAATCAATGCACCAGAATGTAAAATTATATCAGGATCTCTCCTGATGTAAGAAAAAGAATTCCTCCAGTCGCCACCAATCCCTCAGAGACTTTCCACAAGCATATCCTCAAATATACCTGCTTCAACCTCAATACAGCCCCATCTTCAGCCCCCTCTTCACCTTACTCGTAGCCGTACCACCAGCATTGGTGGAATTCCCACAAACCTTCCCCAATACCTGCAACACCGTCGTGGGATTACCGTTCGCATCCGTCAAACTCGGATTACAAGCCGCTGGGGCAGAGTTAATCGGCGAACTGTCCCACTCCCCACTATTCCAGAAGATTTTCTCCACATATCCCAGCGCCAGGAGTTGCGGTATCAGCGTGTTGATATACTCGCCCACACTCCCTGCCCCGCTCGCAGTGCCTGTTAATGTGCAAGTATCGATCGCTGGGCTCAGTTCGGTGATCCAGATTGGCCAGTCTGGCCAAGTGGAGTGGAATTGTTGGATTTCACTGATTATGCTCGCAGGGTCAGGGTCGTAGATATGCATTGGCACGACATCGATTTGAGAGAAACAACCGTTGCAAGAGGCGTTGAAGGAGGGGAGCCAGTCGCTGTTGGGGAATGCGACGGCAGGGGCGAGAAACTTTGTATTTGGGTGTGGAGTTGCGAATACTGGGGCGAGGGAGGAGGCAGCGTCTTGGGGGAGGTCAGGGGGGTGAATCCTTGGAAAGAGTAGTCGGGTTCGTTGAAGAGACCGAGATAAGCGGGTGGAGAGGCGCCTTGAAGCATGGCAACGGCGGCAGTGACGTCGGTGGGGTCCATGGCTAGGTGGATTTGGGCGGAGTCGAGGCTGGGAGATGTGGGGCAGGGAGCGCCATTGACGTCGTAGGTCTGTTTAGTGTCGAGGGTGCCGATGGAGAATCCAACTATGAGAAGGGTTCTGTTAGTTGCTTGATATAGATAGATAAGGTGGAGGACTAGGTTCACGTACTCCAGTCATTAATACCGTTGGAGGTTAGCGAACTCCAAACTGTATTAGGCCAACCAACTTGGTCGGGAGCATTCGTGTTGAAGACCGTATTAATGAAGCCTGGGGGACAGGCTCCGGAGCTCGATCCAGATCCAGCAATGGGTGGCGCAAAGTTCGCTTGGCCACTAGGACCAGTGGTGAGTTGCGTCCCAGCAGTGCCTGGAGCTGCCAATTCCTGGGCCCCTGGAGGCTCTCCAGTCTGGGCGACACCAAGACTGGAGCTTGTTGCGCTTGCTGGTGCACCTCCTGAACTGGCTGCTGAGCTACCAGCGGATACTTTGCATGGTGATGCGTTGCTGCCAGCAGCAATTGACAAAACAACCAAAAGGAGTGACAACATCTTCGTCTAGATGATGTGAGAGAAACGAGAGTACTACCGCATAATACAGATATGTAGAATGGAGAAGAGGAAAGGGAAAGGAATACACGCAGATATGAATGCCGAGAAATGAGAAGCCATCCCTTGTCCCAGCATGCCGTGCGAACGCCCCACTGCCGCGCAATGGGTTTCATGGACATGGGAGACATGCAATTGCTGCTTCATGTTCAACCCTGTCAAGCGGGAACAGGTTCATGGAAGATTCATGGGTTGTATCGAGCAGCAGTGGGGGAAACATGTAGCCAGGATGTCGAGCTCTTCGAAACTTGAGGTATAAGCGCTTAACATGGAGAAAAGGTGAAACGAAGCGCGGACGCCAACATTTTGCCGCGCCTATTGCGAGGCAAAACTTACGGTGGTCGGGCCAGCGAAAGATAGAGCATAGATCATGGCCAATTGTAAATGACACCGTTGCGACAACTCAATCTGGTTGGCTTGAGATGGTGGTGGGTACCTGCAGAAAGCTTGTGTTGGGGGCGCTTGGCTGTGAAGAAAGATGCAACATCATAAGGCAAAGACAGCGAGATGTATACGCACTTATCTGTAATTACTTCTACGCACCTTCAATGTAAGGACTTGTGTAAAGCCATCGAAAGGATCCAGGCGTGGTTTGGAGCATTTTTGGGTTAGGATTTTGTGATGAAACGAAGGGGAGGCTTGCCAGGAGCCGGAGCGAAAGCCTTTTCCTTGAGCTTGAATCATTAGTCTCTGAGACAGACCACGTGCTTGTCATCCATCTTCCTGATCTTCTATGCGCCAGATGAATACCGCTTGGTTCTCGACTTGTCACAGGTGCTCCCTTGTTTTAAGCATTTCCGAGCAATGGTCGTACGAACTCTTGACCAACCTTTTCGGTAACGGTAGAGCTTCCGGGTATCTCTAACTCGAACTAACGCCCTTGCTATGCATGCCAATGGCATGAGATGTGTTTTTTCCACGTCATAGCTGAAGCCAATCCTGGAAGTACTCGCAGGTCCTTGCATTGACTGGTCCATCATCTTCACAGATGTCGAAGACAGGGCATCGTCCACAGGGTGATTCTGTAAGGCCGTTTTCGAGCACTGCCCCATCTTCGCCTGCAACTCGCCGTACGGCCTTGAAGGATTTGCCACCCCTGATCTTCTCCAGCCGACCATCCCAGCAAAGGATGTCGAGTAATTGGCCGACTTCTGACTCCCTCATAACAACTCCAGACAGTTCGGATGCATTGACGGCTCTTGTAACCTCCGCAAGTGTGGGGTAACCGTTGTATGCTGCAGGATACGGTAACATGGCCTCGCTCCTAGGCCTTCCATGAACGCGTCGTGAGACATCTCTGGCCCTTAAATCTTCCGCTTGTTCTTGTGTCAATTTGGAATTTGACTTTCTTTTCGATGGCTCAGGCAGAGAAGGGTGCCACCAACTTCGCCCGATGATGTACCTTTCTATCCAGTATGACATCTGATGGACAAACTCCTCATCCAATATGCCGTCTGTATAGAATGGTCCACCAGTCACGTCTTCTGAAGGTTGTAACCTAGACAACATGTATGTCTTTCTATTGGGCCACTTGACAGTCTTGATCGATTTGATATAATTCTTACTTTCCAGAGACTTGATAGCACGGTTCATGGTCGTCATGTGTAGGTTCGTCTTGTTACGAAGTAGCTTGCTCCATATACCCTCACGTTGGGAAGCTTCGATATAGGAGTAGACGATGGCCTCATCTTGAGTGAGCGTTTTGTACCTGGTCATGGATCAAATTAGTCTTTTAATCCATCGCCTATCAATTGCAGGATATGTACTTGGCAGCATCAGCCCTCTTAACGACCTTCCAGCAAGCTTTACCATCTCGACTCATAAGCTTAAACAGACCCTCTTTAGTCAAGTGCTTTGTATGTACAGATAGTTGTTCGACAGTGTTCTCGGGAAGTATGTTGAAAGACAGTAGCTCGTTCTGGTCAAAGACGTGGTCCTCTGGAAAAGTAGCACATCGTGCATATAATACGTTCCTCAGCTCTTTTGGACTAGAGGCAACACTGGTTTCCGCCATGGTAACGTCTTCATCTTTTCCCATGTCGTCTTTGGCTGCAGTCGCCATAGTCAGAAGATCAAGCAGCGTTCGGGCTCTAGCTTCTTCAAGAAATAACGGATTATAACAATTGCAGACACAAGAAATGTTTTACAAAGTTGTGGGACGATATGACTCCGGAAGTATTCCGCGTAGTGGAGCTTTCGGTGTTTAGACTCTAGAACATTCGACACACGAAGAACAGCTTTGTACAAGGCTTCCTGCGACGAATGTACATTTCTCGAGCGATCCCAACACTTCACTTTGTTATATTAGATTGAACCCACTACTACTTGATCACTGAGTCGTCATGGCCGACGCTCTGAAAGCTGAGGGCAACAAGGCGTTTGCTGAGAAAAACTACGACGAAGCTATGTAGGTATTTGATTGAGACGGTTAGTTTCACGTAGTGAATGGCTAATTAAATACAGTGAGAAGTTCTCGCAAGCCATAGAAATCGAGCCAGAAAATCATGTCCTGTACTCCAACCGATCAGGTGCATGGGCATCGAAGAAAGACTTCGACAAGGCTCTGGAAGACGCAAACAAAACCACGGAGTTAAAGCCTGACTGGGCCAAAGGTTGGGGGCGCAAGGGTGCTGCATTACATGGTACTGGTGATCTGGGTATGTTCCAGTTCTACAACTTCGAATAAATTTGCTGACCGCTATATTTTAGTTGGAGCTCACGATGCATACGAAGAAGCTTTGAAGCATGACCCCAATAACGCGCAAAGCAAGTCTGGACTTGCAGCTGTCAAGCGTGCTATTGATGCTGAAGCACAGGCGGACGGTGCAAGTCCTGGTGCTGGGCTTGGGAATATTTTCAACGACCCTCAAATGATCCAAAAGCTTGCCAACAACCCCAAGACACGCGGACTCTTAGCCGACCCTCAATTCATGCAAAAATTGCAGCGCTTGAGGCAAAACCCGAACGACATTGGAACCGAGATGCAAGATCCGAGATTCTTGCAGGTCATGAGTGTGCTTTTGGGCATTGACATGTCATTTGCAAACCCATCCGGCGAAGGAAATGGAGTACCAGACGTCAATGGCGCTAAGGAAGCAGAAGAGGATGTCCCAATGCCCGACGCTCGCCCTGCGACGGACCAGGCAGCAGAGCCAGCAAAGGTTCATGAGCCAGAGCCAAAAGCCGAGCCCGAGCACGAGCCAGAAGATGAGGATGCTGTTGCGGCAAAAAAGGCCCAGGAAGAGGCTCAAGCGGAGAAGAAGCTTGGTACAGAGAGCTACAAGAAGCGGCAATTCGATGCCGCTATCGAACACTACGATAAAGCATGGTCCCTGCATCAGGACATAACATACCTTACAAACAAGAGTGCAGCCCAGTTTGAGAAAGGCGATTATGCAGGAGCCATCGAGGCCTGCCAAATGGCTATAGAGAAGGGAAGAGAGGTTCGTGCAGATTTCAAGATCATTGCAAAGTATGTGCAAACCTACTCATCTTGCAGAAGGCTTGACTAACAATCAATAGGGCATTCGGCCGCATCGGCTCCTCCTATGAGAAGATGGGCGAGCTCCCACAAGCCATCACCAATTATCAGAAGTCACTTACCGAGCACCGTACACCAGATATCCTAAATAAACTTCGTGCTGCGGAGAAGGCACAGATAAAAGCAGAGACGGAGGCCTACATCAATCCCGAAGAAGCTGAGAAAGCACGAGAGCTTGGAGGCCAGAAATTCAAAGAAGCAGACTGGCCTGGCGCGGTCGAAGCCTACACCGAGATGATCAAACGAGCGCCCGATGACCCTCGAGGCTACTCTAACCGTGCCGCTGCTCTTATCAAACTGATGACTTTCCCCAGTGCTGTAGCCGATTGCGACGTTGCCATACAGAAGGATCCTAAATTCATTAGAGCATATCTACGGAAAGCACAAGCTTATTATGCGATGAAAGAGTACAGCAAATGTACTGACACTTGTGCGGAGGCCATGGAGCATGACGTTGGGGGTGCGAACCGAAGAGAGATTGAGCAACAACAGCAGAAAGCGTTGCAAGCACAGTATGCAGGCAGGGCAGGGGAGACTGAAGAGCAGACTATGGAGAGGATCCAAAAGGACCCAGAGGTAAGTCTACCGTTCAACAACTCTCTGTGGCTGTTAAGCTAAGATTTCGTACAGATCATGGGTATACTACAAGATCCAGTCATGCAGAGTATCCTTCAACAAGCCAAAGGCGACCCGGCTGCCCTGCAAGATCATATGAAGAACGCTGATATCAGAAATAAAATCACCAAGCTGGTAGCGGCAGGTGTGATTAGGACTCGCTGAGCAATATCGAACCAAAACCAGTGGATCAATGGCTACGGTCGTGAAGAGGCGTATCTTATTTGTATGAAGCGATTATCTGTCGAGGCACTTCAGCGAGGTCTGCATTTAGCGTTGTAAAAACTAATTCATGAACATAGCTGTGAATGTTTTCATGAGGAACGCTGTGCTTGTGAAATCTGATAAAGGTCGAACTATTCTCGTCCATGCCACCTGTCAGGCCAACTTGTAGGATTGACAGTATATGATATAAGTCCGATCTATTGGTGCTGTACCCTTTCACCCTTGAATAGTTGGAGACAATTTGCCCCAGGTCGTCCAAACCTTTTCGCCACCCCCAAAAGCATGGCTTGGAGTGGCAAGAAGCCTTCAGCTATATACTTTTGTAGTGTCTTTGAGCTTAGCGTCGCGCTATTGATGGAGTACGTGTAAATAACATCTGTATGCTATATTCCAATGATCTTGGTCCCGCGGCCTGTTCCTAGGCCTATCGTCATGAATACTCGTGGCTCCCAAACAGCTCTACTCGTAGCGCTGGCTACACCACTATCTCACCCCAGCGCAAATACAACAGGCATAGAACTCGACCAAGAGAATGTCGCAAAAAAGGAGAGATGTCCTAGGGCTGCTTTTCAGGGGTATTGCTCAAAGGTCCATGGCTGTTCTGGGAGAAGTAATGGGGAAGCATGCCTGTTTTTGGAAGGGTTCACCCCCTTACGGTATAAACCCCCTTACGGTAGAAGCACCCTGGAGACCAGATTTCTGATCCCTCAATCGGCACATTCCGGGGATCAATTGTGGCATCTAGGAAACCGCCTCTGGGCTGTCTCTACGGGGCCTTTTCGCTTCCTCTAGGCTTGAGCCCGATTGGCCATACAGTTGGGAGGTACATATAGTAAAGGGGCTGAAATATCATTACGGGTCTACCCACAAGGTAATCTATCTCGCTCACATTGTATCTCTAATTCATGTCTGGATCTCCTTATATCTTGAGCTGCATTTGATGTAAGATGGCGCTCATTGCCATTTTGCCCCACATAGCAGAGGAGCTCCGGGAGAGCGGTATCCAGCTTGTATGGTGGCCCCCATAGTCGCTGGATTTAAAAACTATCAAAACCGTTCGGACGATTATGGTGAGGGGAAGTTCAATTGTAATCAGCTACACATAATGATGAGTGAGGCATGGGAGGATCTAGCTAATCGAGGATATGCTAAAACGCTGTAGAGCTGTTGTTAAAGCCGAAGGTAATCATAACATTTGACAAAACACCGCTTTTAGCAGCATATGAATATACTGAAATCTAATCTAGTGATGTGTGGCGCGCTAAGCGTTACTATGCAGGGAGGGGAATACCTAGGTACGGTAGGTCCCATCTTCCCATGCCACCATATCAAGCTGCCGAATTCAGCTCTGTTGGTAGGCCACGATGGAACCCGGTTTGATTGTAATTGGTGTCAATTGCGTTTTTCGCGATACGCTAAGATCTGCTCGCATGGCTGGACGGGCTGAGCGAGGGTTGTTGCGCATGGCTATATGCATTTAGGATAAGGGTAAGGCATCTTTGTTCCGGGTTCGTGGGAGTCGCCAACTTTTGCCGGCTCTTTTGTGGTCTCCGCATACATTAGTAGCTGTGTATAGTGTCAACCAAGCAGATACCTTTGCATGTCACGCACAAGATCTGGAGGCCTCGATCTCCAGTCTCGGCCGGGGCAAATAGCGTCGGACAGTCGGCGTTAATTTAAGCTTAGGAGGCTTTCCGCTACAGGAAGATCAAGCGTCCAGAGCAAATAGATCGAGAGCTGCTGAATCGCTTCATCACTTCCTTGGAACAAACACGCAAAGAAGACAAGAACAAGGCAACGACGAGCTCTTGCCGCCTCGGGCTCCAGTTGACCTACAAGGTCTTTCATAAGGTCTTTCACCCTCTCAATTGGACTGACTGAGTCAACCTCGGTCAACAATTTCCATGATGATGTCCAATCCTACTTCGCATGCCGCCGAGCTCAAGTCCCAGGGTGCTGCCGAAGCAGCACGAAATCCCGACATCAAAGTAACTCCAGAGGATGCTGAGACTGTCATGACAGAGGAATCAAAGAAAGCTGGTGTCGCTGCTTTTCAATTTGACCCTGATGCTTCACCAGAGGAGAAAGCAGCTCAAGCTCGATCCGTAAGCTGTGTCTCCCATTTTCGGAATATGTGATGAGTTTGATCGGCTGAAAATGAGTAGCATGTACCTCCAGGCTTCCATCATGATAAGAAACCCAAAGCTGTTGGGCTTGTTACAGATATTGTACGTGACCCTGGCTTTGGGTTGTACAAAGTCCTGACATCAATCCTATAGGACGACGGCACGCCTGCTCAATACGATCTTCCCCCACCGTCTAAGGAGGGCGCAATTCCAGCCTCACCGCCGCCAGATGGAGAATCGAAGATGCCAAATGGCCATATACACCAAGATGAGGCCGAACGGTACGTTAAGCAGACCGGCTGGGCACCAAGGTTTGGGCAGGGAAGCATAACCTCGGAGGAGGCTGGAGAGAGTCTTCTGGACCACGCAACATTGCTAGAAAGCAAGCTAGACGACAAGTTCTTTGGCGGTATGTTAATTACAGTCTAAGCAACTCCATTTGTATATGAAGAAATTGCTAATGCGCATGGCAGACTGGTATCACAACGCTGCAGTTATTGTATTTGCTTGCTTAGGATCGTGGGTTGTCGCGCTACTGGGAGGCGGTCTTGCATGGGTGTTCATTATCATGGCTATTTGCGCAACGTATTATCGAACTTCAATCCGACGGACGCGACGGAATTTCCGTGACGATGTCAACAGAGAGATGGCCAAAACCCGTCTGGAAACGGACACTGAGAGCTTGGAATGGATCAACAGCTTTTTGGTCAAGTTCTGGCCAATATACGCTCCTGTACTTTGTGAGACCATCATCAACTCCGTAGATCAGGTTTTGAGCACGTCAACGCCAGCTTTTCTCGACAGTATGCGCATGAAAGTCTTCACCTTAGGATCGAAGCCGCCACGAATGGACCACGTGAAGACGTATCCTAAAGCTGAGGATGACACGGTCTTGATGGATTGGAAATTTAGCTTTACTCCAAACGATACTATGGATCTCACCGCTCGACAGCTCAAGAACAAGATCAATCCTAAGGTTGTACTTGAGGTTCGAATCGGTAAAGGGGTTATTAGCCACGGCATGGACATCATCGTTGAGGACTTCGCCTTCTCCGGTCTGATGAGGGTCAAGATTAAGCTTCAAATTCCGTTCCCACATATCGAGAAGGTTGATATATGTTTCCTTGGAGAACCAGACATTGACTATGTTTGCAAGCCTTTGGGTGGTGACACACTGGGCTTTGACATTAACTTCATTCCTGGCCTTGAGGGCTTCATTAAAGAGCAGATCCATGGGAACTTGCGTCCAATAATGTATAATCCGAATGTTTTCCCAATTGAGATAGCCAAAATGCTTGCTGGTAATCCCGTGGATCAAGCCATTGGGGTGTTGGCTGTTACCATCTATGGTGCCCAGGGGCTTAAGAATTCAGACAAGATGGCAGGGACTCCGGATCCTTACGCTGTCGTATCACTGAACAGCCGCGACCCCCTTGGCAAGACTAAAACAGTCAAAGGAAACGCCAATCCTCGTTGGAATGACACATTGCATCTCATTATCACTTCCCTTGCTGATTCTCTTACACTTCAGGTATACGACTGGAATGAATATCGCAAGGACAAAGAGCTTGGCACTGCGACCTTCCCACTGGATCAATTGGAATCTATCACGGAACATGAGAATCTGCAGCTGGAGATACTGGGCAACGGAAAGAATCGAGGTATCATCCAGGCCGATATTCGTTTCTTCCCTGTCCTCGAAGGGGTGAAGAAGGAGGACGGAACCATGGATCCGGCGCCTGAGTCAAATACTGGCATTGCTAGATTCACTGTGGAACAAGCAAAGGATTTGGATGGTACTAAGAGCTTGATCGGCCAGCTGAATCCATATGCGACTCTTCTTCTTAACAGTAAGGAGGTGCATCAGACACGTAAACTCAAGAGAACCAATAATCCTATATGGGACAATGGATCAAAAGAATTCTTGATTACTGACCGGAAATCAGCAAAGCTAGGCTTGGTGATCAAAGACGATCGAGATTTAGGAGAGGACCCAACTCTTGGTACTTATCAGATCAAGCTCGATGATATGCTGCAATTGATGGAGAAGGGTCAAGAATGGTACAATCTTGCAGGGGCAACGACTGGTCGCACCAAGATGATGCTTCAGTGGAAGCCTGTGGCTCTGAAAGACGCACTTGGCGGCTCTGGTGGCTACATCACCCCTATTGGAGTCATGCGGTTCCACTTTATGAGTGCCAAAGACTTACGAAACCTCGAGACCATGGGCAAGTCTGATCCCTACGCTCGCGTACTGCTATCTGGCGTCGAAAAGGGCAAGACCGTCGCATTTCAGAACAATCTCAATCCTGAATGGGATGAAGTTATTTATGTGCCAATTCATTCGCCTCGCGAGAAAGTGATTGTTGAAGTTATGGACCAGGAGACTAACGGAAGGGACCGTCCGCTGGGCATGGTAGAGGTACCAATAGCGGACTACGTGCATCAAGCTGAAAACGGAGAGTATGAAGTCCACGACGACAAGCAACAACTATCGAAGCTCCTTCGTGCCAGTGGGAAAGGGTCGCCAAAAGGAACACTCAATTACGCGGTCTCTTTTTTCCCGACTCTCAATGTTATTGACCCTGAAGAAGAGGAAGCAGAGAAAAAGAAGGCTGAAGAGGCTACTCCAAGACCTTCATTAAACGGCACACCTGGTAGCACCGACGGGAGGTCGAGAAGTAGCACTGTCAACTCTTCAACGATTGCACCAAGCTCCAACGGGAAAGGTGGAGAGCGTGGGAAACTTAATACAAGTCTCGCTAAGCAGCTCTCAAAGAATGAGAAGGACCAGGAAGAGACCCAGCAGGACGGAGTAAAGGTCCCCCCAAAATTGCGTCTTAGCCCTGAGGAACTCTTGAAATACGGTGAGCACATCCTTTTCCCCAACCTTGCAATTGCGGTTGCAATTTTCTACCATTGGCTTCATCAACGCTGACATCGAAATGTTTCAGAGTCCGGACTCCTCATATTCAAAATTGTCGAAGGAACTCTCTCACATACCGATGTACGTATTGAAGTCCTTATGGACGATTACGTGTTTCCTGCATATTCCACAGCAAAAGCTCGATCGACGCACACCGTTTTTGGTGAAAGTAAGTTACACCCGTAATTCACCCTTCATCGGTGCTAATCCTTCGGCACACAGCTGGTGATGCGTTCGTGCGAGAGCTTGAGTTCTCGAAAGTCACTTTACGGTTGAAGCATAAAGAAGACAGGAAAGGTGACGGCGATAACGAAGAGCACACAATCGCGAAGTTGCAGGGGAACACTATAGATGTATTGCAGAGATGCTTGGTAGGTCCATCGTACTTAAGCTAATACCAAGCTATTACTGACGGCTTTTCCCCACAGTATAAAGACACTGAGCTGGTTCTGAAGAGCTCCGAGGGTACTGTAAGCAGAGTCACCATCAACATGAAGTACATACCTGTCAAGATGGATCTCGACCCAAGTGAGAGTATGAACAACATGGGTGCTCTACGTGTGGATATCTTGGATGCGGCTGACTTACCAGCCGCTGATCGAAACGGCTACAGCGATCCGTACTGCAAATTTACTCTGAATGGTAAAGACATCTATAAGACAAAGGTGCAGAAGAAGACCCTTCATCCCGCTTGGAACGAATTCTTCGAGTGTCCAGTAAAATCCCGAACAGCAGCCAACTTCAAGGTCACTGTCATGGATTGGGATATGGGCGACAAGGATGATCTTCTAGGGGAAGCAGCTCTCAATCTCAATCTTCTTGAACCTTTCAAGGCACAGGAAATGGTGCTAAATTTGGATGGCAAGTCTGGCGTACTTCGGCTTAAGATGCTCTTCAAGCCAGACTACGTCACCAGATCAAGACAGGGTTCATCGACATTCTCTGGTACATTCGCTGCACCAGGCAAGATCGTTGGTGCACCCGTCAAGGGCGTCGGCAAGGTTGGCGGTGCGGTTGGGGGAGGAGTTGTCAAAGGTGCCTCCTTCCTGCGGCATGGCTTTAAAAGTAACAAAAACAGTCAAGATATCAGCAATGGGAACGTCGAGCTCCCTGAGGATTTGACCGTCAATGGTGACTCTGCTATGGGCACGCCGCAACGCACAGCTCCAATGGCCGACCAAAGTCCTTCTGTCCCTCAAACCCCAACTCCCAAGCGAGCTACAAGCTTCGGTGCCGCATCTTCTGTGAGCGGCGCAGGTGGAACACCGGGCAAGCCGGAGGCTGGTGCTGCTATGTTCATGATACAATCGGCGTCCGGATATCCAACTTCGTCAAAGATTCAAGTTCACGTGAAACAAGTGTCTGCCAAAGGTGCCAAGGAGATATACAAAACCAAGGCCATTAAGAATACCAGTGGTCAGATTGAGTGGGACGCTGAGATGTTTAAAGTCACTTGCTCACCTGACACCCAATTTCAGATTCAGGTGGAGGACGACAAACTTTTAGGAGGCCATAAGCTCGGTGAAGCGCTCTTCTTCATCGATGACTCTCCCTCTGGTAGCGAGAAGACTGTCAAGGTAGGCGAAGGTAGTGTTCTGGTCAAAACAACCTTCATGCCTGCAGAAGACGGTATGGCCGAAAGCCCGAGAAGTCGAAGGAGCTTCTTGAGCAAGAGACCGCGAGATGTGAGTGGTGCAAAGACACCTACCCCAAGCTGAGCAGATTTTCCAAAAGCGAATGTTGCTGTGATATTGTTACTAGCGCGTTGATACCATTATGCATTTTCTTTGGACGGCGCTCTTGATAGCTCCAATGTGAACATTCTTCCCGGGGGGAAGTGGGTGCGTCAAGCCTTTCAGTGCCTAGATTTAATCTGTGGCTGTATTTTGAGCCGAAATGACCACTTCCATTCTACAAAAACATGCGTATGCGAGGAACATTATGCTAAGGCTATTGATACATTGGAGGACGCATATCTTCATTACAAATGTACCTTAAATCAATCATCCAAGGCCCGAATACAATACATATCGGGCTTGCAAAGCTACGTCCACACACATGGTTCTGCCTAGCTGGTGGAAGCTCCCGGCCGCACAAGAAAGCTACTGTAGTCTCAGGATATTCAGTTGAGTACCCACATTCCCTTCCATCCAATTCCCAAACTGCTATTTACAAACCAAAAATGGTTCAACGGTGCGTAGTCTTTCTCTTCGTTCACAGCTGGAACTCCGTCTCCAATCCAAATCCATCACAGCCTCAATTCCCTACCCCTCATTCAACCTCTCTTCCTCCTCCTCCCCCGTTTGCCCTCCCTCCGCACTCATACAAAGCCTCACCCTTTTCTTCATCACCGTTCCCTAAAACTGTCCCCATATCTTCCTCTTCCTCTTCCTCTTCATCAAATCGCATCTCCTTCTTCGCAGGCTTGCATTTCATGTTCTCGGAAGCTTTGTGGGCGGGAGCGCTGTGACCACTTTCGATGTCGTGGCGGGGGATTGGTTTTGTGGGTGAGGGACTGATGGGAGGAGGTGATGAGAGTTGTGGGGGTTGTTGTTTGATTTGTTGGCATTTCTTTTGCTTTGACACTAAATCTTCCTCGCCGTCGGCGTCGGCGTTGGCGTCGTGGGGAGAGGCGAAGCGGACGTGTTTCTTTGGCTTTTTGTTGAGATTCTCGAGCTCGTTTCTTCTAGGCTTCCATATATCTGCTTCCTCCGGGGTGCAGTAGAGCCATTGCTGGTGCCGTGACAAGGTCAGAAGGCGTGATAGTGGTGGTGGTGGTGATGGTCGTTGGAGGCCTAGACATGGAGGGGTCTGTGGGTCTGGACTGCATAACGTGGAATAAAACTCTTTGGTGACAGAAGGAGGGAGGCTGTAAGTATGGCTAGGAGGTGGTGGGGGCTGTTGTGGGGGGGAATCGAGGAGGTTGCTGGGGTTAAGGGATTGCGGGTCAGGATGCTCGGGAGTTGTGTTTCTGGTACTGGCACTGGCTATGTCCATTTCGGACATGGACATGAACTGCCGGTGCATGGCTGGTGTGATGTGGTCTCTCATGGTTGTTTTCGTTCGAACTGTGCGCTCAGCCGTTTGATTGATAATGTGGCTTGATGTGGAAAACGCAAGATTGATAAAGGATCAGATAGAGGAAGGGAGAAGAGGAGAGCAGAAGCGTCTGCATAATTGAGAATTATAAATTGCATCTTGAAATAAGAACTTCCTCGGATTTCTTGCATGTGAAAATGTAACGTAGAAAAAAGAGCATCAAAAAAGAAATTTCTTGGATTTTCCTTGTCACTTAGATTTTCTCATCTTCAAGCTCTCTAAGTGTTTTGCAGATGGCGACTATCCAATCTTGTGGAAAGATGGAAAGCTCCTCTCTGGAGAATTTACCTAATGTCCAACGAGTACAGGTACAACGAGAGTTTCAAAGACTGGAAAATGAGTTTAAAATCCATGGTAGAACCCTCCAGGAGGACAGTCCAACTCCATGTATCAAGCTAGACTCCCGGATCACTAATTGAAGATGAACATACACGACAGCTGTCGCATTGTCTATAATGCTGGAACAGGGATTGGGTGAGCATTTGGCAATCTTTTCAGCCATATTAATGGTGGCTGTTCTCATTATCAAAGGTGCCACTCACCATGCAATTGCACGAATTCATTATACATGATAAGGGTCGGGTGCTTGAAGATTGAGGTTTTTGACTTGGTAGGTGTTGAAAGACTCGAGTATGTTCTTCATGAATTTCATTGCTATGCTTGTGCCGTTCAGTGTGATGCAGAATTTCAAATTCGTGTTGTATGACACCAATTCTTCAGGCAATTCAGAAACGGCATAATAGCACTCATAGAGAAGAAGGTGTATTTTTATTCTGCGTAGAATATTGGTGAAGGTTCGCGACGTATCTGTTCTTTGACACGCAAAGAGTTGTGCAGATATCTTGCTCGGCCACAATTGACATACAGGATTTTTCGTTTTGGATAGAATCGCATGCAATTGCCTTTAGAGCAAACGGGCTTGCTCATGTTAGGCTTATGATGGCATTTCAGCGTATTCCAAGTCCTATAACTGTGGAAATCGCTTCCCTGTACCCGACCGCCGTCATACTCGGTATATAAACAACTCCTTGTTGAGCTTCGTGAAGTTCGCTGTATTTGTGGAGAATGTATTCCTACGGAGGAATAAGAACGACTTGCTATACCGGGTTTTGTTATACCAGGTTTCGAGGTTCAGCTGAAGCGCCAAGAAATTGAACGGACTTCTCTTCGATGCCCTGTAGATCTCGCTTTTAAAGACAGTGAGACTGATACTGTAATAGCGGCTCCTCATACAGTGACTGATGTCGGTGATGATGAGCCACGGTGGAAGTGCCTAGCCATGCTGTTAGTGCTGAGAGTTGTCGTAGTTATACATGGCTTCGCAGGATGCTTTAGACGACAAGAGATCTAAACCCATCAGAGCGAGAAATCACCAGCTTGTGTCGAAAATAGACAGGGCTACAGAACCTGGTACATCGAATCTTCCTGGCCCAAATCTTCAAGCGAGCTATTGTCCTTAAGGCACGTTTCAGCAGCCGTCCAGTCTTCTTCTATTATCGAAGCCACAACGTAGTCCAAGCGGAGACACTGGAGATCTGTAGAATTACCGAACTCCAGTTGTGCGGAACGTATACACGGCTCTTAGTGGCGTCTTTTGATTAAGAGAGAGTTGGCTTCTCGCCAAATGGTAGTAGACTTTGTTTAGGTCCGACTCGGCTACAGCTCCACAGCCAATGCTAAATTCTGCTTCTAGAGATAAGATATATTCCGATCCTGCCTCCGCGTGGAGTAACAAAAATTCGTTATCGATTGGGTGTTTTGACACTCTCCACCGTTTCAAGCAAGGCTCCATGATTCCATGTCCACAATGATAATATTCCTCGTCTATAGATTTTTATACTCTAGCGTAGTACCGAACCACCCTTGGAGAGTAATTAAACCAGGTCCCGAGAACTCTGGATGCCTGCGTATCCATAGACTCTAGCTGGAACTGTGGACCAGGAGGCGGTGCATAGTCGGTTTCTGGCTGCCGTGTGTCTATCAATGTATAGATTCTTGGTCTCTCGAGGCCGCTCGTTGGCCTTCTCATATCAGAAGGCCATTGATCAGAGCGTACTAACATGCGCCTCTTGTTGTAGCCGGCCCTCTTGTAGTCGTCGGAGGGCTTGCTGTTCCTGCGCTCTTACTTTTAGCAGTGATCCCGACTTTTGCTTTATCCTAGACTTCTCATCATCCTATGGCTGTTGTTATGCTTTTTGCGCGCCCTACCAGATCCGGTTCCTTCTGTCGCTCTCGCCCCCTATCCATGTCGCTTCACGAGCCGAGCTCAAGCAATGCTTCACTCATGCCACCTTCATCAGGCTTTTGCACGTCGAAAATGAATTTGGGCACTAATCGTTCTTGTCACAACCAGCCTTTTTTTTTGGACATCCAGCTCATATAGGTACCGCGAGAGGTTCCAAATGCATTCTCAACAGAGGTGGGAACTGGACGTGACCGACTTTCCGAATGCTAGAATATGATGACGACCATTTCGGAGTAATCTTGAACTGCAACCTGCTGTGAACATGGCATAGTCCACTACCTTCGCGTGCTCACGTGAGAGCGTCTTGTTCTCATAGTCGACTTCTTCAACGCTTTTCGCACCATTACTCTCGCTGATCACGATAGCTTACTGTAGCATCGCAAATGGGCCAGCTAGAATTTGTAAGCTGCGAGCGTTGCCACCTATGTTTTTATAGGTACTTCATGCCAGATCTGTGAGAACTCTTTGCTGTTATCTTGCGGTACCTGCCAAGCCATCAATGACGTTACCGAACAAGGGGTTTGCCTTGCTGAAATTGGGCCTCGGTTACTTCTACCGAAGGCATAATTAAGGTAGGGTGTGCTTCCTTGAAATAGTAGGATAGAACCTGCACATATTGAATAATTTGAGTGCTGCTACGTGGTCCTTTCTATGCAAGCTGATTGTGCTATCCAATGATCAGCTCTAAGCTAGCCAAAGGAATTAATACAGGCTTTTGAATTGGAGACATATCAATCAGTGGCAGAGATAACGAATGTTAAGATTCCTAGCATGTCGGCATAACCTCAGCGAAGGAGAGATGTTACCTCGACGCATTGTCGTCTGCCGTACAGCTAACTCACGTCTATGGCTGTATAAGACTAGGTGAAAGGATGATGGATGCTCAATCATCCATTGACAAAAAATTGAGTCATCTGTTAGCACGACAGCCCGTCATTGAGGATCATAAGCCAGAAGACGACTTGCATGGACACAGGAAAGTAGAGAGATCTGTATCTAAACGCTAAAAGAGTCTGGCAATCATTGACACTGCAAGAGCTCAACCTCTGCGATGCACCCGATAAGGGCTACCCTGGTTTTTCTGTAATTCTCCAGGGCTGAAGCAAGAGGTGGCCGAGAAACCATTCGAACACTGAACGGGGCCCTGCGAGCCGCTAGGATATCACGAACTCCACCTAGAGACCGTCATCGAGCACACTGTATTCGAGGCATTCAAAAGATCTTTAAGGAGCCCCACCCAGTCCCCCGTGTGGTCCACAATGACTCTGCTAGCGTCGAAGAAGACCTCGCTATCTCTCGGAGAACGAGGCCGGAGGACAAGGGCGAAGATCGTGCTCACCTACAGTAAGGGCGTCAGCGATACCTCGCTCGATGTCTCATTCCTCTGAGCATACGAGACGGGTGCATAGTTAGCTTGCTAACGCCGGACCATCGAAATTGAAACCTTGGAAAGGCTCATAGATTGAAGATCGAAATCGTTGACATGGTTAGCGAAAGAGAAGCGGGCGGTGGAGGAAGTAATGCGATACTGAAGGTCATGCAATTCTTTATCAGAAGGCCATGCGGGCAAAGGGTGGTTTTCCCTTGCATCGGTCTGATGCGACACATCTGTACGGCTCCTTGGTCCAAAAATTGCGGGCACAATTCCCATATTCCTATGTCGAATAGATACTTGACTTTCGATGGCCTTCAGGAGAGGCCGGAACGTTAAGATGCCACACCGCCATTGTCTCCTGTACGGAGAAGCTCGCAGGTTTGCCAGCGTTGTGAGTCGAAGTCATTCTTGATACAACCCTTCACTACCTCCTGGCGCCTATCGGAGTACATGATGTCAATGCAAATATCTAGCAAATGCCGATCTCCTGACCAAAATTCTATTGTCCTTTAGTGAAGGATACCGGAAGTGGATCTTAATTACGCAACGCAATCAACTAGGTGGCTATGGCTGCTCCGGCCAGGTGTGAAAGCGAGAATGTATCCGGTACTTGACGTTACGACCTTCCTTCAGCATTGACTATTAGATCAGCAAAGATGAACTCGTTTCGATAAGGGATCTACTTCGAATTAAGGCTGAGATCAACAAGAGCCTTCCTTCACCCAAAACGCCTCAGATAATTAGACCTGGTACGACTCGTGACTCCGGATTTTCAGAAAGTGAGGCTGCTCTATTTCATAAGCTTGAATAAAGCTACGGATCCTCTGCATGCAACCTTCTTTCTATGCACTGAAAGCACGAAGGTCATGCGTCCAACGGGTCAGCTATCTCGCGAACAGGCTGCAAGATATGATGCTTCCCGCCTGGCATATCAATTATGCGGCCTTCCCGTGTTGAAACCTGGTAGATGGTAGCACAGCCGTGGCACGGATGGGACGAACCGAGTTCTGGAACAGCGAGCGTTGCCGTAGACCCATACATCTCCTGCTTCCCCACATTCAGGATTTGTTGGGTGCTGCGCTCGTCATCGAGCTAGTGTTTGCCCCTCAACGCCCCTCAACGGTCTAACGGTCGTGTTCATTCATCTATTGGAGTTGCAAAATCGCTCTGAACGGCTCAGTCGTATCAGGATCTTCCCTTACATCGGGACATACCGAACTCTTACGGCATTCTTATCAACAGTTGGCTAATCTTGCAGGACTTTAATTTATGTGGCTGGCGTACAACGGTCCAGACCTTCAGACCACGAGGGAAGACGCATCCAATGCACTGCAAGGACAACATCAGCTACGCGAGATCTTGCATACACCATATGACTGAGAATGCTCTAAAATAAGGGTGAGCACACCATTGGCGCTTGGAAAACAGTACATTATCCGCTATACGATGTTGTGCATCGGGCGGGATAGGAAATTTGGCTTCAGGATGATTAATGAGGCGAGATCAAGGAATTTGACTTCCGGCAAACTTGATGTAACCAGATCCCCCAGATCTGTGATGTAGAGAAGATGTGAGATGCGCTGGTACGTCACTGCGTGCATTGCGTGCATTGCAGATGCGGGTACCAGATGGTGATAGATAGGCTTCCCTTTCAAAACCGGGTAATGCGGGAGCCCAGGGAAAGACAACAGATCTAATTCTAGCCCAAAAGATCAGGGTTGGCCTGCTGCACGTTTCGATGGATCGTCTCTCCTCAACTAGACCCTATCCCGGCGGTTCGGTGACTTAGGCTAGAATACACGGGATGTAGCATGAAGTTGCATGCACCGGCCTCTCGCCCCAAACAGCGTGCGGGCTCCACGAGTAGAAAGCATTGCGAAAGGAGCGAAGAAGCGAAAGACGATTGGTGGCGGACTGACCGTGAAAGCAATGGACCCTTTTCCTCTCGTGAGAGAAAATGAGAGGGGGATGCTAAGTTGCCAAGAGGCCAATTTGCCACAGCGGGCGCGCGAGGGCTTGTCACCAAGATATGTGGGGGTGAATCGTTTGGTTCTTGTTTGATGGAGTTTCGGACCAACGATTATTCCGAAACGCATGAGTGAGCCCCTCGCGCAGCTCGGCGCTTCAACATCGTGAGATGGCAATGGCTATGGCCAAAGTCGAGCTGAAGTGGCGAGATAACGAAAAGGTGGCGGCGCGTGGAAGTCAAATCCCACCTGAAAAGTGAAAAGCAATCTGATACGCGATCAACCTCTCAGGCGGCTTTCATCATCCAGCATATCGTCGTCCGGCCATTACGTCGACTTTGACAGCGTTATTTTTGGTGGCGCGACGTCAGCGGTGAGATGGACCGTGGTCTGGACTGATCCGAGACGAATGGTGGCTTGCCAGCCGTGGGAAGCCAGGGGGAAGCCATGGCTTAGGTAAATCCTAGGCAGTCGCTGGGGAGCTTCGAGCCGTCTGAGGCGTCGACGCCAAAATGTCCACTTCAAGAATCCTCTGCATCGCGTTTGGGAATAGTCGCCGGACCAGGATAGCGAATTGAGTATGAGACGTTCTCTGGCTTGTACCGCTGTACCCCAACAGGACGAGGCGTCCTCTTATTGACAAATACTAACCACTTAGCACCAGTCGGATGGCGCTCATAAAACAATCCTTTTCGCTTAATGCCCTTGATGCGAAAAAAGAAGAAAAATGTCGTGGAGATCTAGATCGGAGGGGTGACAAATTGCGGTACAAGGCCATTGGTGTTCAAAGCTGTGCAGTTGCAGTTGCAGTTTGCAGTTGCATCTGCGTGGAGAAAAGTCCCAGCTAATTTTACCTGACCCCACTTCTCCCATACTGGGTAGACTTACTTTATCCTGCGGGGAGTAGCAGTTTAAGGAATTGATGAGTGGTCAGGCAGGGGTGGTCAGTGTGGTCAGTGGGAGCACCGCGACACGACCTGCCTGCTGATCTCATGGAGTCATCGAGGGGAGGGTGACGGGCAAGGCATGCGAAGGCGAGCAGCTCGTCAGGTGCTGGGGTGACTTTGGTGGAATGCTGTGCGCTGGGTGGGCTACTAAAGTTCCTACTGGCGCTGATCCTTTGGGGCTACCCTGGGTACGAAGACAGACTACCTTTTGGTCTCCATCACCCTAAAGGGGCCTAAGCTTTAGGGACTAGCTTTGGGGAGTCCCTGCTCCCTGGACCAATCCCGGAGTCAGGCTCCGACGGGTCATCACGGGATCTGCGCGGCCGCTAGCGGGACACGATTCGTTACCAAACTTGCCCTCTCTAGCGATCGGTCTACTCGTGCTACTCGTGCTATGAATGAAGCTACTCTATGATCAGCTATGATGAGCTATGATCCCTGTTCACCTGATCCATTACTTCCCTCCCTAAAATATTGACGGCCACTTAGACCCTCAGCTCAAAGCCTTGAACCTGCTCCACGCGGGTGGCCAAACCCCAATTTCCATTCAGAGAAGGTAAGAGAGGGCCAAGGTATGAGTGAACCCCGAGGGGCAAATTAATCAGCCCCCTTCAGCCCTTTCGCCCTTTCAGCTCCTTGAAAGTAAGGAAAGTCACCGACGCGCCGGAGATGGCCTATGCGAATAGGAGCTACCGTTTACACTCAATTCAAATTATGACTGTGAATGGTTGATAATCTCCCGCACAGGGCACCTTCCCAACACCGTCTAAGGGATCCATGAGCCAATGACGACTACTAATTGACCTAAATCAGGCCATTGATCCGCTGTCACACACTCAATGGCTTCGAGATGGCTTCAATCTACCTCAATTGCGCGTTCCCCCTTGTATCATTTGCTCGGAAATCGAGTCTACAATGAATTGACGCCCCGGCGGGTGTGGACTCTTCTTGGTCTTTTAAGATCTTGACTCTTTCCCTCTTCCCCTTAGACGTTTGAGGCATTATCTAGCCTCCTAGCCTTTGTAATCCTTGCGACGATAGGCAAGGTACCTTAATTGTTTCTTTGTTCGTACCCGATATGATTGAGGGCAAGCTATCTTAACTATTATTTGCAAGTACGGTGAAATGGGAAGGCTAATGGACATGGGTTCCTTCTGATGTAAGTGACTAAAGGTCGAACCAATGCAAGCCACCCTGGACCATAACCAGGCATCTTCTCGTCTCATTGCCCGAAGCATGGACGAAAGATGATGCAGTGAACAGCGCTAAGTCTATGCCGGCCAATAGGATACCGCGGTTTGTGGGGCATGGTGCAGAAGAGTGCATCAAACAATGCAATTGAGGTATGGCAAGATCGAGGCGAAAGCTGCTCGGCAATCTACAATAACCCAGAAACTAAGGCATCGGGGTCCATCAAGGGCTCCTCACGCCTCCGTGGCTGCTTTCTTAATAACCTTTCTACTCTACATTAGGCTGCTTAAGTGCCCCCCTCCGTATGCACGACGTCAAGGACACTCTATCACCCAGTTGATCCACCGCAATCGCACTGCTGAGCTGCATACCCATCCCCCCCAGCCTGCATGAAGTGGCTCTCCGACTCCTAAGGGCCTAGATCTGCCACTTACACTCTGTCGCATAACGTAAAAGCCCTAAGCTTTTCGAAGATTGGCGTCTGAATCACTCGACTTTACCATTTGATATCAACCTTACTCAAGCAAATCATCAAAACCACTATGCGAGAACAAGTTTCAGGTATCATGGAACGCTCTAACCTCCCATTCGTATACCCTCCTCACCCCCTCTTAGATAATGGAAGCTTCCAATATCACCTTCCCAACTAACGATACTGCCAACAACATGCACCAGGTGCCGATTCAACAGCAGGCTGTTCGGCCTCGAGAGAAGTCAAAACGGCCTCAACTGTCATGTAACCCATGCAGAGCTCGTAAAGTCAAGGTCCGTACCCGTTTTGCTTAAACACCTGTGTTTCATCACTCACGAAGAATTGCTTGCAGTGTGATCGTATACAACCGTGTACAGCATGTTCATTACATCAGATTGCTGAGTTATGTCAATTCGATCTTTCTGAAGCCGAGCGCCAACCCATTCTTCAAGCCGAGGCTCTGAAAGATAGAGACAAGACTATTGCTCAGCTTCGCAATGAGGTTGCTATCTTGCGGGGGGAGCCCATCAAGTTGGAGCCCATGGATGATGTTCCCTTCCAAAGCGGGCAGAAGATGAAATTGCCCCCAAGAGTACCCCGCAAACCAACCAATCTGGCTCAGAAACGCTCCTACACCAGTGAGATGCACGACAACATTTATTTTGGTAGTCCAGGAATGACAAGTGTGGTTGAAGAGGTACGCGAGTACTCATTTCCTGCGCTGTCCAATCATTTGGCTGAAGTGCCAAAGTTCGCACATCTAGCATTTGACCGCAAAAGTGCCAACCTAACTCACACAATCCCCCGGGGAACTGACATCTTTGCTTTTCAACTGGCGACATCACATCCATTTCCAACGCTCTGGTCTGCTAAAGATGACACCTCAACTCTCATCAAGTTGCTGCCGCCTGAACAAGACTTATTCTTCTACCTCGATGTCTTCCAGCGACGAGCTCAATCCTGCTCGTTTCCTCACGTTCCTGACGAGTGCACTGCTAATGAAGTCCGGAGATTCCTGGAGAATGTGGAGCACAACGCCGCTCTTCATCCTGACATGCTTGCTTTGCTCTTTGCCACGCTAGCGCAAGGTTTGCAGGATGGTGTGTATGATAAGTTCGGCGGGAAATGGATGGCCGGCAGCGTTGAAGCAGAGTCAAAGAAAGGCGATGTGTACAGTCAGTTCTACAGCTCCAAGTCTAATGTCCTATCGCTCATCGTAATAGTTGCTGCTTCCATGCAATGTTTAAGGCTGGCTTCATTCATGAACCGGCCAACCCTGCTTGTCATAGAAGCACTGGTCATGATGGGTCCCTACCTCACCAACAGCGGCAAATTTCTTGATGCATCAGCTCTCTATGGTGGGACCGTCAGGCTGGCTCAAAGCATTGGCTGTAAGTCGAGTACCCTATGGTTTTTATCACCTTTAGCCTGACAGTCGTAGTGCATCGTGATCCACATCTGCTGAATCCGCCCGCACCTTTCAAAGAGGTAAAGATTCGCAAGAATCTATGGTGGTGGATCCTACACATGGATCAACAGTACTCTATGACGTTGGGCAGACCTCTAGCAATTTCTAGCATGGGTGACTGCCCCCCTCCTGAGCCGATTGTGCCTGATCCAGTTATTCAGAGCCTGTCGAATTATATCACTCAATTCACTATTTTAGGTCGTCGAATTCTATCCACTGCGTACCTGAGCAATGAACAAATCGACACATATTCCGACGAGTTGCTGCAGCTGTCAGCGACTCTGCCTGCCATGATGCAATTCGACGGGACGTGGCTGCAGAAAGATAAGCCACTTCCAGCATGGCCATTAGACGCTCAAGCAGGAGTGCTGCATGCAAAGACGCACAACTTTCTTATATTGCTTAATCGCCAGCGAATTGAGAACATTCGACGTAACTCGGACCCTCCGTCGATCGACATCAGGACGTTCCCAAAAGCCAGTGATCCCAATGCCGTACCGCGAGGTCGGGATCGGGTCCTTGCATCCAGTCGAGCACTACTCGTTGCATTCGAATATTTTCAGACCCGGGTACGCTCTGCGTTGATCTGCTGGACTATGGGTCAAATGGCTTTCAACGCGGCTATGATTCTTCTCCTATCGATGCTCGAGACAGGGGATACGCAGGATCTCGCAGCGGTACAACACACTTACAGCACTTTCCTTGAGATGAATAAGCTTGGCATCCACAAACTCGCGGGCGCAGCAGTCGAACGGCTTGGGATGATAATGAAGGAGTTTCGGACAGGCGATCCAGAAAACGAGACTGTCATGGGTTCGCAAGGGATGATGCTCCTAGAAGATCCAGGGCTTCAAGGAGCACTACCTGACAGCTACTCACCACTCAGCTTTGAGATGGCTGGTGGTCAAGATACTCCAGGCATGGAAAGGTCATCCACTGACATGGGACATCGCACTGAGGCCTCGCAATTTGCGAGGAAGAAGGCTACACGAAGGCCATTATCTGGTCGAGACATCAAGGGTCGGCCCTTGAAGAAGGTCATGACAGCAGCTCACCGCCCACTAAGTGATCGTCGCTTTTCTGATGGTGCAGCACTTCGACCTCACAAGAAGAAGCGGACTAATCGAAGCACACCGAACCTCTCCCTACTCACCAGTCTTCCTGGCCAGCATCAATTTTCAATCACCCCACAACCCACCATAAAGCCCGAAACGCTTTTCTCCCCCATCGAATCATCCTTCCAATCCTTTCAGCCCATCAACTCCCCAAATCCTCCACCCCTAGACCGCAACCGCGACTTCGAATCCACACCCCGCCCTCAATTCCCGCAACCTCACGAGCACATCCCCGGCCTCAACAACCAGCAACAACAACACCCTCACCATCACGCAGCCTCCGACCCCGGCCACGACACATTCAACTTCAGCAACGCAACCACCCCTGGCGCGTCGACCGATTTTTTCGACGAGAGTTTCCAGAACGCGAGCCAGCATTTTGCAGATTTCGATCTCAATGCTCCGAATATCGCACCTTATGACCATCCTCCGTACTCAGCGCCACCTTTCAGCTTGCCGGACGAGCCATCATCAGCGTATCATCGTCACTTCTAGCGAAGCACATCCGTTCATTATTTCCAGCGATAGAGAGCGCGGGGATTGCATCATGGAACTCCATAACTATACCCTACCAGTACACGACGGGCGATGCGCTGCGAGATGGGTTCTTCATGATAGAGCACACAGGGACTACAATCGATGATGTTGGACATCATCGAATTTCAATGACCATGTGAAGCTACGTTTAATATGATCTGCTGCACAAAGAAACACAGTATACGGCGTGGATATCTTCATCAACCATCGTTTATTATCACCCAAAAGCATTTTTATGACACAAGCATAGCCCGGCGTTGTGCTTTACAATACTTCAGCGTTAGTGAATCATTGCTCTATTCGTACGACACTCGTTCACTTCTATATTCTTCTTCAACACTACAACGCTTTATTACACCCATGAATATACTCACCCTACACCTTCTATCCCACAACCTTCAATTCAACTCGATCCGACCCCGGGCAGGGAGAAACGCGTGTCTGGCAACATCTGTATGGCTTTTCCCTCTGCACCGGTCCGGAATTCTGGCAAACCATGGCATGGTATGGAACACGAGGAGACATTTCGCACTACATGATTTTAATCCGTCCATAAGGAGCCAGGCGTTCTATGTGTCTGTCTGGCTACAAATGTACCACTATTCTACAATAGGCTTTTGGGATAAGAATCGATCTCTACGACAGCCACGGGTGGGCCATCATCATCAGTCTGCTCTCCTCTCGTTTCTCAACCCTTACTTTTTCTCACTTCTCAGTACTCGACCCGATTTTCTCTATCATCATGGCGTGGGCGGCTTTCCTGCTAAATTACCTACAATCTAGACTGGAAACGAACTGTGCGCATAGCATTTGCATTGCGGGGCGGCTTATTTGACTGAGTGAGTCATTGATTGAGTGACGGAGTGTTTTGTAACTTGCAGCATAGCTAGCATAGAAATGAGAATGAATCAAAGGCGCGGCGGGTATTGCTAAAGTTTATACCTCTATACGTAATGGGAAATGTGCACGCGACAGTAGTGGAATCGTGGAACTGTGAACTACTGGGCTTGTTCGGAGGTTTAAGGATATCTTGCAGAATTGTAGATGCAGGATCTACGACTTTTAGTCGGACTGATTACAGGATTCGATCTGTGGTACCGACTGTCAAAGCCAGGGAGATCGCCTTGGCGCAATGCACGGAGGGAGAGGTAGCGCTGTTGGAAGACAGTATACCTAGGCAAATTCAATTGTTGGGACAGACGCCTTCAAGCTTGAATGGCTAGCCCAATGACCCAAAGCACATTCACCAATATGTACAATCAATATCGATCCCATCCTAAGCACAAAGTAGACCGCGTTTTTGCGCCTATGTGTAGTATACAATCCCCCAGGCCCTTCCTGCTCATGCGCTAGGTATACCACAGCAGCCCCTGCTACGCTGGATTTCACTTCGCCTATGGTCTCCTTCCATCGCTGCTATCGTAGCTTCGAAGAGTAGAGTAGAGTAGAGCCATTCGAACTCCCATCCAACCGTCAAGATTTATACCCTACAATCCCCCATCAAGTCAGCCATCCACTCCCAAACATCTCGCCGAGCCGCATTAAGAAAGCAAAAGTATATGACAGGAGGGGATTGAGATAGAAAGGGTAGACTCACGGCACCATAGCATACAAGAAATCACTATAACTCGAGGCGAAAAACGTAACGGCTACCTGTATCAATCATAATCGTTAGCAACCATCCCAGCTTCCCTCTTCTCTCTTTCCCCCTTCCCTCCCTCATTCTTCCTCCTCTTCCTTCTCCTTCCACCTGCCCTCTTTCTCCCGGATTGGGAGTGGGGAGGGAGAAAAAAATAGAACTATGCACTCACCCCAAACATCCCCACAGCTCTAACCACACCCTGGTTTTCCCTCGCCGTCAACGCTTCATACGTATTTTTTAGCGCGCTGCCAACTGTGCTCGCAGCGCCTCCTCCTTGTCCGTGGGCTTGGTTCTGGGGTCGTTTGGAGGAGACGGCGGCGGAGGAGGAGGAAGGGGGGAGCGTTTGGGCGGCATTTTTGGGGTTGGTCCTGGGTGGGTGGATGGTTTGTCTGGGGGGTTTGGGTGTTGGAAAGGTTGGGGGTTGGGTGAGGGAGAGGGTGGAGGAGATGGAAGGGTGGGTGAAGAAGGATGGTGAATTTGATGGGTGGATGGCGCTAGGCTACTTTGGGATGGGGAAGATGTGAGAGGGTGGAGTGGGCTGGGATGTGGTGTCTATAGTGGAATTATATGGTTTTAAGAATGATGGAGGTAGAAGTGGTTATTAGGTTGGGGTTTTGAGGGAATTGGATAAGCCTGTCTTGGAGGCAGTCTGTGTTATTACTGCATCGAAATCGGAATCTTCTTGTGCAGACATAGACGCCTGTAGGAGCTTCCGTATCCCGTACAGTCTTTAAGACAGTATCAAGAAGTCTTCCATAATGCGCCACTCTCCAAAGACCTATTGCACTTCAGGATACATACAAAATATCACAACCACTCGCGTCCTCCTGCGAACTATGATACAAAGAACTGGCCAAAAGCGGCAAAATCTCTCTAACTACTCAAACACCCCCATGCTCTTGACAGCACAACAGAAAGCCGGTATGGTTTAGTGCTGTCCACTCCACTAATTACTACTTCAAGCGGCCAGGTGCAAGAGATTGCATTGCAAAGCGAAGGATATAGCCGGCATGACACCAGAGAGTTATCTTGGAAGAGAACACGAGGACGCTTGATCCTAGAGCGATTTGATGCACGTTATGCACCCATTCAATTTCCTAAGACGTTCGTTATAGAGTAGCCGAGTCTGTACTAGGCCGTGCGAGAGCTATGTTCGTTACATCTGCCCAATATTCTGTGGTAGATGGTGACCAATCAACCCCTCCTATATCCGCTGAATCCAATCAGCTCTTGGGCGTAAATCGTCACTCCACTTAATTTAATAAACCAATCTCTGTAATGATCGCTTAGCGCATACCAGTTTGTATTCTTCAAATAGTGAGCGTAGGTTCTGCTGTCATACATGCCTGGGCTTGCACACTTGTTGAGCCAGAACGTCAGTGCATCGTTGTCTAAAAAGGAGATGCGGTATACTTGATGCCTATCTCTCAAGTGGCTGTGGCCCATTTGTCAAGGATAAAACGCGGGTTACCTGTTTGGTGGGCGAGTTCCAGCCACTTAAGGGATAGGCACACTAATGAATCACAAAACGGAGTTTCTGGAGAAGTGGTGGATGCCTTGCCGATTCTTCTATTTGGTGATCGAGCATAACCTCTCCGTGCTACTTCGTAAGCCGGACACCAGCGAGGACTCCTTCAGAGGTAAGACCTTGGGATACTGGAATGTGGTCCATAATCATCTGGGTAATGCATAGACACAGACCCCTTGGATCCTACGTGGTCTGGCAAGCGTTCATATCGTGCGTTCACGGCAATGGGGCGTGCCCAAAGTTTAGGAGTCATTGCTCCAAATGCTATATCCGCTCGTTGCAATAGTTGTCCCATCATCCTCTATTGCGCCCCTAGTGCAGTTATTTCATAAGATCCAGCTACATTATAAGACATACTGTTAGGGTCCAGTAGATTTCACAGAACGACAAGAGAGCGACGGTAATTGAGCACGCCTTAGCTTCGAAAGTCCGACATGTGGGGCCATTCGCTGGAGTGTTCATCCGTGCCACGGTTTCCTTCAATTCCTGGCTGTGTTTCTATGATGTGCTTCCCGAACCTTCTCAATACTATGTCGTAGCTCCATGAATTGCTGTCTCATTTCTTCTCGATTCAGCTCTCCCACGATGTTCATCTGAGAGAGCAAGCTCTCAATGGCTGAATCGATTTTGGCACAGATGCATTGAACATATGTTGAAAGGGCTTGGTCCTGGGCAGACGCAAGATCTGTAGAGGTATCGAGGAGTCTCTTATTTGCCCTTCGATTCTAATCCGCAATGATGGTACGTATCTGCTTATGCTGTTCTTCGGCTTGGATGGTAGCCGATTCATTCTGCCGAGTCAAAGTACTTTCGGTACGCGTATGCAGTATTCGATTCTCCTCGCTCCGATCTTCGGTAGATTTCATGAACTGTTCCGTTAACTCCCGTAAGGCCTCCGGAATATGATCGGTTTCGTGCTTCGTAGGTTCGCTAAGTTGCCGGAATTGCTCTTTCTTTCGTACGCCTAAGAGATCGATAAGAGCTCTAGACATGCACAGCATCATCCACCTATGTCCGGAGAGCTGCTAAATACCTATATCATACCCTAAGTCCATAGTAGCACGTAAGTTCAACTTCTAGTGGAAGCCTGCCACTCGCCTCTCGAGAGCCTGGAGCTTCCCTTTCTCCCATACACTTACTGTTCTCATATCTGAGACCTAGAGCAGTTCTTCTTAATGACGAAAGCTTCCAGGGCCACGCTCAACTCGCCCACCACTTTGGCACAGCGCGAACACAGACTGTCCAGGACAGGGTCTGTCAGGCCCTCCGACAATTGTAGCCTCCCACTCATTATGCTTAAATCATTTGTGATCTTCTCCAAATCATCATACTCAGCAAGAGTGCCAGAGGCAGACTGGTGAAGTTCACACGCATCTCCGAGACGACGCTCTCCACGAAGTCGATGAACTGGAAGGCGTTGGCGACCGCGTCGACGATGCTAAGGGATTCCATTGCCGAAGTCTATCCAAAAGACGGGACGGATATGGGGAGGAGCCGTCCTTCAAAGCACTCTCGAACATTTGACGAGGCATTTTGTGGCTATGAGAGACTGGAAGGTACCTTACCTCACCGCTCTACTGGAGACTGGTGGTTGCATAGCAGCATGGGTACGCGTGAGGTGCCTTACCAGGTAAGGTAGGCTTTGCGAATACCTTAGCGTGGTCAGGGCCTTGGCGATAGAACCGCCTATTTCTCTTCACAGCAGGACATTTTGCCCGTTACCTGCCTTAACAACTTGATGATGCTCAAAATAGCTTCAACCCATCAGACAGCTCTGCTATGATTCCGTGGAATCGTCAAATACTAATCTCACCCTCACCTCTTCTGTACGACTTGTTATTGGATGAAGGGTCTGGTGCCTAGGCAATCTGACTCCGCCAACGCCTCAATCTTGTAGACACTGCTCCTTTCACGAACTTATCCGGAATCTTTCAGTGCTGTCAGTGATGATGTCTTCTGGGAAAGAGCGGTTTGATGATGAAATTTGATGACTTCGTGACTTACAATGATAGACTCGTCAAGCTGATCAGGCACCTTATTAATTAGCAGGAGGCATATACCGGTCACCCCTAAACCCCATCGGTGCAAGGACGATGGGGATTGGAAGACCGATGATACATCGATAGATTCAGCTATAACTGCGGTCATAATCGTATGTAGAGTTTCGTACCCTTAAGAGGTTGGTGACCACTGAAATTTACACTTCGTGCGTGTGCCGTTTTTCAGCACTACTAATCGTCATCGATCAATTATATAGGAATGTCAGCAATAATACCCTATGCGCTAATCTTCATCCTATGCTGGGTCTTCGAAATGGCCATAGTCTAGCCCATATCTCCGCCTTCAGAGCTGATCTAGTCCCCTTTGCTCGGGTTACAGCATCACGGTTCTCCTCAGCTCGCCTAACGAGATATTTCGCACATTCGCCAACAGATCCCCACACAGCATACTTGTACGCCTTAGGCCCAACACTTTCCCTTTTCTCGAAAGGGACCATGCCTCTTGCCTTTGCGCTCATCACCAACTCGCAGCTCACCTCGTCTGCCATACCCATCAGCTGGCCGTACGCCATCTCAATCTTTGGTTCTCCTTTCTCTATTTGCTCCATTCTCAGTGCTGTAGCCTTCTTTACTGTTTCATGATTATGACTCGCCAGCACAAATACAATCTCAGGGACCTTGTCGACGTTTCCTTCGGCCATTGGCTTCAATACATTGTTCCACCTCCTTGTAATCAAAGCTTCGGCGATACCGTTATAGGCTCTATCCGTTTCTTCCTTGGAACTCCAAAACAAATGGCGTGGATCACTAGACATGTAAGCGCCCCTGACGAGCTTCACGCCTAGTGTAAAGCCTTCTTGCTGGGCAGTTATCAGATGCCGTGCAAGGTTCGCTGGAGTGGAACGTAAGTATGCTTGATAAGTACCGTACACAGTGGCTTGACCCAGGCTTGTTTTATTATACCGTCTCTGGAACCGAAGAGTCCAAGCATCGATACCGCGCTGGACAGCATCTTGCTCGGCATCAAACAGCAATCGAACTCCTCTAGCTTTCGCCAGCTCGCATATCTCAGTTGTTGCTTCTTCAATGCTTCTGCTCGGTGGCAAGGTGGCAGCAAGCTGCTGCATGGCATCGCAGCCGGCACCAGAGAACTTCAACGCAATGAAGTCACCCTCTTCAGCCATCTCGACTGTCTTCAAGTTGCCTTCTTTCCATGTTTGCACAACGTCCTCATTGCGTTGTACCTCTACTTCTGTTTGTGCTGCGCATGCTTCTAGTTTGTTGTCTTTCTTGAGTACAATCTCTCTTCCGTATCCCAAGATCACACCCTTATATCCCATCTCCTTGAGCCCTTTGACTGTTCTCTTTACTTCATCCATTGTTTCTCCGGCGCAAAATTGCGCGTAGAATGTCTTTTTCAGAAGGTAGCGGATTATGGGATTGCGATCTGGATTCAGGAGAGCGGACGACGAGTTGGCGACGTATGAGAGGACACGCAGGGAGGGCGACAAGAGCAGCGGATAGGTTGACACCGCTGTGAGAGCATAGGAACGGAGGAGTACGGGGAATGGAAGCAGAGAAAGTGGACGTTGGGGTTGAGATCTGGTGGGTGATGCTGTCACGGTGGAAACCAGTGCTATCTCATCTGCTGGGACTGAGGCTGTGGTGCTGACCTTCCGAAGTGACTGGGTATGAATATGCCGGGACTGAGTGACGATAGGTGGTAAGCCTTTGAAACCATACAGCAGCCACCCGGGCTGGCGTGGTTGCATCATATCTTGAGGGAGAGTTCGAATAGTATAGAGAATGGCTGATCCGATAGAGGTTTGTGAACCTTAGCAATGCGTGTGCAATTGAAAAATGAAGTGAGGAAGAAACAGGGAGAGAAGCCGCAGGAATTACAATATAATAGGAGGCAAGATAAGAGGTGTGCTTGATGCACGTGCGAAAAGAACAGTTATCGTGGTTTGCGGGGCTCTGTTGAGCATGATTGAGGCTCAATTGGAGCAAACCAATCTGCGGTTACCCGCGGCTTGATAACGGCACTCCAGATTAAAGCTGCCCGGGGATTGACTTTCCTCCCGCTTTCCCGCTTCCTCCTTCCCCACACTACGAGGTACCTGAGGGACAGTCCTATTCCTAAGTACAAAGTACAAGACATGAGCCACAATCTCAAGTGCCATCACAGGCTGATATGGAACGTCACAGCCACATCCACAGCCTTATGATAAGAGATACCTCATGATGAGAGACAACTTTTCCCTAACGAAGAAGCCACAAGATGGCGCCTTAAAACTCCCGCCTTTCATTACGCTGACGTGTTGTCTGAGAACATCAACACACTGACTCAGCTTTCACCTTGACCTGGAGTCATAGCTTTTTTTCTATATTAAAAACATCACATCTCCAACTACACCCGCAAAGACGTTTGCTCTACTTTAAACACTGTGGATTTATCACACCCTCCATCTACGGAAGCCGCAGTTACCCGAGCTAGAAGTATCTCTACCAACCATGTTTTGACGAAGCCGATAAGGCCGATACACAGTGATAGGTCATCGATACTCTCGATACGCACAGACGGACACAGCAAAGTCCACAACATATCTTTAATCCAGAAAAACACACAAAGTTACTGGCAACATACTTCGTTCACCAGATGGTAAACCCCATACATCACAATCAAGGTCCAACTAACGAGACAACAACACGATCTATTCCGCGACTTATAAGATCACTAACAAAATAAATCTATCATCCCAAAACCCTCTTTACCCCCCTCAATCCAAATACACCCACCCCCGCCCCCCAATTTCCCCACCCCGCGCATCATCACCCAACACCCCGTCTCCACACCCCGTCTCCTCAATCCAATATCTATCTCTTTTCTACACGCGGAATATCACATCGGGCCAGGAAGCTCTTCATCTCATCAATTTGAGCCTGCGTCCATCGGTTGCAAATGTTTAAGTTGGGACCCATTGTGCTGGTGGGATGTGGGGTGTTTGCTTTGCGGCTCCTTGTTTTCATGGGAGATGGTGGCGTAGTAATGGCTCCCTTTTTCTTTTCCTTCTTTTGTTTGGTAGTGTTGGTGGGAGCTAAGATGTGCTGTGGGGTGCTTGTTTCGCGGCCTTTCTTTTCTTTCTTGGGAGATGATGGCGTAGTAATGGCGGGAGCTCCCTTTTTCTTTTCCTTCTTCTTCTGTTTGGTGATTTTCTCTGGCGTGGTTTTTGTTCTTGGTTTCTTTTTAGGTGTGACTCGCCCTTTGGTGGAGATTTCCTTCTTCTTATTTGGCGTGCTTTTGTGGGTGCCGGACGTGGAGAAGGTGGTGGTTGTTGGGGAGGGAGAGTAGCGGTTTGGAGCATGGCGGGCGCGGGGGCCTTTGACGATGAGGGATGAGGGGGACATGATGGGCCTTTGGCGAGGCTGATTTGAGGTTCAGAAAGTGCTAGAATGATGAGGATGAAGAAGGTAGGAGGAAGGGAGAGGGGAGGTGGTATTCATTCATTTTGGGAGGTTCATGCGATTCCTTTGTTTTAAACTTTCCGGTCTCGTCCATCGTGGTGGTGAAGAGGGTTCTTTTCCAATGAGGTAGGTTGAGGAATGGTGCTAGGTAGTCGTTTGAATCCTTTATGGAGAAAGAGAAAGGGGTGTCTGATTTGTTGTATTGGTGCCGCTTGCGGCATGATTGTAAGCTGAAAGGCACATCCAGCTATGGATTGCAGTGTGGTAGTCTGGACTCAGAGATTTCCCATCTATATGATATTCGACTTGTATATCCACGTAAAAGTGAGAGTGATAGTCCAGATCAGCAGATGTAGCAGATATGATATAGGCTACACATAGAGCTGCACCACATATCTTCTTTATCCAATGCCAAGGAAACGCCTACACTTTACTCAACGAATCTGCCCTACAATCGACTCTCCTTCCGACCACAGAGCAAAATCCCTTGCATGTATCCATCTGATTCGCGTAAGAAACGCGGTGGTCCGTTACCATCGGAAGGCTTCACGCTCGGTAATACCAAAGTAGACCGGATCTACCCCCGTTGCATATCCGCATTTCCCCTTCCCTTGGGTTGGCAATCTGTGATGCAATCAAGCGCTATCTGGGCCATGTATTACCTAGTTCATACAGAAGTATCGGATGAGGTTCGTGGGGAATCCGGCTATTTTTGGAGTGGCAAATGTGGCAAATGGTGAGGTGTCAGCAGGAGCATTTGGATTGTCACGCGGGGAGCGAGGAGAAGCGCCGTTCGTTTGACCAAGGGAAATGTTGGTTGGAGAAAGTATCGAATAGTCACACTCTCCCATCAATGATGCGGCACATGATGTTTTAGGATCTCCCCGCCTCTATGTAAATACGCAACAGCCATATATCCGGAACACATGATGATTTGGACTTTTTCCCGTCTATGTAAATAAAGTAAGGAGTCGAACCGTCTCACATACCTAACAGATCGTCAAGTGACCTGTCAAATATCCATGGGCCTGAGCCTGTCTCAATGCCTTGACAAACTTCTAAATGGTTTGTCGTTCACTTGTAATTATCTCGTGAAGCTTCAATATAGACAATGAAAAAACCTTCCTCATATCAAAGCGAATATTAAGAATTATGTCTTCTCCTACTACCGTACCGTGAGCCGTAGCATCATCCCTTCGTGAAACCCAAACTCCATGCTGAACTTTTGTCTAATTCGGAATACCGAGTATGTAGTAGAGCACTTTTTGCAAGACTTGAAACACTCTTATATTAACTGAGGCTACCAGAGAGCCGAGTTTTGTAGCGTCCACCGCGATTATTATCATCGAAGCCGGGATTCTGGGGTAGGGACCAGAGTACAGTTAGAATGGACGCAGGTGGTGGTCACATGAACTTAGTTGTTGTGGAAAGTATGTCAAGCTTATCGAAGCATCAGGGGTGACCAGGAGGTAGCTCGGCAGATTCCCCATCCTGAGAATCTGTCATCAAAACCCCCGAGGCTCGACCCCGTTGGTTGGCAGCATTTCTCTCGTCCTCGCTCTGGCTCGCACTGTCCTCCCCCCTTACTTCATTGCGCAGTCGCTCCGCCTTGTCAGAAAGCTGCTGTACCTTGATTTGCTTTCGCCACATGCTGTTGTAGCGCCCCTTGATTGCAAGCAACTCCTCGTGAGTACCGCGCTCTACGACCCTGCCCTTGTTCAAAACCAAGATCTGATCGGCTGTAGTGATGGTTGATAAGCGGTGAGCAATTACCAACGTCGTGCGGCCTTGAGAGAGCTTGTCAAGGGCTAGTTGGATATGCTGTTCAGTCTCAGTATCCAAGGCTGCAGTTGCTTCGTCCAGAAGAATGATGCGAGGGTTCTTGAGTATGGTTCTCGCAATTGCGACCCGCTGCTTTTCACCCCCAGACAGCTTCAGTCCACGTTCTCCCACTCGTGAGCTGTACCCATCGGGAAAGTCCAAGATCTTTTCGTGAATGCTGGCCGCACGGCAGGCAGCGTAAACCTCTTCATCAGTGGCATCCGGGTTGGCATATTTAAGATTGTACATTATGTCCTCATTGAAGAGTACTGTATCTTGGGGAACAACTCCAATATGATGACGTAATGAATCAATGGTGATTTCCTTGACGTCGTGGCCGTCAACCTGGATGCTACCTCCATTCAGATTGTAAAAGCGGAAGAGCAACCGGAAGACGGTTGACTTGCCCCCACCGGATTCTCCGACGAGTGCTGTAGTAGTTCCTGGAGCGCACGTAAAGCTCAGGCCGTCTAATGCGGGTCTTCGAGGATCATAGGCAAACTTTACCTCGTTGAATCGAATTTCTCCTTGGCAGGAAGGCAGGTCCTCAGCAGTCGGTCCGTCCACTACGGTGGGGCGTTCCTTAAATAGTTCTAGCATACGCTCTGAATTGATCATCGCCGACTGAATAGAACGATAGAAGGTGCCGAAAAAGTTTAATGGCTGTTGGAGTTGTGCCATATATGTAAGGAGGGTAACGAAAGCTCCTACCTTACGCTGACCAGTTGTGACTTGATAAGCAGCAATGAAGCATGTGACCATAAGACCCAGTGTGAAGACCAGGTTTTGTGAGACATTCATGATGTTCAGCGAAAAAAGAACCTTGTATTCTGCTTTCTGGTAGTCGAACACGGCGTTCCGGAAACGACTGAATTCGTATGTTTCTGCATTGAAATATTTCACAGTCTCGTACGACATCATTGAATCGTTTCTGTAAAAACCGTTAGCACAACTTTAGAATTTGAATATAGGATACACTCACTTCACCGCATCCTGTCGTCGATCCAAGTTTGTCATCTGCCTTCGAATATTCGCACGCCATTGTGCTAAGCGTATAGTTAGATAAAGATAGACACATGTGACCACAGTCACGACCAGAGCGTAGTAGGCATCAAACTTGACAAGGAAATACCCTATTGCAACTCCTAAGTCGATGAGCATGGGGAGGACCTGGAAGGTGACTTGTTCGAGGAAAGAGTTGATTGAACTGCCTTTGCTCATAGCTGAAAGAACTTCTCCGGTTTTTTTACCAAGATGGAAATCCAAGCTGAGGCTATGAACATGCTCGAAGGACGCCGTGGAGAGCTCTTTGTAGGAATACTGGCTAATGGGTAGCCACAAGACTGAGCGGAGAGCGCCGAGGAGTCCATTATTTCCTTGTAACAACCGGTAGATAATATACAGACATATTTGAAGCCATACAGCTCCTGGGCCATCCTCGCTTTCGCCCGAAAGTGTATTTGTGATAGTGCCAGCCTGAATTGGGACCAAGAGGTTGACAAGTCTCTGGACCATAAGAATCACAAAACATATAATAACAACCAGCTGCAACCTGCGCGATTTGGCGGGCCATAGGTAGGGAAAGAAGAGACTATAACCACGGATATACTCCCACCAACTCTTTGATTTGACTTTGTCTGGTCTCACCCATCCTGGAACATCTTGTTCCGCTTTATCTGAGCTGGTACTACCATATGCACTGCCATTGGCATTACCATTCTCTCTTGCGTGGCCGTTGAGCAGGCCCGTAGTCTCTTCTGAGCTTCCATTCTCCCCATGACGCACTGCTCGCGCTTTGGACCAACGGAGTGCGACGAAAAGTGCATAGAAAGAGGTCAGGGCGCAAAGGAACACAATCCGGAGGAGATCTAGGAGAATCTCAACAGCTTCCCATGTGGTAACTCCGTATCTGAGTTGACCTCTGCCTTTCTTGCCTGCCGTGGGTTCGCGGTGATCGGATGTGTAGATAGCCAGAGATGCACCAAAGAGGACCAATTCTAAAATGAGACCAACGATCCATGTATAGCAATGGGCCGCGGTTGGTGAAGGTTTTGTGTCGAGTATTGAGACGAGAAAAAGGGCGTACACGAAGAATGAGGCAACAAGATAGATCTGGAATTCTGACGTCAGTCTGAACACCATTGAAATGGCACGAGAGTTTGCATACCACGGCAGATTGCCCACACCACCACTCATGCTTTTTGTCCAACAAAGCATGTACTATGACCGTTACTGTGTTACCCAAAAAGGTGAGAATGACTCCAATTGAGAGCCAATCGAAGACCAGCTTCCTCGCTGGACTGAAGTCAAGAACCTCTTGCTTCCCTCTCTTCGCTGATGGAGAGATGTTTCTAGGCAAAGGCTTGCCTCCTGGTCCTGTCTGGTCCGGAACGGGCTCAACAATGTCCTCCTTGGAAGCCGTCAAAACGCTGTGGACTGTGAAAGCCAGAAGGAATAAGAGAAGGAGAACAATGGGATAGGCATAATGGACATAGGTCAGGATAGCCTGAGCCGTGTTATTGGAGACCCATGGCTCTGGTGGAGTCATGGTATATGAGAGAAGATTGGTTCTGAGGTGTTGAGAAAAGACTGAAGAAGAGCACCCAGAACGCCCCTCCGAAGCAGTAGGAGACTAGAAAAGGAAAGGCCAAGGAGGATGTGCGGGGGATCTATGGATATTATGTTATGGATGAGGGGAGGCGAGCATGATTAATATTATTGTGGCGAGGAGATGAGTGGAGGGATTTTCTAGTCGCGTGAGGTACTGGCCCGTACTTGGTCGAGTTGAATGTTGACTAGTCGGGGTGCTTCACAAGGTCGAAAATCTGGAGAATATAGTGGGACGAGAGTACGAGGTTGAGTGCACGAGATGCTTGCCGTGCTGCCCTGACGAAGTCAAGCCGACTACGTTACGTACCTTACCATTCGAGGTAGTGAGGTAGTCGTGCTAAGCAGGTAGGTAATTTCGCAGGTTGCACTACCCGTAGTCCTCACCATCCCTCGACACACTTAACTTTTCGGGGCGCAAAGAGGTTAAACAGGCCCGGTGGCCCCGGTAATTGCTCTTCCAATGATCAACACCTCACCGCGAACCCTTACTCGTAGTAGAGCCTCTAACATTATACTTTGCCCGTAAGCAGTTAACACCTCCCGTAGGCCTCGCGAAGGCCAGCGTCCAGGCGACTTTTAACTCTTCGATAGCGAGGTCAGCATCTGCCAAGAATACAGTACCTATCCACCGGATGCGATCGAGCTAGACGGCACTGCAGCACTCGCTACTGCACGTCGACCTGTACCTACTGCACCTGCCACTGCTGTCGGCTGGGGCCACCATGCCGTGTGACAGATCGGCATCAGCCTCTTAAACCCATCCATGCTCTCCACCTGCGACATACTATCCTCACTCGCTCAACAACATGCAAGCCAATGAATCTAACAATGCAGCCGATTTAATATCCTAGCTGACAATGTCTGTAGAGGGTCTGGCCATCGGGCTGTCCCAGTGCTCAATCTCACCGCTTCCTCTAACGTCCGATGTCGAATTATTTCCTCGATGATACACGACCTCCTTCTCCCCCACCCGCCCCTCCTCTTCCTCCGCAAAGATACGGTGGCTTCGCAGCGACTGCTCTCGCACGCTTAGCACAGCCGTTCGGCTATGGCTCACGTCCTCCTAGTGCCAATGGTCACCATTCACCAGAATCAAGACCCTCTCCATTGACTGTGCGAAGAAGCTCTAGGTGGGTATATATTTCCTTTTTTGCGAAAAGTCACTCTGCGTACCCCAGAAGTCCCAAAGAAGCCAAAAAACCCTCCGCTAACACATCGTTGATAGTCCAGTATCATCCAGAAGTGCCACCCACAAGACCGGACTTCCTATCAATTCCCTCGACATCTCTCCGGACCGAACCCACGCAGTTTTAGCGGGGCGTGATATTCTCAAGACTATCCAGGTGTCGGATGCTAGGTGCGCTGAAGACTTCAACCTCCGAACGAATATAATCGCTTACGCGTCGACGCACGATGCGTCCGGAGGAGCGATATCTGCCAAGCACAAAGATCAGCTGGCAGCAAATGATGTCAAGTGGTCACATGGTGGTTTCAGCACCACCATAGCCACGGCAGCTGCAAATGGGCAAATCGTTGTATACGATATCAATCGAGCTGGGGTGGAGATCGCGCGTCTACACGAGCATGTTCGGCAAGTCCACAGATTGGGATTTAATCCTCACCGAGCGGCGTATATGCTGTCCGGTAGTCAAGATGGTACGGTCAGAATGTGGGACTTACGAGATCTGGCCGGCGATCGGAGTGTTATGACCTGCCAGAGCCGTCAAAAATACTTAGGCAATAATGATGGTATCCGAGATCTGAGATGGTCTCCTACAGATGGGACTGAATTCGCAGTTGGTACTGACAATGGTATTGTCCAGTGTTGGGATATTCGGAAACCAGCTGCCCCGTCCCTAAAAATTTCAGCCCATGACAAGAGCTGTCATTCTATCGACTGGCACCCAGACGGCAAATATCTTGTGAGTGGCGGTGCAGACAAAAACATCAGGGTTTGGGATACATCATCGTCGAATCGTAGAATGAAACCATCCTGGGAGATCCGTGCCCCTCAAGCTGTTCTTAATGTGCGCTGGCGTCCCGCTTGTTGGCTTTCTGATAGAGAAAGTCCTGCAGCCTGGAGATGTACACAATTAGCAGCATCATATGACCAACAGGATCCAAGGATGCATGTCTGGGACTTCCGCTCTCCGTATGTACCCTTTCGTGTTTTAGACAAATACGATACACCGGCAACAGCAATGCTTTGGCATTCTGAGAGTCTTCTTTGGTCCGTTGGTTCTGTTGGCATGTTTACGCAGACAGATGTGAAATTTACCACGCAGACTATGGATCAAATAAGTCCTAACACGCTGGACATTGCACCAAACGGTAAGATTCTGTTTTTCTCGCAGAAAAGGGAACGAAGAAGAACATCCATCGAAGATGTGCTTGATAATTTGAGCAAGCAAAACCAGAGACGAAGCAGTACTGGCGAACGCCTCAGTGGCAGTCATAGTACTCTATTGGGCAGTTCTGAGGGCTTATCCGTCAAGAACCGTCAACGCAAAGGTCCGAGCTCCTTACGCTCTACAAAATCTTCGGCTGATACACCCCCGTCAATTGGGTCCGGGGGACCGATCCTTGGACTAGACTCAAGTTTGGAAAATGGCCTGCATCTATCATCTCAAGTAGCCGGAATCGGCTATGTAGAAGGACTTTTCGATGCTGATGCTTTCAGATATATTGCCCGTCACCAGAGAGCTCCCTCGCCTGTACCAGCAAGCGATAAGACTTGTGACTTGCATCATGTACTGAGTGAGGCCTTTCGGGCGAATTCGACTCTTTCAGCAAATACAGGGCTGTACCGGCTGTCACAGAGTTGGCAAATTCTAGCATTGGCTGTGGATAATGAATTGTACTCTAGAGCAGTACATAGCTATCAGCAGCGTAAAGCGCTCTCTTCGCCCAAAAATTTAGTCAAGCGACGAGCCTTATACGCCCTGTACAAGTCGTCAAATGAGGTAACGGACGACCAGGAGGGCAAAACGACACTGTCAGAGAACGAACAGCCTCCAACGCAGCTGACAACAACATCAAGCGGTCTTGAGGACGCATCCAATATGACAACACCATTGGCCAGACCAGTGTCCGACGGCCACTCCGAGCACGGTATGCCGATGAACCTGGAATCTCTTCAATTAACAGATCCCACTTGGACCAAACGGCCACCAAAACCGCTCACACCTATATCAGGCTTAGCCAATATGGCCAGTCCCAGGGCTCTCAGGACTGATAAGAATCACAGTCCAGATGATTTTAAGGGGTCGTCGGAAACAGACGCTGAGAGCCAGGATCCATCTTTCCCCCGTCAGCTACCACAGGATACCGGACTGGTCGATATGGACCGCCAAATGGCCGAACGGCGAGCGGCAATCGGAAATTATCGAGCGATACCACGGCCGTTGCTCAGGCTCGATGATCCGACATCAATGATCGGCTCGGGTTTGAACGTGCCTACGTTTGGTCATGAGTCTGAGGAGAGCTTTCAGTTATTGTCAGCTTCCACAGACAGTTCGCATCGTGGGCGATCGGTTATAGGATCTTTCGAGAGCAACCCGGAATCTCAAAAGTCAACATCTACTCCAGAACGGGAATTGCCATCAATCGATCAGTTGTATAATAATACAGACCAGGAAGATACATTAGTCTTCGACGATGAAGCCCAAATGCGGGCGCCCGGATCTCCACCAGCTTCGCCTCCTATGTTCCTTTCTCTTCAACGAGAAGAACGAGCTGTTGAATACGCTGAATCTGCTGCTTTGGCGGTAAGCCAACGTCCTGCCCATTCACAGTGGCCAACTGTTCACCTAGAGGACATGGAGGAATGGCCCAACGCTCCTATAACGAAGATCGACGAGCGAACAACCGGGTCTGATGCATACTTAATCTCAGACTTTCTACCACCTGAGCAAGAGCCAGATTATTTCCCTCCGTGGACTGCAACAGCCATGTTCGCACCACTAATCAATTTTCATACCTACAAGCTTCATGATGCACAGCTACCAACCTTTCTTCTAGTACATCTCGCCCCTTATCTCAGCCAACGATTTACTTACGAACGGGCCATGCTGATACTGCTCCAGTATCATAGTCAGCTCGTTTCGCTAGAGCTTTACGCTCAGGCGGCTGAGTTGCGCAACCTTGCCCATCCTGACTATGTAGAGGTGGCTGAACATGGACTATATCAGATTGTCCCGGGAGGCCCCTGGTGCACAGTCTGTCACAAGCCCAGCAAAGGCACCAAGCCTAGATATTGCGTACGTTGCAAGCAGCCTTGGGCTCAATGCCCAATTTGTAATGGTGAAGGTGTCAGCTCAATCAAGAATTCTCTAGGCATTCTTGATCAAGCCACACCATCTACGTCCAAATATCCAAAGGGTGGCGACAATCTCTGGGGTTGGTGTCAAGAATGTGGACATGGTGGCCACTCGGGATGCTTGCGAATTTGGTGGGGTCTGGAAGAGAGCGAAGGTGCTTGCCCCACCGCTGGTTGCTTGTGTGATTGCATGCCTGGGACGAGGCGTGACGAGATCGTCAGGAAACTTGAAGAGGAACGGAAGCCCAACCAGGTGAGCAAAGACGAGCGGAAAGTCGGACCAAGCCCTGCTGTACAGAAGGCTAGAGGTCTCTTGGGGGGTCCAGGGACGAATGCGGTCTCAACACAAGGAATGAGTGCTGGTCGAGGGGGACTGAGCCTAGGCGCTGCGGGGAGAAGTGCTAGTGGTGGGAAGAAGGTAAGGATCGTGGCTCCCGAAGAGGAGGGCCAGAATGGTGTCAACGACAGTAAAGACAACGAAAACTAGTGTATCAGTACCTTAATGGCAGAAAGGAGTTGCATAAGGGGGCATTGGCAATTGGAGTTCGATACCCAGGTTTAATTTTCGGAAATAATTCAGCAGCAAGTCTTGGATTTTTAGCCTACGTGCCGGCGTCCCTAGCGAAGATGCATATGGATTCATGGCTGATCACACCCATATTAGACGATGATTTGAATTGAGGGTGTATCATATTGAGATGTTGTGGTTCATTTAATCAAGGCTCGTGTGATCCAGGCTACGCCTCCAGTACGATAACATTAGGGGACCCACACATCATCCGCAGCAGACCTTCCTCTTCCCAGAAACCGCTTTATTCTAATAGCCGGATGCTCTTGAGTACCAGAGATCTCACAGACAGTTGCGCAATAAGGACATTCGTGCTCAGATGGCTCGTTAACTGCTACCATTCGCTCGCTTCAGCTAACCACTCGTTCACAGGATCCTCACGTACGTCGACGAGGTGCATCATCCTACATACCTAGTTTGTCCAGGACCCACGCATCGTTGATAGCCTAATGTAGGCGTATCGATACATCGATCGTGTTGAGCTACCTCTCAAGACCTTACTTGGTCCACCGGCTCCCAGCATATCCATTTAAATATAATCCCCACGTGGAGCGAGCGCATTTCAAGTCCCGGACGGCGAGACCTAGGATCTCCTTCGAAGGAGAGGCTCTGTGAATATATTAAGAACACACGTCCCCAAATATCTTACATTCATCAGAAGCGCTGCTAGGCTTGCATGTCCGAACCAAAAACTCCGGGCCGTTCTGCTATGTTGAGCCACAACAGTACCTCCTAGGGCGTCTATGCCCCTAACGCTAGACTTGAAGTTTGGTAGAGAGAGGAAGAGCAGGAGAAACTCGAGGGACGTTGTTTCGTGCAGGCAAAGCTGTAGGACTCTTCTTTGGAACGGGTTGAGAGGTCGCCTGCGGTGCTGGGACAGTATTGGTTGCGTGTGCTATCTTGGTGTAATTGGGTAGAAGGTCTGAATATTCTGGTGGTGTGGTCAAATTGACCAGGGTATCTAAACTTGGCTTTGAGTTTGGTGAAGCTGGGGCATTTTCGACTGCTGTTTGTTTCCGTTGGACGGTACTGAGGGTTGTATTTAGTAGTTGAGATGATGTATTGGAGGCAGGCTCATGGTAATTTCCGCCAAAAATGTGAAGATGGTAGGTAAGTCCCTCACGAAGCGGTTTGCTGCTAATGGTGTGATATCAAAGAAATTGTTCAAAGAGTCGATTTTTACATGTCTGATATGCTCGTTTCTTCCTGCCTGTTCGTCTCACATTAGCCCAGCTGAACATGTTATGCGAGAAAGTTTAATCTTGGCTTTTCTTTTCGTTCAGATCGAGGAGGAAATCCTGAAAGCATGCTTTGGTTCTTATTGCAAGGTTTCTTAGCCAAATCTGGCGGCCACTCCACTTCAAACAAGCTCTATTGGGGCGCTTCACAGCCGCAGCAATATCTTATTTGTGCATATTTTATTTTCTACTCCAAAGACTTTCGCAGTGGCATCCCTTCACTGTGGGCACAGTGCGCCACGAATCGCACAATAGCGCCATGAAAGCTGAATGATAGATACTATTGGTATTCATTATGCCAAATATGGCGTCTACCTTGAGATATGTTTCCGTAGTACATACCCAACGGCTTTTTGTTGGATGATCCGAAGGTCAGATGCGTCGAAAGATGATTACTGTTCTGGGACATGAAAAGGATGGGTCTCCTAGTGTAAAGGAACATGGAAAAAAAGGGGGAGTCTTGTGCCTACATACACCCATGGGCAAATTTAATACTCCTGCGTTATCGTACCACCTTTCTGTCGAACTCAAATCCAAGCACAAGAATTTATATCAACTCTCCTACCCCAAAGCATACAATCCCAGGCTTCCTTAAGAAAATGGGGTATTCCTCCGTAAGATTCAACGAAAGCCGATCCACCATCTCAACATTCTTACACGTCGAAATTTCGTCCTTCCCGTCGATCACCTCCTGAGTTTCGTCGCAACGAAATGAGTCGCAGTAACCCAAGATCTGTGGCAAGCTTGATAAGTCAAGGCACTGTTCGCTGCGGCAGTAATTCATGTCGACTCCAGAAGCGTTGCTGTGGTATGTCTCACAACATGCTACGAAGCCTTGGTCGCCCCTTGTGTCGCGGCATCTGTGGAAGAGTTGGCGAGAAAGAAAAAGTGCGGTTGCATTGTGGATGAGAGGCGACACAGCGGCGCAAAGGGCGACAATTAGGTTTGAGATTCGCATTTTGATAGCTGAAGAAGTTAGACATGAAGCTTGAAATAAAAGAGGGAAGCTCTCCATACGGATGTTTGATGGACGTAATGCTATGTTAGGTGTAGATCGTATTCAAGCTGGATAGCTCTTGGAATTTTGATTCGAAGATTAGGGGTTGTCGCGAGTGGAAGGCATATGAATCGGATTGAAAGCCCATTTTTGTTGGGAAAAGTGGCTCATGGCTTCAGTAGCCTAGTGATGTGGAGCATGGCAAAGCGCCACGCAAGAGCCAGAAAGAGGGCAGTAACGCCTTTGAACACTAGAGAGCACAATTACCTTAAATATATGTCTTGCAAGTAATACCTCATCTCAAGAAATCATCTCAAAAGGTCAACTTGAAAGCAAAGATCATTAAGTCCAAAATGTTCAAATCCCTTGCCGCAGGTTTTAATAGGTGTTCTGAAAACAAAAAGAACTCAGGCTATCGTCACATGGACTCACCTAACGATTCCGATCCGCCTACCTATTCAGAGAAAGATCAGCCCGAGGGAAAAGCAATAACACATGCCATGCAACAACACGAGAGTCATGTCCAAGTCTGCCCCCACGAACGGATGTCATTTGAACGCTTTCAACGCATTCAGGATTTGCTGCGCAACGAGGGGGAAAATATGCTGGATGCTCTTTCTGCTATGCCAGAATACCACGAGGATATGCAAGGTGTTCGGTCTTTTGAATCCGGTTGTCGATCTATGCATGATGTCTACCAGATATGCAGACCAAAGGCACCGACTTCAAAACCTGCCTGTGTTCAAGGCCAAGCGGCATATATGAGCATATGGGACGGTCTAGAGCTGCTTTCGTTTTGGAAGATAGACTTCAGTCACCACCAGTACAATCGCGAGGCTTTCACGCAGATCCAGGACCTCCTTGAACCCTTTCATGTGTGGCTGTGCCCGCACAGGAGATTACACGACGGTGCTATTGTAACAAAATTCGTCTCAATGGTGGCTCCCTGGGCGAGAGATCCGGATCCTGTTAGGAGGCTCGAAAAAGATAAAGAGTTGAGGCGATGCCAATCTTGCGAGTCAATGTTCGAGTTTCAAATGGAAGGAAAGACTTGTAGCGTGAAGGTGAAGCGGAAAATCAGGGGCAAGACTTCAAAAGACGCATCGTGGCTTGGCCAGTGCAGCAGAACAGAAGTCGAGAAGTGAGATGAAACAGTCTTAAGATGGGTGGATCTTGGACATGTCCCTGTAATAAGAAAAGGCTACAGGTATTCCAGGGATGACTTTAGATCAGCTGGCGTGATACATCAACAACAGAGACAGTCCGTGCCATGTTAATGTGAGCAAAGAAGGTAGAAGCAGATACACAATGTCAATCAGACGAGTACATGTGATAGTATCCCGTCATAAAACTTGTAAGCCTTTGAGCCTGCATTCTCATAAGGCTGAGCACGCCAAGCCACTAAGCGACCACCACACACAGAACTCTCTCCCACCAAACTTCGACCTCCCATCCACAACCACAACCACACCATCCCAATCCTCCTCCACCCACTCACACCAAAAATGGAAAACGAAAAAGGCGAACTCGTCGACCTGTAAATGCCCCCTTCCCTCCCCAAACAACAACCCACTAACCCCCCATCCTCCCCACTAGCTACGTCCCCCGCAAATGCTCCGCAACCAACCGCATAATCAAAGCCAAAGACCACGCTTCCGTCCAAATTTCCGTCGGAAAAGTCGATGACAACGGGCGCTACACGGGGGAGAACCAGGTGTATGCGCTGTGCGGGTTCGTGCGGGCGATGGGAGAGGGGGATGATAGTTTGAATAGGCTGGCGCAGAGGGATGGACTGTTGAAGAATGTTTGGAGTGGGAGTTCGCAGAGATAAGAGAGGGGAGGGGAGCGGGAAGGTAAGAAGAATTGGTTTATGTGGAGATGGGGGGAGCTAATTGTGGTTCAGATGAGAAGAGGTGTTATGATGTTGTGAGGGGGCTGTTTTGGGGGAATAGACGATCCGTGCTATAAAAACGAACGGAAACAAGCTTCAGATTGCTTATTCGGCTGCCTAATGATCTCATACTCCTACTTTTGCGCTTCTCATTTCCATCCAACCTCCCACGGCCATAGCGCAGAGCAGATAGCCGAACCGCGCCTCGAGCGCTGGTTTGTCATCTCTCGGAATATTCAATTCTCGTTTACTCCCATGGGATTTGAAATCCTGTTCTCGGGCCGCAGATGACATTGCATAGCAGGTCGCCTATGAAGAGACAGGATCGTTAAGGCTATTGATTTTGTCACAGATACGGGCGGGAAATAATTATCAGTTGAAAGAATGTCTTTCAAGATTCTTCGTGATGGATATTGAAGTGCTGAATATGGTGATTGATATTTGTACAATGGTATCTGAAACGCTACCAAAACTTGTCTTATAAAAATCACGCAGTATCCCTCCCCAAACCCTCCTTATACCTGGCCAACGCCCGATTCCTCGACTCCTTATGATCCACACACATCTTCGGATACCCCTGCACCCTCACCCCCCTCCCCCACGGATCATGAATCGCCTTTCCCTTCACCTCCCTCAACTCCGGCACCCACTTCCTAATATACTCCCCACCCTCATCGAATTTCTCACTTTGCAAAATTGGATTAAAAATCCGGAAATACGGCTGCGGATCCACGCCCGTGCTGGCACTGAAACCCCAGCCACCGTTATTGGACGCAAAGTCCCCGTCAATGAGATGCTCCATGAAGTAGCGTTCGCCCATACGCCAGTCGATGAGGAGGTCTTTGGCGAGGAAGGAGGCGACGCCCATGCGGGCGCGGTTATGCATGTAGCCTGTATGGTTTAGTTGGCGCATGGCGGCGTCAATGAAGGGGTAGCCGGTTTGGCCTTGGGTCCATTTGGTGAAGAGGTCAGTGTTGTATTCCCATTCTATGTTGGTGTATTCGGGCTTGAAGGGTTTGTTCATGCTAGGGTGGGAGTTTTTAGCTGGGTTGGGGGTTGATAAGAGATTGATGCCAGGACTTACCACACGTATGGCCAGTGTGCAAGGACATGCTTGTAGAAGTCTCGCCAGGCAACCTCTGATATCCATCCTACAATACCCAGGTCACCTCCGTCAAGCTTCTTTACCTTGTTCGCAGCTCTTGCAGTCGCAACGGCTGTTCTTGCGCTAAGAGTGCCAGCAGCAAAGTGAACGCTGACTACAGCTGTACTATTCGCTGCAGGAAAATTTCTCTTGTCTTTGTAAACTTGGACTTTCTCTTTGATGAATTTGGCTAATCGCTCCATGGCTTCATGTTCGCCTGGTGGCCACATACTTCGAAAGCGCTTCTTCTCTTCGTCTGTGAGCCGCTTGTTCTCCGGCGCTTCAGGAATATGGCACTCAAACAGATCGTTATGGTTTTGTCGTGCGCTGGCGGGATTCTGGCTGGGGCGGTCAAAGAGATCGAGTTGATGAGGATGTGTATTTAGATACGCTACCCAAGCTCGAAACCAAGGACTATAGACGGCGTATTGATTGCCACTGCCCGTTGAGAGCTCACCTGGAGCTACGACACATGTATCATGAACCGCAGTAACGGCAATGCCCTTCTTCAATCCTTCTCTTGTCATCAAAGCCTCCCTCCGCAATTCATCTACCTCGTACTCAATATTAGTGTATAAATGACTTGCGCCCCATTGCTTGCAAAGCTCGAATATACGATCTGGAATATTCTTGCGCTTTTGAATAGTCTCGACCCAGAGAGGTATGTCCAACTGGTTTAGGTCTTCTTTGAGTACCTCCAAAGTCCTAAGCACAAAGTCCACCCGGACAGTGCTGGTCATGTGTGCTTTGTAGTCTTGTGGCGAGACGATATGCAGACATATCAGGGGAACGCCTTTACTCTTTGCTTTCTCCGAAGCCAGGTGCAAAGCTTTGTTGTCTGCGGTCCGCAGATCGCATTTGTACCAGTGTACCACGGCATCTTTCACTTCGATTGCATCTCGCTCGGCCTGCGTTTCTCGCTGAGCTTTATCGAGTGTTTCTATGGGCCGTTCGAGCTCATTGGCCTTGTACTGCTTACATCGCTCGTTTGTCATCTCTGGGGGATAGAACTCGCGGTCCACAATGCCATACTCTTCCTCCAGTGTGGAGTCTTTGAAAGCTGGCACACTGCTTTTAGGCTTCTTGCTAGGGATATCCGGTACGCCGTTCGCTTTACGTTTGATGCCATTGACAGTCAGGACTTGGGAAGGCATTTTAGAGACCGATGAGGTTTGGTATGTGCGTATGATGCGCAGATGTCTGAAGAGAGGCGTGTAGTTAGACTTGGACAAAGAATAAAGCCGCGTTGCTGCGAAAAGTGACTGGCGTATATTCATGCGCCTGGGAGTAGGGAACGACAATTGACGGACCTTAGAATTGTATATACAGCTAAGCAATGGCAATGCTCTATCTTATAGGGAGGCCTTAAGAGCTCTACAAGGCGTCGTGACGTATCGCAAGCTGGCGATCTAGATGTAGATTACCCGAGATCTGGTCTACGCTAGCGCCGATTACCTCTTAGCCCAGTCACTCCTTTGATTGATACACATCACCTACTCTGCTATTTCGAAGCAGGTTCCATTAGGGGGCCGAACATACGTTTGCAACTCGGTAAGGACGTTTAGTTACTATCAGGTATACACAGATCAAACGGCCATGATCAGGACACATAGATTTATACGTAATGAGAGTCCATCATGGAAAGATGGAACTTTGTCTATTGACCTTAAAAGAAATTTTCAATTGCTAATATCTATGTGCTAACATCCCACACTATAGTGCTATTTGCATTTACCCTACACGCCGTTCGCTATGCAAGTGAATATCTTGTTTCGTACAATCGGAAGGGTAGAGTCCATCCGACCCTTTGTATATCCAGGGAATCTTCGTCTATTTACATGATTTCGTAGATATCGTAAGAAGTATCGTCCAAACCGCTAATGCTCAGATTGAAGAAGGATTGACGCGCTAGAAGAAGCGGACGCTCAATGACGGTGTACGTGGTTAGCCAAGAGCAGCGACCGCTTCTTAACTGCGCATTTTTTCACGGAGCAGCTACGCGGAGCTGTTGACGGTGAAGTCGTGTTCTGATAGGGAGCTGGGAACCCAGATGATGAGACTGTATGTTGGTAGGAGGAGGAAAGTGTAGGCGCAGTGGGGACGGCGCTTGCGGTGCCACTAAAGCTGATCGCGTTGGCTACGCTTAGAGGCACTGACGATGTCGCTGCGCTTGTAGGGCCCGTAAAGCTGATCTCGTTCGCCATGTTTGAAGCCACTGAGGGTATCAACGGAGTTGGAGATGCTGCTGAGCTCGCTGATGTTAGGGACGTTAACGGTGGAGGGGTTCCTGATGTGACCGGTGGCGCGAAGACGAGGACTGTTGGAGGTATTGATGGAGGTAATGATGTTGTAGAGTAAGTCACCGGTTGCGATTGTGCGGGGGCTTGTGCGGGTGATGAAGCGACGGTGTTGGGAGATGGCGAGGCTACCTGAGAGCCTCCTTGAACCGGGGTCGAGGCCATGTAAACGCTCGAAGATGAGGTGACCAGGGCTGTAACTGGCGAGGAGATCTGAGATCCTGCTTGGACTGTGGGTGAGGGTATAGGAATAATCGAAGTCGCGAATACAGTCACGCTTGAGGTTATCTGGACTTGCGCAGGGGCTTGCGCAGGCGATGAAGCGACAGAGGCAGGAGTTGGTGAGGCAGCTTGTGGTGCGCCTTGAGCGGAGTTCGAGGCCATGCTGAGGGGTGCAGCTTGGGCAGGTGATGAAGCGATAGGGGCAGGAACTTGTACGGGAGCTTGAGTACCTGCTGGAACTGATATTGAGGCCATGCCGGAAATACTCACCCTGGACGGTTGGTTAGCTTTTGTTCCATGTTGATACATATGCTAAGTATAGTTTGGAATATTTACAGGCGATGCACTTGCAGGATTGGGCTCTTAAATGAAATGAAAGTTCGAACGGAGAAAAAGCAGAGGAGTTACTTACGTTATTGTTGATGTGGGCAATACCACAGTAGCCATTGTCTTGGGAGTCATCTCTGAGTTTGCATAGACGGTCACCGCTGGCGGCGTCACAGTAACTGTGACCGGGGCCGCAGCTGCAGCTGAACACGCACCCACACTAGGTTCCGCCGCAATAGCAGTACTCAAGTATGACATAAACCCGGAGGCCGCCTGAGCGTCGGTCGCGGATTGACCAGCGTTGGATGGAGCCATGGGTGAGGCTGGAGTAGCTTGTGCAGCCTGTGCGGATTGTGCACCAGGAGTAGCGAGCTGTGCCATATACTTAGGGATAGCGTAGTTGTTGAGGTCTACTCCCGATGCCGCCGATGCAGACGGTGCTGCTAGTGCTTGTCTTTCATCAAGGTCCCTGCGGGCCCTTTTGGCATTGGTGCCCTGAATGTCGATATCCATACATGTGGTATAGATTTCAGCCTTGCCGTTAGGCAGATTTGGGTCGACACCTGGCATGGTTGGCCAATCCCAGACCCAGTAAAGAGTATATGGCTGACCAGAGGGAGCGTCTGCCGGAAGGGAAATGTCATTCTGACACCAGAGATTGGCGCCCATGAGCTGATTTGCCTGATGAGGATACTGAGATTGACGTGCGGTGGAGATATTGCCGCTGTTGACTTGGTAACATTGACCATCATCGAATGGCTGGGTTGCAAGTAGTACGCCTCGCATATCACCGCCAGTGCCTGCTGCGTTCCACTGCTTGAACACGTCGAGAAATATCTCATCCGTTTTGGGCTGCGTAGTACCATATATGTATACAGTACCGCGATTTGCTTGCTTTCCAGGTTGATTCTGTGGAAGAGTGACATGACCATTCTCTTGGTAGCGCAGTGCAATGTTAGCACCTGGAGCTGCTTGTAACCTTGGACTGCCGTTAGACTGGAACTGTGTCTGCTGAGTCTTCTTGCACATCGGGTCTGTTGGTAGAATGCTCATCGTGTCGCTAAAAGCAGTACTCGTCCCGGCTGCTGGAGCGGAAACGGAAGGAGAAGGTGCTTGCCTCTCTTCGATCGAGGGCTGCCCTTGACCGGGTAGGATATGGACCATGAGTAGATCGCTGAAGCCTGGTACTGTTCTCATGGTATTGTTTCGCGCATAGCCTGGGCTGCCTGTGAAGCTCCCGTTTGGTGCGATAACCATCATCTGCTCGACCCATGAGTGGGCTAAGGATGGTGTGATGATGAGCGCAAGTGCCATCAAGGCACTTGCTGCTGACTTTTGCATGTTGGACTGTGTAGGAGCTGCTGTGTAGATCTATGCGTACAAGCTGATGTGAGGGTACGGCCTGCGTAACTCTTGTACGAACGTGGTCTGATAGATTTGGTGTAGGTAGTGCTGAGGAGCTTTTGGAGGTATTAGGTGATAAAAGGAAACAATTATGAAATATTTGAATAGGCCACGGTCAACGTGTCAAAAGAATGTAAGACAAGAAGGAAATCGGTGATTGTAGAGGAACTAACGTCTACAATGCATCTTGAGGCCGATGTCACTTACACAACAATGAATGATGTGAGGCAAGACAAAGGGGATTCTGTAAGTAAGTGAATGACGAGGGTGCCATTGTTTTGATGGCAACATGAGCAACAAGAAGGGGGTGTGGGCCAAAGGCATTATTCACGTATCGTTTGACAAGAAAACAAAGAGCTTCACATGATTATTGACAGCCAATTGCGACCCAATCTGGTGATATCCATCAAACGCTGTTTTAACTCCTGCCATCTGAGACGCGTACACAGGAGTCTGATAACCCAATCTTAGAGCATGTGGAGTAGAGACGCCCATTCCAGAGGTATGTTTTATCTATATCTGGTGAGGATAGGTTGCCGGACAATTGGCCACCGCGGCTTCTGAGTGGCAAAAAGCCATGAAGCCATATAGCACGCGACAAGCTTCGAGGTTCAGCTGGTCCAGTCAGCAAGCGTGCCTTGCACATTCTGCAACCAACGTGAAGAGGCTACTAAAGTGGTCTTTGTAAATTGAAGAGTTTTGAGCCTCAGCGGCCAGTGGAGTCGTCAAGGTGAGGGGTGTTTCAGGATTGGCAGCGTTTCAGAACTGCCTGAGCGCTTGCCCACTAAAAATGGCCAGCCAGAATTCTCCAATCAGCACTGCGAACTCCGGCTTTGTTATGTGACTGTACCACGCTCTATGAATGACCAATGCAGACTGGTGCACAAATGAAGGAGTACTTTTCGTGCTCTCGACTGAACTCTTCCACCTTCCTCATCGTCGAAAGAGACCAGTATGGAGAATATCCTTTCATCTATGTTAAGCTATGTGATGATCCTTCACTTGTCTTACTATCAGATACAGGCTGTGGAGGTGGTACAGATCGCGAAAAGAATTCCACCAACTTGAAAGATTTCATCGAGACATATCCAATCCCTGACAATGGTGGAAAGCCTTTGAATCCCCGCGACTCTAGTGGAAACCCCTTGAGGACCTACTCAATCATCTGCAGCCACTGCCACTATGACCATATTCTTGGTCTTGCCCACTTCCCAGCCTCTTCTTCGCACATAGTGGCATCTTCATTTGACAAAGAATTCATAGAAAAAAATCTTGCTGAACACTCCTTATGCGAGTCTCTCGGTCTTTCCGTCCCCGACTACAAAGTCTCCCATTGGGCGGAAAACAATGAGAAGGTGTACAGCGACCCTCACTTGAATATACAGATCCTGCATACTCCCGGCCACACACCAGATGAGTTGGCGTACTATGACAAAGACGAGCGCCATTTGTTCGTTGGCGACACACTCTATGAGCGAGTCGCAAAGGACAAATCCTACGAACAGCCGATCATGTTCCCGAAAGAAGGCAATCTGATACACTACATGCAGTCTTTGGAGAAGCTTATCACATTCGTGGACGAGAAGAATGCTGAGGCTGATGAACCTCGAGTCAGGATTGGGTGCGGGCATATCACATCTTCAGTAGATGCTAGTGAGATATTGCTGGCCGTTAAGCAACTCTTCCTGGACATATTTGCCGAAAAAGTGCCAATTGTGCAGTCAGAAGAGAGGAGGAGCGAAGAATATGTACTATACAAAGCAGACGGAGAACCAAGGTTCTCTGTCAATGCGCCTAAGAGGCTTGTACTCGATGCTAGGAAGGCCTTGGGTAATACTTGAACTGCGATAGCCGCATTGCAGAGGTAGATGGATCTGCGGAATGTAAATATATAGCCAACACATCATAGGAAACGCTTGAATGCCATCCTGCTTCTTATACACTCAATCTCCATAAAATATTCCTGGCGATTCTCTAAACCAATCTCGATATCCCTGCGGAGCTTCCTCCGCAGTCCACTCCCTCCCCAGACACCAAACACAAGCTCCCATTCCACTCCTCATCACACGACTGCAACCATACTTTACAACCCTTCGGTCAACACAAACCACCTCATCCTCCTCTCTTTACCATACCTCCCACCCACCTCCCCCCTTCTCACCCAAACCCCCCCCAACCCAATATCAAACCCGCGAAACAATGCCCCTCCCCACCTCCATCTACCACCTCTCCCACTCCCACCTCCGCCTCGACGGCCGCCGCTGGAACGAACTCCGCCGTCTTCACGCCCAGATCTCAACCCAAGCCAGCGCCGACGGTTCCTCGTATCTGGAAATGGGAAACACAAAAGTTTTGTGCACGGTTGCTGGGCCGGCAGAGATGAAAAGTGGGGGGGAAGAAGAGGGGAAGGGGAAGGGGGGATGAGTGTGGATGTTAGGGTGGGGGGGGGATGGAGAGGAGAAGGGGGAGGGGAGATAGGTATGTGTAGTGTGAGGGGATGGGGATGGGGAGGGGGGTGATGGTGCTTGCCTTTGGGGGGGGGGTTGCTTGATTGCTATATTATTCCATCGTGTCGCTTCGCTGGGAGGGCAATTGATTGATTGATTAATTGATTGATTGAGGAACATGATTAGCTGACCCCCTCTCCAACAGACGCATAACAGAACTGCAAAACACCATCTCCTCCGCCTTCGCTTCCACACTCTTCACGCACCTCTACCCGCACTCGACCATCACGCTCCAAATCCATATTTTAAGTTTAGATGGATCTTTGCTCGCTGCTTCGCTTAATGCCGCTACGCTCGCGCTGATAGATGCCGGGGTGCCGATGAAGGATTATCTTGTGGCTTGTACGGCGGGACTGACGCCGCCAGGGGGAGGGGAAGGAGGGGATGTGGATCCGTTACTGGATTTGAATGGGGTGGAGGAAGTGGAGGTACCGTTTTTGACGGTGGGGACGGTGGGGGCGGGGGAGAGGGTGAGTGTTTGTGTGATGGAGAGTCGCGTGGCGGTGGAGAGGGTGGAGGGGATGTTGGCTGTGGGGGTGGATGGGTGTAAGCAGGTTAGGGAGGTGTTGGATGGGGTTGTGAGGGAGAAGGGGAGGAGGGTGCTGAGGTATGGGAAAGGGGGTGGGGGTGGGTAGATGGTGGGTCGGGTGAGATATAGAATGGAATAGAGGTTTTGAAAGCATGCAATTGTTCAGTGATGCGAGAGTGGAATGTAGTATGATTGATGGACGGATTGGTCTCGGATATATCAAAGCTCGCTTTTGTCAGAATCCACGCTTAAGATATGCCATCCTCCGAGAGAGAGATTGTCAGATAGCCGCCAAGTTAATACCCTGCCCACATGCCACTAGTGTTGTCTTGTGCTATTAAATCCTTGATAATGGGCTGCCTTGGTTCGTTACAATTGGCCGGCTGCGGTAATGGTGGGTTCAACCTTGTAGGAGATCTTGCCGGAGGTGCTACCGGTGGCTTCGATGGCTCTCACAACTTTCATTGACTCGTCGTCTGCGACTTCGCCGAAGACGACGTGCTTACCATCAAGCCAGCCGGTGACGACAGTGGTGATGAAGAATTGGGAACCGTTGCTGGAAGGATGAGATTCAGTATGTGATTGATTGGTACAATTGATGCTGGGTAACTCACGTGTTGGGGCCTGCGTTGGCCATTGACAAAAGACCGGGCCGCGTGTGCTTCTTTTGGAAATTCTCATCGGCGAACTTCTCGCCATAGATCGACTTGCCACCAGTGCCCTGTTGCAGTATGGTTAGTGACAATGTTTCCATTCGTAGGATGTCCATCACATTGTTACTGACGTTGCCACGAGTGAAGTCACCACCTTGAAGCATGAATTGAGGGATCACACGGTGGAATTTGGAGCCAGAGTAGCCAAAGCCCTTCTCACCGGTGCAAAGAGCACGGAAATTTTCACAGGTCTTGGGAACCACATCGTCGTACAGGGTGAAGTTGATGCGGCCCTTTTGGTCTGTGAGGATGTTAGCGACAAATGAAACTTGGGAGGCCATCAACGGTATTGCAATCAAGAGTATTCGGATGTTGGTGAAGGTGGGGCAATTGATCTTACCTTTGATTTGGTCAGTTTTCCTGTCGTTTTGGTCCATGACTGGTCCTTGCCAGGACACGTCGAAGTAGGTCTTTATCGCCATTGCTGCTTGAGAAGTACTAAAGTGCTTGATTGATGGATGTATGATGGGTCGAAGTGGTTGTTGGGAGAGTTTGAGAGATGTTCGTGTGAGGAGTGTTTTTGTGAGAGAAAAGGCGGGGTGGGGCATGGTGGGGCAAATAGGGCAAATACTCCAGGTAGGTAATGCAAAAAATACACGCAAGATTTTTTAATGCGGGTGCGGCGAGTCCTTGGACCTTGCTTTCTTGCCCCCCCTTGGTCCAATGGCTTAGCAATTTCACTCTAGCACCAGAGAGGAAGTTCTATTGTTGCTCTCTGGGTGTATTCGTATTCACTGTGATTTGGTCGCTATTTGCGCAACAGCCGTGCAATCTATAGGAGCACTTTAGCACTCTCCTACTCGCTCGAAACAATTCACTCCGCCAAAGCCTGCCACAAAGTGAAGAGTCCGGAAAGCAAGGGACGGTCATACCGGTTAGGGTGTTAATGTCACTTACGCTTCAGTACAGCTGGAAATCGCGCAGATGCTGGGATCGCTCGATGGTTGCAGGTAAATCTGGTTTATCTCTTAGGGGTGCGAAAATCCCGAGTGAAGTCTGCTTATGTAAGCATCATACATCATCACCAGGGATCACCGTAGTCCCTCTACGAAGTCCACGTTCACGAGACCTGAAGTGTGGGTTCTGTTGCGATCTTCTGATGCTTATGATTTTGTCTACCGTTTCTAAGCCGTAATATTGATGTTCCAAGAAGGAGATCTAATGAAGCCTCTGTCTTCTACGACCACCGACAATCTAGCATGCAGCGACATGCAAATAACGCCTTCTTTCAACCATGCAATACGCTGCAGACCGCTCAAGCCGTAGCTGCAAATGCCTGTATGTGTAAGAATGGAAGGTTAACGAGTGCAAGAAGTGACCCAATAGCTTATGTACAGTCGTAAGAATAAGGAAGGTGGTCCGTGGGGCAACGAGATTTATCGTGTAGATGAGGTCATCGTCAATCCCTCAACCATTTGCCCCCTACTGGGCGCTGCACTCAGGGCAGCAGACACAGGTGTACTCGCTCTTGTCGGAACTGCACTTCTGTTGTGTGCCATATGTGCCCTGACAAGATGACCGGCAGCTAAGGCACTGCAGAGACTAAGTTCGCCCGCCAATGTTGTGGCTGCCACGATTCGAGCCAGTTGCCTCGCATTATCTCCTGGGTTTGTTGGATGTGAGCCTCGGACCCCAAGCAAATCGAGACAAGCACTCTGGGGTTCGAGGACCGTGCCACCGCCGATGGTGCCAACTTCTATGCATGGCATGGAGACGGATATCTGGAGGTTACCGTTCAAGCTTTCTTGAGTTAGTATAATTCACGATATATAGCGGCGGCTGTACTCACTTTCGCATCACGGTGATACAATTACTACTCTCCACGTTCTGCGCCGGGTCCTGCCCGGTGGCCAGGAAGATTGCGGTGACAATATTCGAAGCGTGTGCATTAAATCCACCAATACTTCCAGCCATAGCGCTCCCAATCAGGTTTTTGCTCATATTGAGCTCGACCAACGCGTTCACGTCGCTCTTTAGGACACTTTTAACGACATCAGCCGGAATGATGGCTTCTGCCACAACACTCTTGCCCCTTCCATCAATCCAGTTGATGGCAGCTGCTTTCTTGTCTGTGCAGTAGTTACCTGAAACCGAGATAGTTGCCATGTCCTCGAAACCGCTTTCCTGGGCCATAACCCTCAAAGCCTCTTCAACCCCCTTCGAAATCATGTTCATGCCCATTGCATCGCCTGTAGTGGTCTTGAATCTGATGTAAAGGTAAGTGCCTGCGAGTGCCGTCTTCATAGATTGTAAACGAGCAAACCGGCTTGTGGAATTGAAAGCATTTTTCATGACCTTCTGACCCTCGGGCGAGTCCAGCCAGAGTTTTGCAGCGCCAGCTCTTGCCAGAGTTTGGAATCCGACACATGGACCACGGGTCATGCCGTCGCCAGTCAGCACGGTGGTGGCTCCACCGGCGGCATTGATGGCTTTGCAGCCTCTACTTGTACTGGCCACAAGCACACCTTCTGTAGTTGCCATTGGGATATAATAAGTCTGTCCATCAATAACGAAGGGCCCAGCCACGCCGACTGGAATCGGCATGTACCCAACAACGTTCTCGCAACAGGCGCCGTGAACGTTCTCGTAATTGTAATCTCGATACGGTAGTTTCGAGTATTCCAGCGAGTTTGAGAATTCTGCCGTTGCTGGCGTCCTGGCGACCATGGCCCGCCGAACCTTGACCGCTCGAGTCAAGGAAGCAAGTCTGGTCATAACGCTTGGGTCTTCTAAGGTCTTCTCCAGTGCATAGCCCGGAATTTTGCCCCGCACAGCCAAATCGATTAACTCTGTGTCATTGAGACGTGCAGCTTGCTTGTTCTTCAACATCTGTTCGCACTCTTTCATGTCTCGAGGCTCTGATCCTTGAGTGTTATCTATGGGGGCGGCATCTTCAAGGGCCCCGACGTGACCATTGGCTAAGTTTGTATCAACCTGCAAGTGGTGCACAGGCTCGACACGGGTTTCAGGCCGCAGCTTCTCAGCCATCTGTGATTCGGGCTGAGCATCCGGAGACACTCGGGGCTCTTTGATCGTCCATCTTGCTGCATTGAAGAGGTACCCGTTGAGGGCGATGCTGACAGTCAATGCCACGATGATCCATTTACTCACGACTGGATCCTCCAAACTTGTTAGGACGCCCTCAACAACCCTTCCTCCAACCACATAATCTAGATAGTCCCTGTAATCGCCTTCAGATATCGAACCGTCAATATCTTCAGAAACAGTTCCATCCAATGCTGAATAAAAGTCGTACTTGATAGGCGGCAGAACGGTGACAGTAATATCGGATTTCTTTTTCGTGGCCTCATGATAGATCTCATCGAGGCCATTTTGCGCCACCTTGAAAGGGTCCATGGAAGGGGGTGTGAGGACGTTGGATAATCCGGAGACAGAAGTGGGCGCCGCATTTCTGTTGCCGGCTCGGAATGGTATAGTACACAGGTTCAACGCATTGATTAAGAGAAAACCTGTGACCATGAGGACCTTGAACTTTGGAATACTACTGTCGCGTGCTTTCTTGCCAAAAACAGCAGGAGCACCGCCACTTGTTTCTCCGTTTGGACCTTGGCCTCCAGCCTTAGATCTTGACAGCTCGTCACTTGAAGCCACATTCTCGGCAACCCGTTTGCTGATACCGTCTTCTTGCAGAGCTCTACTCAAAGCTACATGGCGCTTGATCCGATTTATTTCGAGTTTGACACTCAATATGGCCGTGTAGAACGTAAAAAGCAAGATGCCGTCGAATAACAATATCCAAGCTGCGAGGAAGCAGAATTGTGTCAGCCCTCCCTGCACGCCAGATGCAGCTCCAGCAACTAATATGGCGATCTCGATACAATAATCCCTAACGATGTCGAAGCCTTTCTCCTGTACTGCAACCTGTAGGGCAGATTGGATGTTGCTTGGAGCGCTTGCCCCCTTGGAGATTTCTGAACCAGTGCTAGCTTCTTGACGTCGCGGATTCGTTGCAGCCGACAATACAGCTTTGGTAAGTATGATCGGTTTTTCGAAGCCAATGGTGACCACAAGGAACGGCAGTCCCTCGGAGAGCAACACTAGGTTAATGGGTACCCCGAATTTTGTGGTCACGATGATGCCAAAAAGGAACGCAAACACAGATGAGATCAGCACCGACGTAGCCAGCCAGAAGTTTGAGCCCATATCCCGCATCGACATGAAAAGAGAGACGAATGTCAGATGCATAGAGAGATAACCTAGAACCATAATAACGATGTCGAGCGACTCCGCGTTCTACGTCTCCTTAGCACCATTCCTGTTGAAAATAAGAGTCTCCAACTAACCTTGATTAGATCTACGAAGCCAATCCAGGCACTGGCAGCTGAGTGACGTAGTGTACCCCGAGAGGGATGACCATTCTTTGCAGCTCTCATGACCCACGATCTCCTATCCTCAGGCGTGTCTCCGGCCTCCTCACCACCTATCTCTTGTGCGGCTGCTATGTTCGGTAGCTCTTGAATAGAAGCTAAAAATCCAGGTGCCTCGTCATAAGGCACTGCAAAAGCTAATGCCGTGTCCTGCGAGATTGGTGACAGTGGATTCCAGGTCGTGGGCAAAGTCTTCACAGAGCTGTTGCTTGGTATCGACACCTCGCGCGCTACAGGCGCATTTCGAGGGAAGGTGTTGGACAGAGAGTCAGGAAATACCAAAGTCATTAGCATTGTATGTTGGGAAATCTAGTAAGGCGTCAATGAAGTCCAGAGGCAATTAATTCGAGGCGGACGTACATTAGCAATTTCATCGATTCCGCCATTATCGGATTGCCACTTCCAAGAGGTGTGTTCACCCAATCGTAACCTTCTCCCGCCATCCACAAGCGATTTGAGATCGGTGCTGCCAACATTGTTGCCCAAGCTTGTGTGATCGAAGAGACTGCCTTCGAGTAGACCAACGTAAGATGTGCTAGCGAGCAATGCCACGAAGACAATTGTGTGTATAGGGTGAGTAAAAGCGTTGCGAGAGACCGACTGAAGTATCCGTGTGATTTGCCTGTTTAGGTATCCAGGGTTCGAAGGTACCGCGTGATTGTGTTCATGGCGCAGTCGGGCTGGGAGGAACGAGGCTCCCAGCATTTTGAATGCTTGAGGATATATGGTAGAGAAGCGTGGATTCGGAAGGGTTTCAGGAATTCAACATCGGAGCTGCACGTTGCACACTAATCCGGCGAAGTTGTCAGCAAAATGTCCTTGAACACCGCACAAGGAGGCGGCAGCCCAATAACGGGACGCCTTGCAACACTGCAGCTGGCTCACCTGGTCGACATGTCCCAGAGTTGAGCGATCGACCTGAAGGGTACCAGATCAGGTGGGGTCTCGTCCGAAGGCGAGCTTAATTTTTCAGTCCGCAGTCCGCAAACACTCGCACAAGGAGCTTGCAAAAAACTCTAGCGCCAAGTCTACAGTGTCATAGGATGCAGGTAAGGAATGAACGCTCATTCGAGCAGCGACAGAGAAAAAATTAGCAGCTCGCCCTAAATTGATTATTTTCCAACTCAGCTAAGGAAGGAGGGTACGGTAAAAAAGCTGACCGTCCAAGGTCCGTTCTAGGGTAAATTTGCGAGCCAAGAATGGGCTGCAGATGCCGACATACATCCGGCGGAACAAAGCCAATCGACGCTTATCCAGCTGGCACCAACGGCACGCTTGCTGATTAGCCGGTGTGCACTGTAAGGACCTTCGGCCGAGTGATTTCTACAGTTCTGCCGGACAAAGGTAGGTTTCCTCTCCTCCTATGCTGTCATCTGTTGGTTTACAAGGGCTGCAGTCACCCAATGCACGATTACATCACCGCGTTCACACAGAGAGTGGCCGTGCGAGATAACCTGCGTGGTATATTTACATGTCTTGCTCAAGTCTCTGACCCTGTGCCATGTGTCGAGCTCTGGGTATTAGTATACACGATTGGTCGAAGGCATGGTGGCCGAATACCCTTGGTTGAAGTATACATTTTTGGACCCTAGCTTTGGCTCAGAAATGAACAGTCGCAGTGGTAAAGAAGATTTATTATTGATACAGGTTGGTAATACACAAAATGTCCACTGTTCCAAGTCGAAACGCTCTGGGCGAATCTGTTGCTGGTCTCTCGTCGATATAGACGGAAGGAGGCAAAAGAAGTGATGGAATACGAGTATTACGGGAATCTGACCAGTATCTGCTATAGGGACCACACAGAGATACTATGAAAAAATATTGGAAGAAAGCTCTCATTTCTTTCCAGTCTTGGCCTTCTTAGCAGGCGCCTTCTCTTCCTTCTCTTCTTCGGGAGCGCTACGCTTGTTGCCAACCCGAGAGCTCTTCCTCGTCCCCTCCCGCGGTGCTTTCTTTTCTTTCTTCTCCTTGGAGGCTTTGGCTTTTGTTTCGGATTTCTTGCCCGTTGCTTTCTTGCCACTATTGGCTTTAGGCTTCTCTTCTTCTTTCTCATCCTCTTTCTCGCCGTTCTCCTTTACTTCTTTCTCCTTCTTTTCGTCAGACTTAGCTTGGGGCGCGCCCTTTGTGGGTTCGTTCCTGGATCCAGGCTCATTCTCATAGCCGCCGCCCCGTTTTTCGTACTCTTCGGAGATCTTGCCGGCCTGTAGGATGCTTGGTTGTTAGCATTGCGACGGTCTAATACAACAATGACTACATTGTTTCGCAAGTGATATATATTGATCTTTCCTTAATGGTTGATTGTAACATATTGACGGCGACTGACCTTCCAAGCTGCCATCTGGCCTTTACCGCCTCCATCCTTATTCGGCATTTGTTTTACATCTGCGCAAACATCATGCATTAGCTCATGAGTGCAATATCACAACATTTTAGGCGCTTCATGAAAGAGAACCAACCTTCTTTCGCCTCTTCACGAAGCTTAGGATCCGTTGGCTTGCCCTTTGACGATGGCATCGCGACTGTTATGGTGCAGGTTTTGGAAGGTGGCAAATGGGGAATGGGGATTGTTGTGAGGTGTCAAGAGCGCGCCCAAATCAGATGCATGACGAGCTACTGCGGGACGATCCTAAACTCAATCTTGGTTGGAAACATGCTAGTGGAGGAATGTTGTTCCACTTCCGGTTGATAGGAGCAACAGCCCAGACACTCTCGTAAAGAGATTCGGGCAATAACCAGAGCATGTGCTTTCTTGACCGTATCCAGCAAATCTAGCCAGTCGGTGGCTCTAATGAAATGGTACTCGCTCAGTTGTGAACCGTAATTTCCTAGGAATCAAATACTAGGGAACAATCCCGACATTGCTTCTTGCTGTGTGATCTGCATGTCAAATTTGGCGTCCTTAGAGGCCCGATACCTAATCATCTCACGCGTATAGGTCATTGGCAAGGGAGGAAGAAGATGCCTTCATCATCTGCATCGGCGATCAGATACACTTCCACGGTTACAGGCAGGGAATTCAGAATCCCTAGGCCGGATTTTGATTCTTTGGCCTTCTGCAGGCCCAAAACCTTACCAGAGCATCTGGAGACCAGCAGCATGTCGTTTGGTCAAGGAAGACTTTTAACTCTTTCCACTTCAGATCCATCAGACCTGACGATCATGATCCCAATCTTCTCCATCTCTTTCTTGTATGCTCCCCAGCCTTTCTCCCCAGCATCGACACTTCTCGTCACATCTTCAATCACATAGACCTCAAACCCTTCTTTCTTCGCATCAATGGCAGTGCATCCAACACAGTAGTCTCCAGCCAGTCCTACGACAAAGACGTGCGTGATACCAGCGTCTTTGAGTGTATCTGCAAGATCAATGCTAGCCGCGTCTGATGACTTGTTCCCAAACACATCCGCGAACGCGGAAAACATTTCGAGTCTCTTGTCTTTTCCCTTCTCCACTATCATATCGAATTTCGAAACGTCTATCTCAGGAATGATTTCGGCGCCCTTGGTTCCTTGAACACAGTGTACCGGCCATATCGGTATCTCATACGTCCGCGACTCATTGCCGGGGTCATGGATATTCACGAAAGACTCGAAGGGTTTGTTGTTGGGTGGGCCGTGGGAGGTATGGAAGGATACGTGATCCTGAGGATGGGAATCTCTGGTGGCGACTTTGAGAGCGAAGGGCATCGAAAGGAGGGTATTGATCTCTGGTGCTATGTCCCGGCCTCCAGCTATTGCAAGGGAGCCATCCTACAATGTCAATGAATAACTTTCATCAGTTCACAGCAACTCAATGCGAGTTCACTCACAGGAGGACAGAAGTCTTCTTGCATATCAACCACCAATAATGCAGTTTTGAAGGAGGCTTTGGCGTTCGAGGCGGCCATCCCATCAGACTCCTGAGCTCGTCCCGCTGAGCAAGGAATACTCTGTCCACGAGAGAGTCTGATAAATACCCATCTCGAAGCCCCGCATTTGGCTCTGTTCGGAACGCTTTCCGCGCCAACCGTACGGGGCAAGATCGATATACTTCTACAGAGTATAGATGGTCTGATTTGAATGATCTTAGGATAGAGGACAGTGAACATGCATCTATATCTAGGCTATCGACTAAGTTAGGTTCTAATACTTTCTCAGGTAGCTCGCACCAATCACAATACTCCACAGAAAACCAGAACATTAGGACGACGAACCCTGAACGTGCAGCACGACTTCTCAAATGTACCATTGATTTGATTTATCCAAATAGATATAGGAGAAAACCGAGTAACCTTCAGGCTCCAGCCCGTTGCACCTGTCCTCTTTTTACGCATACCACCATTCGTACGTGTTACCCAATCTGCATACCACCATTTGTACGTGCTACCTAATCTGCATACCAAACATCCCGCCTGTACTGTTTCCATTTTCGTGAGGCCTGGTGCTTCGATGGAGTCATCACGCTTGCCAGAACAGTCATCACCCGCTCGTGCGCGAAGTATGTGACTTAAACTGTCAATCAAAACAGTTTTCAAATTGGTGGTGGATCCACTTTAAACGACCTAGTGCAGTCGAAGACACTGTCAAGCGCAATGCCAGTCTCTCCTGTCTCCTTTCTCCACGGCCTGTAAACACCGCAACCATGGGGGGTCGAATAGGATTCCACTTTGTCGGAGACACGCAGGAACTCGTTTTCGCACAGAATGGTTGATCCATCGATGAATTGGAAGCGCACTCTCGCACGATATGGATAGTATGGGACCAGAAAATGGCTGGGCACTACGCCTCCTTGTCCAGTAGTCTTTCTAACTTCCCACCATGTTCCAGAGAATGCTGCGACCTGTAGAACTTCGTCTTTCTCAACGGACAGCACCCAAGGGTAATTAGGTCGTGCTTTGTAAGAGGATACTGCTATCGCACGACATCGGTAGCTTCGTGAACCTTCGATGAAGAATTTTAATTCTTCTGAACTATAGACAGGCTTTGTGCTTGCATAAGCATGGACGCCCAATCCTTTGTCCACTGCATTTGAAGCGGCTTCCACAGGTAGGAGATCGTCCTCCAAATGATCGTCAATGATTCTCGATACTCGTGAATAATCAGCCTGCATTTCTAGAGCCAAAGCAAAAGGTCCTTCACGAGGATCCAAGATTTTATGATAGTATGAGCGATGCCCATATAAGCTGAGAATAGAATCCCGGGTGGACCGTGCCGAGTCTGCTGTATCGACAACTCTTATAGACATCCTGTTTACGGCCGGATCATTGCTAGAGTCGTTGGGTATCATCATTTCTTTTTCCAGTGTTTCTAATCTTTTGACCCATCCGTCGCTCTGCATTGAGAGCTCTTGTATCGTTCGATCGTTTCTAGAGCTATGTATTATCCATGTTAGCCTCTGATTCACAACAAAATGACTGCAATTGACATTACCGATCCGAATCATGCATGCATTGCATAGTCATCATCAGGAGCATATTTGTCTTCACGCTCTCCAGCCTCGCGCGTATATAGTCCAATTCCGCGGCAGTGAATACCCATTTGGTCTTACCTCGAAAGGTCAGACTCCGCACTGACCCGGGTCTGCTATATAGTGCGTCCTTGTAGGTCTCAAGCTCGGAGAAGAGCTCAGCGCATTGGTCCAGTATAGTCATGGTCACCGAGTGGACCCCATCATCTGCTTCCATATGGTCTTTCTCGTGAAGACGGTGCAGTTGGTCCAGGACGTTTCCTAAGATACCAAGCTCGCGCCCGAAAGACTCAATCTGTTTTCTGGCATTCTTGTATTTGCTGGCAATGTCAACGACGGCCTTTGACAGCGTGGCAGCGGTGCCTATTAAACCGACAATTGCAGAAGCTTCGCCAACACCCGCCATTACACCACTGCTGGCATCAGTTGTTCCCCTCGACGCTTGTTTTCGTCAATCAGGTAAGGTAGCAATAGCGATATTAGGTCGCCGTTTGAAGCCAGGTGCCTGACGCCCCCAAGAAAGCCTAGCCGAGGAGTGCATTAGCCGTAGGGCTATGTCTCTGAGCGGGCATTTTGCCGGCATCAGCGACAGAACATGTCCAAGGCGACCTGATCTGGAGACATACGGAGGTTATATAAATTCCACCAAGCCATTACTGAAACGCTCACACTAAGTCTTGGTGTAATTTGCGAAATACAACATCCGAATAGCTGGAACTAGCGCGAAACGGTGACATTACCTTATCTACCTCCGTAGTGTTGCGGAGATTGTTCCGCAAGCTTCGGTCAGTCAACTCTAATCGAGCTCTGGTAACGGCAAACCATCATCACCACCCTCCATTATTCAAGAGTGGTAAGGATCAGAATCCCGGCCTAGGTATCATGGGATCTGGCAGATATGAGCTGCAGATGAAGATAATGTCAGAGATATGTTAGCTTTGCTATGCTGATTGAAATTAGAGATCATCCAGACCGTGGCGCTACCCTTGCCACAGGAAATGTTGCTATCTTACGTTGTCGTGTGTCCTGAAACTATCAGAAAAGCATGTTCCCCACCATAATACCATAACACCATAACCCCACCAACCAGCAGCGAAAGCTGGACGCGGATTCCACAGGTAATTGTCGCATTCCCGTGGCAAGCCGAAACAATGGCATATGTGACGTGTTCCTATCAATTGTGAATTACGGAACGTGCTGTAATAACCATTTACGTCACAAATTCCACGCCTTCTGCACAAAATTTTTTGCAGGCTTACAATTCCCATGCGTCGGAACAAGGATGACAGCTCTTGGATCGACAAAGCGTTCCTGTCTGTTGAGCCTTGGCTAGGCCATGCTCGGCTTTGATTGGACTCCCTGGTGCACGTCACTCACATAGGTCATAACAAGTCATAAATCATCCTTACACTGGCTCACTCAATTACATACTCCCAGTGCAATCTCAGTCACACTCATTTAAAGACTCCCCTCCCCCCCCGGGCCCGTGCCCACCGCCCGTTGCACACTGCACGAGGCTCTCCGCTTACTGCATTGTGAACACTTCCAGCTCCGAATATTTGCAGAGTCCACGACTAGTCACAGAAACGTTGGAGCAAAATGGCTCACCAAGACATTATTGAGCTTGCTCGGATCAAACATCGTTGTCTGAATATCTTACCCTTCACCTCTCTTCTCTCTATGATCACATTGGTTGTTTACCTTGGCTACCGTGTGAAGTATCTCCTCTTCTCCAAGCTATCGAATGACGATCCATACGTACACTGGAACTCATGGGTGTACTTCGTCGCTGAACTAGGTCTCTTCTGTGAGTGGCACCTTCTGAACCCCAGTGTCTCTGCTGTATTATTCCTCGCACTAATCAGTCCATTCATCAGTGCCCAATTTCTTGAACCACTTCTTGAGATGCCTCGCGTTCGGAGGTCCTGCGAGTTCTCAGCATCTTCGCCTATTGGACGAGAAAGATTCTCCTCAAGTCGATCTCTTTGTCACATGCGCTGGCGAAGATGTCGAAACGATTATGAATACTACCGAAGCTGCCTGTGCTCTCGATTACCCAAATCATTGTTTAAGGGTCATTGTTCTTGATGACGCCGGGTCGAATGAGTTAGCCCAGAGGATTGAAAAGCTAAAAGACTCCCGGGGAAACGTATACTACACAGCACGGCACAAACCTATCGACCACCACTTCAAGGCGGGTAATCTCAACCATGGGTATAAATTTGTCGAGACTCTTCCTGGTGGCCCCGCTGAGTTCATGGCCGCCCTCGACGCCGACATGATTCCGGATCCGACTTTGCTCCGTGCCCTGCTCCCACACATGCTAAAGGACGACAAGTTGGCCTTAGCTCAGCCTCCTCAGGTTTGTGTCATACTTTCTATTGGCGATAGATTTACACTGGCTCCGGGATTGAATCGTAGGCTGACGGTGATATAGCGATTCTACGACGTGCCTAGCCATGATCCCTTGTTACAAGGCCTCGATGTCAATTTTAAAGTGACGGAACCTCTAAAAGAGATGATGGGGTCTACTTGGTGCGGGGGATCAGGCTATCTGATACGACGTGCTGCTCTTGACAGCATTGGAGGCTATCCTGTTGGTTCGGTTGGAGAAGACATGTACTGCAGTAATATTCTTCTTGGGAAAGGTTGGAAAGCCATTTATGTGGACGAAGTATTGCAGCACGGCCGAGTCCCCGAATCCTACAAAGCGCATGTGAAGCAACAGGGCCGATGGGTATGTCATTAACGAAGGTGTTCGTCTACCACGGACTCGTACTGACTATGGAATTATAGCACGTGGGTCGTGTGCAGACCGCAATAGCCATGCAATTCTACCTTTTCGGTGATCCTAGTCGCAGGATGGGCTTTCGTCAACGTTGCGCTGGCCTCGTCTATGTTCTTCTTTCATTCTCCAACATATTGACCACCATAGCCCTTCTGGCAATCCCTGTCTCCTTGTGGTCCGGAAGTTCTCTGGTTGTGTATCCGAATGAAGACAGCTTGCGTAGTCTCCTCGCCCTGGCAATTGCAAGCGTTATGAGTGAATGGGTGGACGATTTGGTTGTCTCTCTTGTGACAGGTTACAAAGTCGCGGTTGCGGAAGGCCACGCCACGTACTGGATCGCCCCTTGTAAGTTCACGCCACTTTGTGAAACCGGAGCTTCTACTAACAGCCTATAAGACCACGCAATAACACTTATTGGCGCTTTCCTACCCAGCTGGCTACAAAAGAAAAAGTTCGCGTTCACGCCGTCTGGATCGAGCGAGGGGAAGAGGGAGCGCGATAGCACTGTTGTATCTCCGATGTTCCAGAGGCTGGCGGACATGTTCTGGGACAGTAAAATCTTTCTCCACCTTATCTACTTTACTGTTTGTTCTATAGGAGTCGCACGAAGCGCTGTCCTGGTGGCGCAGAACGAGCATGACGCCAACAATCCCTTGATTAAGGATATCATTTTACACTTGGGATGGCCACCCCTCCTCTGGATCGTCTGCCTCAATTCTATCGCCATACCAATCCGTTATGCCTTCGTACCACCAACGATCCCACAGCGCGAGCAACTGCTGAAACGCGACCCAGTGCTCCGAGCATCTTATCCTGAATTTCAAGAATCAGGGCCGGAAAATTCGCTTATTCTCAGTCAGGACGTGGTATACTCATTTTGCATGGTGTATGTGTTAGGACTGTTAACCTATGCCTGGAATATGTAAGTCTCGTCATGCCCTCCACATCTTTCTTAGAACGGCAATATCCTCGGTTATCTCACGAGCTATCCTATGGATCCAATAAGTGGTATGGCTGACCTAGGCGCTGCAGTTGGCCTATGAAATTTTAGGAATCCAAATAACCAGCCTTCATCGAACGCGTACGAGAACGGGCTGCATCTGCACCTTCAACATTACCTTTTTCATAGACTGTTTGGCGATGAGATGAGATGGAATGATAATCGATGTATGGACGGATGGATGGATGAAATAAACGGATGGATTGATTTTTACATTAAAGTTCTCATGCAACTACTTTACGGCCACTTGATACACATGTACACATAGTTGAAATCATAGCGACTCATAGCTTCCTGCGTTTAATTAGCCCTGAATCAATGCATTTTCTGGAAATGTTTTTGATCGATTCAGCAATAAGCCGCCTCACCTCCTCTCCTTTGATATACTAACCAATCCTAATATAAGATACGTAATTTCACCTACCTCCCTTCTCTCAAGTAAGTTCCATTGAGATCTAGTTGCAATAACTGAAGAGTAGGTCGACTTAACACGCTGTGAATGGAACAAGTGAGAGCCGTCATAGCGGTGCTGGAGAAGAAGTATGCTGCAACCTTTATCAATAAGGTATGGTTTGTGTGCAGTATCTTATACATTAGAAGTATACCAGCCTATGTCTCTATCAAACGTGCTCTACACGCCATGTTTTAGACGGACATAAAACCCGTAGTTCCATCCCACACCTCATATACACAAACATGGGTATCTCATTACTAACACATAAACCCAAAACCACCGCCCCCATCCCAAACGCCGCTCCCGTTCGTTCTCTCATACATAATTCCGTTTACAAAACCCCTCCTCAATGCCTCCTTTTCGACTTACCATCTCTCATACCCCTTTTCATTCATCACCAAGGCCAAGCTCCTTCCGCCTTATAGCATAAAACCTCTCCAAACACGCCCTCCTCCGCTCCCTCGTCCACCCCTCAACCACACACGCAAACTCAACTACATCCTCGAATCCAAAAGTCTCTGCCATCTTACAAAGCTGTCTCCTTCTCACTCCCTCTGGCGGATGGTATTGCCACTCAATGTCCTCGAGCTCCTCATCACTACTGCCCCCAGACTCCGCTCCATCCTCATCTGCATTCCGTTTTCTTTTGACCGGCACCCGTTCTTGCGTATCAGCGAAGACGTGCTGTCCTCCCACGCCGATGTCATTAGCAGCTTCCTGTGCGCGCCGGGAGAGAGATGCTTCGACTTTAGACGAGCCGATGACTTCGCTGTTTTCGTGAGTGTATTCGACGCCGGCATTAGCGAGGATGGCTTGCACGGGGTCGGACTTCCTTTTGTTGTTGGAGGAGGGGAGTTTGCGTCGTTTTCTTATGCCGCCGGCGGCCTCTTCGGCTTCGGTGACGATGAGAGCAGCCAGTTGCGACATGGCGCTGGATTCTTTGCCGTCGGAATTTGTGTTCGTGGTGGAGGTGGTGCCGTTGCGGTTGGCGGAGAGGGAGTCCGAGTCGTCGTCGAAGTCGTTATCGGTGGGGTGCTCGAGGTCGACACCGATAATTGTGACTCCGGCTTTTGTTTCGGCGACGTTGGTTTTGTTGACGATGTCTCTCAGGACCATTTTTTCGCTTTGGAAGGAGAAGAGGTTTGCGAGACCGAAGATTTCGCCTTTTTGGTCTTTATTTTCTTGGACTCCCTTGAAGTAGCGGCGTTCGCTACTGGCGGTGTAGCCGATGTTTGCCTGCTGTTGTTTGTAAATTTGTCGAGCGTACACAATCTCTTCGATCGTGCCGGCGGAAACGAGGCGAAAAACTTCGACGTCCCGAACTTGGCCTATGCGGTAGGCACGGTCTTGGGCCTGGAGATCGTAGGCTGGGTTCCAATTTGGATCCACTACAACAACTTTGTTGGCAGAGGTGATGTTGAGGCCTACGCCGCCGGCTTTTGTGCTGATGAGGAAGACGAACTGGTCAGGGTCACTGTTAAAATCGTCCACCGTTTTTGCTCGGTCCTCATATTTCATACTGCCATCGAGGTAGCTGACATTGTAGGTTGTGTGTGTGAAGAGCGACTGTAGCATTTTCAGCAGGCGGACCGAATGGCTGAATACAAGAACCTTGTCCCCATTGCCGTGCCAGAACCGGAGCAGCTTTCTGAGTATCTTCCATTTTCCGCAGAATTCAGGGTTGGAATAGTTGAGTATTGAGTCACGGTTGCGATAGAGATCACGCCATTGATCAGGGACAGCCACTTGGAGCATTTCGAGGTCTTTGTCTTGCTTTTCCTTGGGATCGGTGCTTTGGGGTATAAGAATTGCAAGATGGTTGGCTAGCTTTTGGAGATAGTTGATGGCTGGAAAGACATAGGATTGCCATTTACCACCCTCAGGGAGAAATTTGCGACAGCACCAGCCTTGCTTCTTACCAGAGCCACAGCCGCAGTCATCCGTAGACTCTGTAATATATCGGACAACATCACTGTCAATGCAATTCTCATATGCGACAGCTTGGGTCTCCGTGAGTGGACAGAATACTACGCGATCACTCTTCTTTGGTAGCTGATGTGCAATCAGAGTCTTCATGCGCCTCAAGAAGAATTGAGGAAGTAGATTTTGGACAAGAGCTTTTGCAGTCTTCCGGGCTTTACTTAGTTGATGGACTGTAGCATCATGCGACTGACCCATCTTCAGCGGCAGGCTAATGCTTTGTTTCCATGTGGATATTGGCCCGAATTTCCCAGGATTCGTCCAGTTGAGCAGCGTCCACAGCTCGTCATAGGAGTTTTGGATAGCAGTCCCCGTGAGGCCTATCCTGCAAAGAGCGTTGACTTCGTTCATTGACTGGGTAGTCTCTGACTGCCGTCCCTTTATCTGATGACACTCATCCGCAATTACGCAATCCCATTCCACCATATTGATAGCACTCTTATTCATCCTGTAAGTTGTATAAGTCGTAATCATGATCTCAAGGCGCCCATTCGCAGCAGCCTCTAATGCCGCGTCTTTAGTATTCCCGTGGTAGGTATCCACATGCCACCAGCCCCATCGATTGAACTCATTCTTCCAATTCTCTATCAAAGTTCCTGGACAGACAACCAGAGCCCTAGGATACCAAGGGGCATCTGCCCTCCGCATCTTCCGCATCCGTTTTGCATCTCGTTCATCCCCAGTCTTCCCAAACGCGGCAGTAAGGAATGCAATGACCTGCACCGTTTTCCCAAGACCCATGTCATCACCAAGTATGCCTCCTGTCTGATAGACGAATAGAGAGTGCAAGAACGCAGTGCCTTCAACTTGGTAGTCTCTCAACCACTGAGCAATTGGAGCTGGTATCAGCCCAAGTGACTTCGGTAGCTGCCTATCCTTGTACGGGGCTCCTGGTTGCATTCGAGGGAAGTCCGGTCTCTCGGCCAGCTCCTCCAATCTTTCATCATCCGAGAACTCGATTCCGTCATAGCTAGGCGGTAGCTTCAAACCAGCGGCTTGCAACATTTCTGTACGCTTGTCAAACCGTGCTCTTCTGTCCTTCAGGTAGTCCGGCAGCGTGTATTCCATCAGTTGATCATCGTCAGACTCGTCGTCCCATTGCCTTTCATTTTTGCCCCGGGCCTTCTTGTCTACGGTAAGCTTCCTCTGTTTCTTGCCAGTAATGCCTTCCTTTTCCACTGCCTTGGCTTTTCGGGTGCTGGCTGCTGCTTTCTTCCGCTTGACGGATTTTCGTTTCTTGAACTCCTCATAAGCTTCTTCACCATTGCTTTCTGACCAGTCGACTTTCTCGCCTCTCGGATGCTCGTCATGCATGCGCCGCTGCGTACAAGGTTCATTGTTCAGTTCTTCTTCGGATTCACGTTCAGAATTGTCGCCGATGACTCCTGTCCAACCCGGTATTCAACTTCACCGTATCAAAGTCGTAGCATGGGAACCTTACTGTTGATGTAATCCTCATGTCCAAGCTCCTTCCTCACCGCTCTAGTAGCGTCCAGATCATCATCACTCTCTGTCAAGTCCATAGCATCATCCATGGCTAGCGTACATGAGCATGCGATCGTGTAATATCTTCTAGCTCATTGAGATGTGAACAGGCGGTCCAGCATGACATAGTCATTGCGTGGAGTAGAAGGTTCTTCAGCTCACTACTGTTTAATAAGTGGCTCGCTATGATAACGAGACTTCGTGGCGATCAAGATACATATCTTTAGCTCAGCGAGATAATAAGACTGATACAGGAGATGATATCGGTCCAACGTGACGAAGTCAAACGCGGGGTCACGTGGGGCGGAGACTTGGCAATGTCAATGGAGCGAAGTGCTATAGCAGATAATTTTCTCCTTCACAAAAATTCCAAACAAAACCTTGCGACCGCCGATACCTACCATAAGAAACCTTCACGACCCTGATGGCGAAGTACAAAATAATACTGTAATCTACCATGGATATGTTCAAACTTCTCGCCCGATCTACGAATATACCAAAATCCGAATCAATCGTAAAGAATAATGCGGGGCCCTCTGTTCCATCAGCTGGGCCTTCTAAGCATCCCCTCCCATTCTTCAAGGATGGTCTTGGCTCCCACAACGAAGGAGAAAAAATTTACCGGAGGACGAAGCGAAAGAGGGTTGGCTCAGAAGGCGATCGTGGAGACAGTATCCCAGATCAACTAAATTTCTTTGACGAGAGACCAAGCCTTACCTCAAAAATAAATGAGACTGGTGGATGGAATAGAGGGGCAGAAGTACTAAAAGTTGAGAGCACAGAAGGCAAAGATCCAGAGTTGAGCGAAACGGAGTGTCGGCAGATTCTGAAGCAGCATAAGATCAAGACTACAATATTGGCCGGGACACAGAGCGTTCGCAACGACCAAAAACATCAGCGTACAGGTTACAAGGATATGCGTGTCCAAATCTTCCCGCAGCCCTTGACCACTTTCAGAGGACTCCGCAGCAAGTACGGCATATCGAAGAGACTTGCGGCAAATCTAGAAGCCCAGGGATACACAGAGCCTACAGAAGTGCAACTGGGAAGTCTACCGATATTGCTTGGGCCGAATGAGAGTTGGGGCTTAGATATACCAGGGGCAAAGAAGACGAACATGAAAAGGCAATCAAGAGCTGATGTTGATCTTTTAACTATAGCTCCAACTGGGAGTGGGAAGACTCTGGGATTTATGATATACTTGCTCCACGAATTGATGAAAGAAAGACAGGCTCTGATGAAGAGCCTTGACGAAGAGCAGCCAGTACGTGGGGTTCGGGCCCTTATTATAGCCCCTACTCATGAACTTGCAGACCAAATAGTGAATGAAGGAAGGAAATTAGCACTGGGTACTGGCATCAAAGTATCTGGGCTGAAGAAGGGAGCGAGACTGCATCCAGAGCTTGTGAACGAAGACGAGCAAGTCAATGGAGAAGGTAGTGAGGACGAGAAGACACGAAGACAAAATAAGTACATGGTAAAATCCGATATCCTCGTCAGCACTCCTCTACTGCTATTACATGCAATCTCAACAAACGGATCGACCGTATTGTCCGTCCCAGACGTACGTTTCCTCGTCCTTGACGAAGCCGACGTTCTTCTTGACCCACTTTTCCGTGAGCAAACCTTAGGCATCTGGACCGCCTGCTCCCACCCATCTCTACGCACATCCCTCTGGTCAGCCACAATAGGCTCGTCTATTGAAACTCTGACTCAGATATTTATCCTCGACCGCCGGCAGAAACTTGGTCTCTCTCAGGCCTCAAAAGATCCTGCACACCACATTATTCGTCTGGTAGTTGGTCTCAAAGATTCCGCCATTCCTAATGTGTCCCACCGTCTCGTATACTCCGCTTCGGAGCAAGGGAAACTCCTCGCCCTTCGTCAACTCCTCCATCCATCAGCAACACCCACGACCGAAGCCCCATCTCTTCAGCCGCCATTCTTAATCTTCACACAGACAATCCCCGAGCCATAGCCCTCCACTCCGAACTCCTCTACGACATCCCAATCGAAGCAGGCGGCTCCTCCCGAATCGCCGTCCTACATTCCGACCTCTCAGACACCGCACGCTCAAACATCATGGCCGACTTTCGCAAGGGTCAGGTCTGGATTCTCATCACAACGGACTTGCTCTCCCGAGGCATCGACTTCAGAGGAATAAATGGCGTCGTGAATTATGATATCCCCAATACCAGCTCCTCCTATATCCACCGAGTAGGCAGGACAGGCAGGCAGGGCAGACAGGGAGGTGTAGCAGTGACGTTGTATACCAAGGAGGATATCCCGTATGTGAAGAACGTAGCGAATGTGATTGCTGCTAGTGAGCGGGCGAAAGGACAAATCAAAGGAGAGGGAGAAGGTGTGCAGAAGTGGCTGTTGGATGCGTTGCCGGACGTCAGTAAGAAGACGAAGAAGGAATTGAAGAGGAGAGGGGTGGAGAGCAGGCGGGCCACGGTAGAAAAGGAGGGAGGCAGGGAGGCGAGGAGGATGCGGATTAGTACAAAGAGCGGGTACGAGAGGCGATTGGAGAATAGGAGGAAGGGCGCTGTGGCTGGGACGAGGAGACGGTTGGCTCAAGTAGAAGCGGGCGGTGAGGAGGGAGATGATGAGGAGTGGGGTGGTATCGAGAATTAGATGAACACATACTAGCCTACTATATGATGATACCCAGTTAGATTTCTCAAATCAATCGATGTTCGATCTATTTGAAAGGGAGGATTTTTGATGAGATGGCTTTCGAAAGCCTCTTCCGAGAGAGAACTCTGGACCATAGAGGCTTGGTGATGATTGAGTTCCTGCAATGCCCCATGCATCGACACACCTCTCTGATATCCTAGCCCATCGCCTTCCAGCGTCCGATTCCAATTTCAATTCAAGAACAGAGGCTCAACACGAGATATCGAATCCCCCCATCAAATCCCCCTTAACATACCCAAATATCTAACCCTAAGCCTTCCCCCATCTCCAATCTTCAGGCCATTAACTCCAATGCTAATGCTCTCCCCAGGCATCAAATCAACCCCATTGTCCTCAAAACTGACAGACTTGGCCACAGGCTCATCGCCGCTACTGGAAGCTTCCACTTCCAAACAAAGCCCCTTAACAGGCACGTCAGTAGACACAACAACCGCTAAAGGATACTGCGGTGGCTTCATATCGTCTCTCAGAGACTTTTGCGAGTTAGGCTTTAAGGTGAATTTAAGTGCTTTCGGCTCGGGAAGATGCGCGTGTTTTAATGGTTCTGGCCAATTGACGGCTCGTGCGATTAGATTCCCATTGAGGTCGTGGATATATGCTGCTATGACGGTTTGCTGCTGCTCTTCTTCGGCTGAGTCGAAGGGCAGTGCTTCCGAGGTGGGTTTGCTTTGATAGTCTTCCAAGGTTGGGATCTCGAAGTCATCAATTTCTGTACTTCGATTTGGAGAGAGATCTATTTTCTGTCTCCGATGACTCAAGGAGGATGGTTTTCCGGTGATGAGGTTGTGCGATGTGACGCTCATGTATGCGGTTTGCTTTTCAATGGATAGATTGCAGACCCACATCTGAATTTTGTAAACTGTCTTCGTGTATGCGCGGGTGTATTTGTCCTTGGCTGTGGTATGGACAATTCGTTTGAGGCCGACGGTGATGGGCTTAAGCTCGCGCTTGATAGCATAATATGCCAATTTGGGCCGGAGATTATAGTCTACAATCGACCACGATTGGCAAGGCCATACGTCGTTCATCTGCCAGACTAGGGCTCCGGAGCAATATTCCTGTCCAGGGCCTCTCCATTGCCGCTTCCAGAGCATATATGCAGTGGACAGACACTCAGCCTGCATTAGCTGAGTACAGTAGATGTATTGCTCGAATGGCCTCATGGTGTACGGAATGTTCTCGGCGAGGTAGAGGGCCAACCTTCTTTCACCACCAGTGGCTTTACTGTGAAACTCTACAGTTGAGCTTTGTGGAAACCGCTCCTCATCTGAGCTTCCTTGAGGGAGGTAGCCGTCAATCGTCTCAATGTTTGGATAAGCTTCCATGCCAAATTCGGAAACGAATCTGCCAACCATCTTGTCGAAGTCTTGATACTTCTCCTGAGTACCATGCCATACGTTCCATTGGTGAATATCTCCCACCTCGGGATCTGTTGTCACCCTTCTTCCATAGGGTGCAGGCGATCCAAAGTGATAGTATGTCCCGGGAATTAGTTCTTTTGTCGCTTCAAGCAAGATTTTCTCGTATATGTATCTTGCGGGAAAGTTACTATTGAGCCAACTCTGCGGATTGTGGTCATCTGGATTGAAGTCAAGGTTCTCCGTCTCCCGATACTGATAGTCCTCGTTATTTCCTGCCCATATTACAATAGATGGATGGTGCCTCAAGATCTTAATGTTAGCGATTGCCTCACGCTTCACCAGGTCCAGGAAATCGTGGTTTGCAGGGTAATTGCCACATGCGAATAGAAAATCTTGCCAAACAAGCACACCCAGCTCATCACAAATATCGTAGAAAGCTTGGTCCTCAAAGGTGCCGCCACCCCAGACCCGAATCATGATCTGGTTTCCCTCCACCACCATCTTGATCCAGTCGCGGTACTTCTGAACATCCATTGGACCAAATGCCCCGGGGATCCAATTGCTGCCACCACAAAACATTGGAATATTGTTGATCTCAAAGAGGAAAGTAGAACCTGGTATGTCATCAAGCTTCCGCTGGATCACTTCAGCTCTTCGAAGACCGAACCTCTTGCTTGCTGTATCAAGAGCAATATTGCTTCGGGTTAATTTGGCCTTGAGGATGTACAGTGGCTGCTTGCCATAGGTATGAGGATACCAGAGTTTCGGGCTATTGGTCTTGAATGTAGCTGTAGCAAAGCCATTTGCTACCTTGACGGTCTCTGTGCCTAATATCTTCCCATCTAAAAATATCTCAAACCAAACTTCTTCCCCTTCACCTTCGATGTCCGCCATGGCTACAACTTCGCTTGATTTCAAGGACTTGTCAACATCCGTCCTGAAATACAGATCTGAGATACGTGAATGGTAAACTTCGATAGAAATTGGCCGCCACGGTCCACATGTGAGTATCGTGGGACCTAGCAGGTCCAGGGTCAGCATGTCATCTTTGGATTCGAATTTGCATTACATGACACATCTAGTGGAACGAGAGGAGGTAAAATTTACCCCAATCCCAGCCATAGTGATATTGTGCTTTCCTAACTGCTAAACGTGAGGAGTCGCCATTCCAACAGCCCCAACGATGATCTGGGTATTCCTCCACAAGCTTCTTGCCAACCAAGTAAGTGCTTTCGAAGGTGATTTCCAAGGCATTTTCTTCACCAGGACGAAGATTGTACGTAACATCGGTTCTTTCAGGGATGAACATGTCTTTGGTTTTGAGAATCTCTTGGTCGTTAAGAACCACTGTTGCATAAGTATCTAAACCATCGAAAGCAAGTACAGCCTTTTGACCAAATTTTAGATCTGGCGTTGGGAAGTTTGCCCTATAAATCCACGATTCCTCACCAACCCATTGGCAATCATTCTCTTGCTTGCCCTTGTACGGATCCTGAATGATACCATTATGCTGAAGATCGCGGTGTACGTTTGTGGGCATACCTGATACTTTCAGCCAGCTGGTATCTGGACCATCTTTTCGTCTGAAAGTCCACTTCGTATAGTCAAGCGGTATCACCTTGCGTACAGGCATATCCAGTAGAGCTGAATCCGTGGGATTCTGAAAATCTGCACTTTCGACCTCTCTCATATGCAGTCACGGGCAAGACTACCGTAACATCACGACGGTTTCTTCTCATGAAGTGAGAAGCTGAGGGTTTGTACCTCGTTTTCGAACTCCTTGTGTCTCCTTGAGTAGACGGCGAAACTCGTTGATGCGCGCTTATTCAAGGAGATCATCGGCTTCTAGGCTCCTTGGGGTGTAACCCAGAGATCCAGCCTCTTTGGGGTAAACATCTCTTCTGCAAACATCAGACCTGCTGCATCAACGAAGATGCAACTCCGGAGAACGATCAGTAGCAGTAAGAATGCTAGCTTCACCCAGGCAGTTGTCATATGCCCCCACGCCATACAGCTTCACACCAATTCCCTCGCTTTCAGCCACCATCAACCTTGACCAAGTATATCACCTCTAGCCACTGACGCCTGACCGGATTCCAATAAAAGCGCTAATATGAACCCGCATCAGGAAGTCAAGCTTTCCGAGACCGCCGGTGAAAGGGACCTGTATGACTCGCTTGCAGAGATATACAGCATTATCATAACGCTCGACGGCCTAGAGAAAGCCTACATAAAAGACTCAATTCCAGAGGCTGAATATACCGAGATCTGCAGTCGCTTGCTCAAGCAATATAGGTCAAATCTAAATGATGAGACCGTTGCCAGAGAGTTCGTAGATCTAGAGACCTTCAAGCGCGAATGGGGTGTACGTTGTTCTCCCTCTGGGATGCGCCACAGATTGATACTAAGATAATCATTTCTAACATCCACTGCCAGATCGAGTGCCCCCGCGCAACCGAACGCCTTCGCGTGAACCTCCCCGCTACAATCGCCGACCCATCCAACTCACACCCTTCAACATCTACCCCTCAAGCCTCGTTCGCAGGAACAGCTCCCTCACAACCCTCAGCATCTGGCTCCCAAATCCTCCTCGCAACCGAGAACTTCATAACCTTCCTTGACGCACTCAAACTCAATATGCTCTCCAAAGACGCCCTACACCCTCTGCTTGCAGAATTGATTCAAAGCGTTAATGCAGTCACGGATCGAGATTTCGGAGGCAGGGCGAAAATTATAAGTTGGTTGATACGGTTGAATGGGATGAGAGCGCAGGAGGAGTTGGGGGAGGGGGAGGCGAGGGAATTGAGCTTTGATATGGAGGGGGCTTACCAGGGGTTTAAGAGGACGTTGAATTAGAGGGGCGTGGCTGCTCCAGAATTCAGTGGCTCTTGGGCGACTTTAATCGACTTTCACGGACAATGCTGCCTAAGACGTTTACAGCCCACGCTGCGCCGTTTTTCTGTCACAGTGTCATGTCTTGCCCACTATAAATTGTCGTCTCCACCAAATCATTGGCTACTGCGTTCAAGGCCGACTGGATGCGGGGAATACAAATGCCAATCTTAGGGTTCGGATGACGGCTTGTTGGATGAACTACGAAATATGAAGTGAAAGCAGACGAAATGCGCGAGTGATTTAGGACACACGGATCTTGAGCTCATGACAGCGATGTTGAAGCCATGTTGTATCTGAGATGAAGCTAGCTCGGAGATGAAATGGAGGCGTAGACTTGCTACATATGTAGCGATTGGGAGCCGAAAAATATCTCGAACAAGGCCGTTAGATGTACACTCAGTAAAGACTGTAATGTTCGCAACCGCTCCCCCCCCCCTAAAGGAATCCCCACGGAACACAACTATCGCCTGAATACCGGGCGTGAGCCACCACTCTATACTAAAGCATTCTCAGCATCCTCTGCACGGTATCACCACCGCCAATGGTGCTCTGCTCATCCGAATCCGGGAAGAAGAAAGCAGCGAGCGCAATGATGACGTATGCCGCGATGAGCAAAGCCCCCTCCAGGTAATTGCTCCTACCATCCAGCACCAGAAAGTTCACGATGAAAGCCGAGACGAAGAGCGAGATCGTTTCGAACAGTGAGAAGTAGAGACTCATGTCCTTATTCAGAGCCCAACCCAGAAGCACAATTACCGGCGTTACAAACAACGCGATCTGAATACTCGATCCAACAGCTACTCCAATGGCGAGATCCATTTTGTTCTTGCTGGCTACAGTTACTGCAGTGACGTGCTCCGCAGCGTTGCCAACAATAGGTAGTATGATCAAACCAACGAATGCTTCGGAGACGCCAGTATTTGAGACCAGGTAGTCAATACTTGAAACGAGGAACTCGGCGCAGACCGCCACAAGGCCTGTGGAAGCAAGGAGGAGAACCACCGCTGTAGTGCGTGACATGCGCTTTTTGGGAGGAGTGGCATCTTCGCTATTGAGAGACTCGTCGATATCAATGTTCACAACTTGAGGTGGCGGCTGGACTGGCGGGTTCGATTGCTGGCGCGCGGCTTGTGCTTGGTTCAGACGCCCTGGAAGAGAACTCGAGCGATGCAGGGCCCGAGGTGTAATGCCTGTAGCCGCAGTTCCACGTGCCAACGGACCAGTAGGCTTTGCCGTAGAGAACACGGTACTCGAAAGTACCTTAGGCATTGCGGGCATTGCGGGCACAACGTCGCGGACAGAAAGTCCACGCATATTGAATGGACGCCTCGGAGAGCTTTCGGGCGCAACCTGAACCTCCTGAGCGAAGCCAACATGTGGAGTAGTCGGCCGATGACTGGCATGACTGGTAAGAGCTTTTGGCGGCGTAGGCTTTTCGAACTTCTCGAGCTCTTCTTTCTCACCCGGCGGCTTGGTTTTACGATGCTTCTTTTTTGACTTCTTTTTGCGTTTAATAACTGGTGATTTGCTCCCCGATTCTGTTTTCTCGTTCTCAAAGTCGCGCGAGTTCACGTCATGAAAATTTACGGTTAGCTCCCTTCTAGAGAAATAATGGTTATCGCGCTCGCCGTCGGTGTCTGCTTCATCACCACTGGCGATTGCCCCCAATGTTGGTGATGCTAGTGAAGCTTGGTCATTTCGAGAATCCCCTACAGCCAACTCCCCATTTTCAGCGGTTCTGGCAAATGTGCTTGCTGAAGGTGTACGCATTGTTGAAGGCATTGAAGGGGTGTCCTTGGAGCTTGCACTCGATTTGCGGCGCTTGCGTCCTCTTAGAACTCGCTTGATGCGTTTTGCGGTTGTGTTGGAACCTGAAGAACCATCACTGTCGCTATCGCCGGAAGTGGATGAAGCATCGGAGGAACTCGATGAATTTAGCATGTCCGCCAGGACGCCCGGGTGCGATTCTTCGTCAATGACATGTTGCGGTGTACTTTGATACATATATGCATGCGATTTCATTTGAAAAAGCAGATACAGAACGTATACTAAAAGCAGGATCTTGATTGTGTCATTAGAAGGGCAAGTTCTCGGAAAAGTATGTAACTCACAATGCTGGTGCCTCTACTGATCTGTAATACGGCTTTATCCGCAGTTGTATTGTCCGTGAAGGAAGCATGGAATGCAGTCTATCAGAGCCACAGTCGTTAAAAGCCCAAGCTTGATACATAAATTTAGATGACGATTTAATGCTCAAATAAAAAGATTGGGGATAAAGTAGAGTTTGGATCATACCGGTAAGAGTAGACTCATGACACTCAAGCTAAGTAAGCAGGCGCTCATTTGTGTGACTGTACTGTTGTATATCTATTTTATTTAGCTATGTGCTATTTAGCTAAGGTGACTGTCTAATTACCTGTTCACGGAAACGAAGCCCGCCAAACAGAAAGCACATGCCAAGGATGAGCAGCAAATTGGCCAGTATCGAACCCAGAAGGGAAGCCTGAACAATCTGAATTTCATTCTGCGTGAAAAGGATCTGTTAGTGTTGATAGCTGGATGATGATATAGTGAGGCACTAACTTTGGTGAGAGCAATACTACAAGTAAGAACATGACAGAAGTAAGCATTTGCAGCAACCATCCTGTGATGATACCAAGCAAAACAAAGGGCTGAAGCGAGGTGTGTAGTCAAGCGGCAGGTGCTTTCAATGCAGCCCACGGCTCTTCCTTGTCACTTTCTGCTAGGTTGAACATACATGCTACATTTTGATTAGCAATGACTTGCACAGGTTCGCGGAACGACTCACAAAATTATAAGCTCTACTGCATTGCCAAAGGTGATGTTCATGAGAGCTCCGATGGTGTCACCCATCTCACTAGCAACACTTTCAGTAGCATGACTTAGAAGTCCAGCAAGAGGTATGATGGCAATGGCGTTAATGGCGAAGACGATAGTTTTATTTACACCAGCTGCCTGGACAGCGATGCCCACCGGTACAAACACCAAAAGGACATTAAGCCAACTCGAGAAGAGTATCTCCTTGCAGGCTTCATAGAAGCGTATGATAACGTTCTCTTTCTCTTCTGGCTTTATGGAGGAAGGTGCCTCTCCATCTCCGGCTTCAAGGGGAGGTGGAGCAGGTGGTGGCAAGGTTGACGTGGTCTTCTCGGCCACATATTCGGTTGAAATTCCCTCTGCAGGCACAGTGCTGCTCGAGGTTGTGGATCCAGTTGGCGCACCAGCATTGTTAATTGTAGGCGTATCAGTCAGGGTCGGGTAAGGACGGGTATCATCTGCAGCAAAAGGATTGCACGAGGCATTCGCTTTGCGGATAGTAGATCTGATACGATCTAATAAGCTCGGCTCGTCAGAAGATTCCACCATCTGTGTTGCTAAGGAGAACGAGATGACAAGAGTAGTGCAGAAGAAACAGCACCACGGGTGTTGTTATTGTGTAACGGTCTGACCGTTGAGGAGGCGTATATATCAGGAAACGCGTTAGCTTATCTGATTAGATAAGCGCCAAGGCCGAGCTTGCCGCCGGTGATTATCTTAAGTTTCCACTTGCGAATGTTCTAAACGAATACGAATCGTGAGCGCAGTCATGACGGCTCGACCTGGGGAAATGGACGCCCTCCAGGGAGTTGTACTATATTTGAGCGACATATAAGACTCTTAGACCCTCTCGCGATGGCTTAAGGCAAAGTGACCAACATTCTCAATCTTTGCGGTGTCGTCAGTGATAGTTCTTGGATATTTGACTCTTTTCCAAGGAACCATCACCATTGCCACACCACAGCCACACTCTTATCAATATTGGCAAAAATCATGAGTCCAAATTCGTATCCTTGCGTGCATTCATCGTCAATATTAAGTTTGCAGTGATGGACGGCCCTTCTCTTCAACTCCAGGAAACCCTTAATTCTTCAATCCGGGAAGCGCTTCTGGCGCAGCGACCCATTCTAACCCACTTGAATGCGGACACAACTTGGCTTTTGCAACTCCCGTATCCCAGTGATGCGTCCAGGCCTCCAGGCCGTTCCCGATTCAACATCGTCCTGGATCCGTGGTTCCAAGGTCAGTGCCGCAGGGTTCAGCTTGGCGTTATTGGGACTGTTCGAGTGCTAATATAACCATAGGGCCTCAGTCCGATGTGGCCAAGTTCTTTTCCACCCAATGGCACACTATCGAGCCAAGTGTCCAGGACATGGCTGAGCTTGAAGCGCGGCTAAAGGATATTGAGGAAGTTGCTCAATCAATGCCTTTACAGTCAAGGAACAGCAAGCGTGGAAATTCTGATCAATATTCAAGGCAATCATTTATCGACGCTGTAGTAATATCGCACGAGTTCACGGACCATTGTAACAAGCATACACTCCTTGAGCTTGACCCTGATACACCTATCTTCGCAACGAAACTCGCCTTTGACCTAATCAGGTCCTGGGAATACTTCAGTCAGGTCCAACTAACGCCAACATTCTCGGCAGAAAACTCAGACTGGCGTAACACTTCACTTCCGCCATTGCCCAGGTGGCTTGGGATTTCCAGGGTCGTCACTGTATCCGACGCGCTGTATTATCATTCTGCCATTCTGGTGACGTTCGATTTAGACTACAAAATAATCGACGTGCCTTCAGAAGGGTTTAGGCCGGCCGAGGCTGTTGTATACTCGCCTCATGGAATCCAAGCGCAGGGATTGAGTCATCTGAGCTGCGCTGTTCCTTCGGTAAAGACTCTCGCGCTGCTTCATGGTCTTCATGACATCAAAATTAGTCTCAAGCAGCTTAACCTTGGCGCACACAATGGTCTTAAAGCACAGAAAATATGCAAGGCCAAATACTGGGTCTCGACACATGACGAGGTCAAGAAAGAGGCTGGATTCATAACTGCCTTTTTGCATAGGAGGGCATTGACGTTGCAAGAAGCATTGAACGAAGAAATGGAGGCAAAGGGCAAGGTTGCCGAGGAGAGTGAATTGGTCCAGATGAGAGAAGTGACTTTTGCAGACTTAGCGAGCGGTGAGAGCTTACTATTGGCTTGAAGGTTGATGTGATTATATGCGAAATACAAGATCTAGCATCCATTGAGACTTTTGTATAGAGTCCTAGGATTCTTAAAATCCTGGTCATAGATAATTATCTACTGAGCGTGGCCCAGGTCTGTTTCACTGTATCTTGTGCTGGTTGCCACAATCGGAATGTATCGCTAAAAATGCTTTAATGACGGTTGTAGGCAGTTAATACGTCTTATGTTGAGATCCATGAACTTGAATAAGGGACATCAGAACAGCGCACCTGAAATGCTCGATAGAGTCGCTCATATGGTGAAGGGACAGGGTCTATTTTGGCGTAGCGAAGATGCAAGCCTTCTGGGGTCGGCGATTAATTATGCAAGGTACCTTGAGGTACTTGGACTTGTCCATCAAAGATGCGTCATGAGGCTTCATAACCTTTAGCGTCTCTGCGGCGAGAAATGGCGGTGAAGCCGGTCCACAATCACAGACAAATAGTTCCGCTTTTACCATTTCATTTGACCCATCAACACCTCTAGACGCTTGACTCCGTCTTCATTCTAAAGACAAATATTAGCTTACTCTATTCAATCTTCTATCGAATCCTTGCACATCTACAACATCTTGCCGAGCTGTTGCGACAAGATGGGCTTCTTCGAATCTCTCAAAGGCGACCATCCGGCTACAATTGGACGAGCATCCTCACAAGAACGCTATGCGCCTCCTCCAGGGCCACCACCCTCACGTCAAAGTCATTCCCAATCCAATGGTAGCACACACGACAGTTCAGCTACCTTGCGAGCACTTCCTAGTGAGATGAGCTATGCTCCTCCTCCAGGCCCATTACCAGGCCGTGAATGCAATGCTCCACCTGCGGGAACATTCCCATCTCAGCAGCATATCTCCAGCGAACCTCCCGCTTATCACGATTGGACTGTGGTTCCTGACAATGCACTGCTCCCTCCACCACCCTCCCTAGGCCATACGACAAGTCCATCAAGCAACGCCAATCCATCCGATGCAGATAGAGCACACGAATGGTGCAAAGCCTACCCAATGATCTACCCACACCAGCCTACGCCCGCTCAGCATGCTGCAATCGCGAATGGCGACGTTCGAATAATTAAACCCCCAGAATACAAAGGCGATCTTTTAATGCCCGCTACAGGGGCTTGGAGGGGCTCTACCAAAGCGGGGAGCTTAGACTCCTGTTTAGTGACCTCTTCGCCGCTCTATTTTGCATGCGCTGATTCCCCGTTCCGCACGAGGACTACAAAAACAATTTACTTCGAAGTCAAGATACGAGAGCTGGGCCGGGGCTCTAGAGCGGATGAGAGTGCTATCGCTCTGGGCTATTGCGCAATGCCTTATCCTACGTGGCGCATGCCTGGCTGGGAGCGAGGTAGCCTGGCTGTTCATGGTGACGATGGAAGGAGATATGTTAACGATACCTGGGGAGGGAAAGATTTCACCTTGCCATTCCAAATTGGGGATACAGTTGGCCTGGGCATGTCATTCTCCCTTCCAGACAATCCTCCCGATTACGGAGCGCCGCCGCACACTAGCACGAGCTTGGATGTCCAGATATTTCTCACGAGGAATGGTCAGAAAGGCGAAAGCTGGGATCTGCACGAAGAGCTGGACTCCAGCAAAGACCTTGGGGTTGATGGGCTTGATGGCCACTTCGACCTATACGGCGCCGTGGGAACGTTCGGAGGAGTCGAATTCGACGTCTTATTTAACAGTCGTCATTGGTTGTGGCATCCACAATGATTATGCGTGGAAAGATGGGCAGTTCAAACGCTCCCGATGGCCGGTACGACTCTGGAAAAATCTTCCCTGTTGGACTATTTGAGCCTCCCAGCTGCCACCGACAATGCGTAATGCCTAATCAGGACAACATATACTTATTTCCGGCAAGCCATAGCGACCGGTTGGCGCATATCTCATCTACTACTGCATCTACAATCTACGAATATGCATGCACCGCATTACTATCGCGTCAGGCAGAACTACGGCTCGCTAGGACGGGGAACCGGAAACCTGCGTTACCGGCCGATCAACCAGGGCATCGATAACAGCATAGACGCCATCGTGCATGAGACTGATGCATCAGAGCGCAATGAAATTTGATCACAGGAGACTAGAGGTCGTGTTCATTGTGACAGGTGCTACGTCTGAACAGTATAGCCTCAACCACGTAACAACACGGATCTCCCTCGTTGAGCAGCGATCTCTCCTTGAACAGCCATGGCCACAAGTGTGGCGGGACTCGAATCGAAAAGATGAAACCGCTTCACAAGAAAAAACAACTACTTAAAGTGGATTACCACCCAAGTGCGCCACGCGGAAGCTGGTTATGCGAAATAGCAGACTGCAAGCGGGCCTATAAGCTCCATGCAGGGACTATCGGCGGTGTTTCTTGGTGCTATTGATGCAGCTATATTCTGAGGCGTCAGTCGCGTTTTACAGGGTCTTTCGCATACCAGCCCTGAGAGCAATGATAAGGCGAAATGGAAGGGGAAAGCAAGGCGGAGGCGTCAGAAGATGCGCGAAAGAGAGCCTCGTCTATGAAGGTAAAGACTGGTGAATTTGAAAATCCAAAGACGAGTCGAATTGCCGCAGTGCAGCCTTCAAGTGTTACATCGCAGCTTCGTTGGTGGCGGAACACATGTGGGTCTTCATTATTTTCGGAAGGGTAAGGAGCACCGAGGCAACGCACGCGCCAAAAAAGGAAAGAAAGTAAGTGCCAACGCTGTTGGTGGAGCTCAAGAGTAGGTAGGGAGACGTGAGACATACGTACAGGAAGGATTGGAGCCCGAGAAGAACGTCTCATGCCTCATGATGTGTGAAGCAGCACGGGGTCACATACGAGCAGTCCGTGGAGGCCAATAGCATTTCTTGGGACCGCGGATAACATCACAGGCTTCACAGCGCGGGGTTGGAGTACTAACGTGTACCTCCCCAAAGACTCGGCGACTAAAATGAATCGCGTGCGGCTCGACTGCTTCTTAGCTGGCTTCAGGTGGGCTAACCCCCAAACAAACTTTTGGGCTCTCACACCCACTTTCTCCCGCCCGTGCATATTTTTACTGCAACTTGCCTGCAAACTACCTGCTGGTCCAACTGGTCTGTCCACACTACTCCCAACGGTAAGCGGGAATGGCGATCGTATTATTCTGCCACATTTTTGTCTCTGGACCCGTGGACCACAGGAAGGGTCTCAGACGTAGTCTCATGCATTGTCGGTGGTACAAAGTTACAAACCCTCGACTGGCGCTACGCTTCTGACTTCACTCAAGCCACTTTGCTTCGTGAATGAGCTAGTGACGCTGCGAAATTCGGCCTGCTTCTAATCACAACATTTTGTCCATCCTCACCTTTCACAGTTTCAACCTCATCTCTCCCTTTTTTTGGTTGTCTCCTTTGAAGTCTAGACAATGGTCTGTGGACTTCCTAATGTAGTACGCTCGTTGCTTAGTTTCGTTTGACTCCATCATGTTTTCGGCTTTCAATCTGTTCGTAGCATTATTGTATGTTTATCTGACCGTGTGATTGAGGGTCCTCTCTCGAGCTCCCTCTCCTGAGCTCCATACTGACACCCCCCATCACAGCTCTTATCGATATCTCCGCTTGGTCGTGAACCTATTTGCGTTCTGCAGACTCCGACCTGTACCTATACCTGAAAACCCACGATTGACGTCACAAGATGTCACTGTGGTCATACCTTCTATCGAAGGTGATGGTGAGGTACTGAAGGATACTATCCGTAGTATCCTTGTAACGGAGCCTTTCGAAGTCATTCTGGTCACTCTTCATGCGAACTTAACGCGTGCAGAATCGATGGTTAGACTCATGGGCACTTCAAAGGTCCGGATAAAGAGTGTAACCTATCCCAATAAACGCCGACAGATGGTCCATGCTTTTCCAGACATCAGAACCGACATCACCATTTTTGCAGATGACGACGTTCTTTGGCCGCCCAAACTTTTGCCGTGGATGCTGGCACCATTGGAAGACGAAGCTTACGGTGGCGTTGGCACAAACCAAAGACTCCGTCGTGCTGAACCCCCCAGTCTCGAGCAGCGGGTCTACGGCTATCTCAATGCTCTGTACTTGGAGCGGAGAAACTTCGATTGTGCATCATGTATGTATATGGATGGTGGCTTGCCGTGTCTTTCTGGACGCACAGTTGCCTACCGAAGCAACATACTCAAGGATCAATTGTTCATACAAGGTTTCACGCACGAAGAGTGGCTTGGGCGATACCAGCTCAACGCAGACGACGACAATTTCATCACGAGATGGCTCGTCTCGCATGACAAGAAGATTGCTTTTCAGTATCACAAAGAGGCCGAGATTTTAACAACCCTAGAAGATAACCCGAACTTTGTGAAACAGTGTCTGCGGTGGTCTCGAAGTAATTGGCGGAGTAACATTACGAGCATGTTCTGTGATAGGCACATTTGGAGGTTCGGGGATGGTCCACGACCCTTCTGAACTTGTTTCATGCTAATACCAAGGCTAGGAAACAGCCTTGGAGCACATATGCGGTCCATCAAACCACTCTGTTACAGTGGGCTCTCTTATGGGACTGCCTACTTCTCTACCTCTACCTCACCAGCACTGAAATGTGGAGCGATGAGTCGCAAACGATGGGTCTCGTGGTGCTCCTGAGTTGGATGTTTATGAGCAAATTCATCAAGTTGCTGGGCCATTACATACGGTATCCGGTTGACTTCTTCTTATTGCCGATTTCCATCATCTTCGGTTATTTGCACGGTCTTATTAAGGCTAAGGCCATGCTATCACTCAATGTCGTAAGTTCAAGATCCATCCGGTGCCACTTTCAGGCTTTTCCACATCGAATCAATTCTAACACGCCCCGTAATGCTTAATCTTTCACTGACTGAAGATCCGCACAGACAGCGTGGGGTACACGTGATGGAGCAGATGACGATGACGCATATCGGATGATCCATATCAACCGAAAGCAACACGAAGCGGGTTACTCAGCACTGTGCCAGACGGTCGAAAATCGGGGGGAAAAGTGCGAATATGCATACAGAGTTTCTCATCCTTGATGAGAAACTTCTCTACTACTATGAGTGTACGGTTCACCACTATCCATAATGCGGAAGGGACCGCCCTAAAAGAGTGCACGGTTGCAGAACGTGGGATTTCCTTGGCGGCATTTCTTACTGTGTAATACCATCCCTGTATGGAACTACTAACCGAGAAGGTGAGAGCACTTGCTTAGCGTTGGTGTTGGGGAATCACCAAAAAGTCTTTTTCCAGCAAATCAGCAAGTATTGAAGGTAGCAAGCAGCATTCCGAGCAGGCGAAGTGGAAGCATCATTATTAATTATTACTCACTGTTCATCTTCCAACCAATAATCTTAATAGCAGACCATCAACCCAAATTAGACTAAGCACGCGTGATGTTACCTTGTGAAAGGGAGTTGATTGAATGATATGGATTATTACCCTTTCAATCCTTCGCAATGATTGGGAAGTGTCTTTCGCCATGCCAAAAAGCAGGTACTGCCGAGGGTAAAGTACTTCCTGCACGTGCGGAGAAGTCTTTTGAAGCCTTCGGTGCCCGCGTCCGGACCAATGGGGGCAGGTATTAGGTACTAATTGGAGCCAACAAAGTAGGTACTTAAGAATCGCTACCTTGTGCTATGAAGGACTAAGTCCCTGTGAAGTACCTCCTCCTTTAGGCACGGTGATTGGTTCCACCTGAGGTACGCTCTTGCCTATTAGGATTCATGCAGCTGCAGCTAGATAAGACCCTCCTTCTTATCTGATACCTCTCTAAAACAGGAGTACTGGTCTCAAATCCCGAGTTGATACAGCTGCCTTAATCACTTTCTCAAAGTAGCAATGGGCACGACACTTCGCGATTGCGATCAAATCCCCCGCCTAGAGAGCAGGCAGCAAGAGCTGGCTGGTGTGCATGGCCAGAGGCAGAGAGGCAGAGAGGCGAAGATGCAACGGTCATCTGACATTCTGGCCAGATCTATCACCTGATTGCTGATGGCTGAGGGCTGATGGGTGATATCTGGGTGTCGGATGTCTGATCTCTGATCTCTAACTGTATGCCGACGAGCCTCTGAGAGAAGAGAGTCAGGCGTCTTCTCCGATTGGGGAAAGGTGCCCAAGTTCCTAAAATTTTGGTGCAGCTGGTGGCGTATGCACCATCAAGCCGAACCACAAAGCTTAAAGCACTCGTATCTGGGTATTTGTCTACCTGCGCAATCGAGCGGATCAACATGGAGCAAAGCCATGAGCAGGATGTGCTGGCCATTGCCGCCATTCGCTCATCCGATTCTATGGATACAACATGACCCCGGCCATGATTGGGTACCAGCAACAAGCAAGGTTTGACGAAGCCTGCACAACATCGACAGATGGATTAACGTGTTCGCCTTCCAAGTACGCTGCTCCCTGCTTTCTCCGCCAATGCATATCTGACGCGCTGCATACATGCATCAATACTGATAGTGAAGGACCTAGACTCATCAATCGTACATCTTCCCAGCAGATCTCGCAGACAAGAAAAAGCCGCAAAAGCCACTGGCCTGCTGTCATCGACGCCCTCGCAGAGTGTGGAGGCCCTCACGGGGTAGCGGTATCTGAACAAAGACACCGAGGGATGCCCCACCACACCTTGAGACTACCCCTCCTTAACTTCTGAACCACGGGCACGATCCAGGGGACCAAACATGGCACCTCCCGCAAGCACGAGCTTTAAAAGGGCAATTTAGACGCCATAGCGGCACGCTTACCGAATGTCTTGCATACGATCGCCGGTGCTTCAAGAGGTCTTCAGGCCACTCGATGGGTCAGAGGGAATCACCATCACCTTGGTACCCTTGATGGCATACTGATACAATGATACGTGTATTTCCGGATACAGGGATTCGACATCGGATCCAAGTGGCTAATAATACCTTACTGCCAAAAATAACAAATACGATTCCCCACATACACCTACGCTCGGACAGCAACACGCAAGCCAACCAGCACAACAATTGTTATTCCTGTTGGTCCAGGCTCACAAAGCACCTAACGTACTTCTAGAGTGACTCGGCTCGCGTGACCACTACTCGCTCAAGGCACGGCCAAGTGAGGACCGCCTGTGATAGTATGGACGAAAAGATCATGATCACGTTACCATGAGTTAAGCACCTTGCATATCGCGTCGGTTCGCACCCACCATGCATATGCCAAGCAAATATCGCCTCCACACACCCGTCGCAGGAACATGATAAACCAACATAAGCCTTCCAAAAGAATCCACTCGCGGTCCAGTACCGGCTAATAAGCACCTTACCCCCAGGCCGGCAATTCCCAAAAATTCCACAGGCATTTGCGGACATGTGCCCGAACGTGAAGTTAATGTACTACTTGATTCGCTAAGTCATCCGCCTCCCATCTGCTGTAGACGAGCTTCTTACGGCCCAATGGAGCCGGAAAGGGTACGTATCTTTCCTTGGCACATACCTTTTGATGTGGTAGGCATCTCGGCTTATTAAGATGGGAAGGCACGGGATGTGCCGCCCGTGCTTGCATCCATGCATATTCCCATGCTGCATCCACCCATTTAGCCTAGGGGGATGGTATGGTAAAGTTTTAAGGACTATAACCAGACCGTTCCCGATTAGGAGGCCTGCATGGTGCGGCGTGGGCGTTGGTTGGACTCGTGGTTTCGGCTAATTTAACTCCCCTAGCCTGGAATAGTGACATAATTTATATGCACGATGCATTCCATAATGTGGAGAAATTGTGGAGATGGGTAACATACACGAGGTGGCGCACAACATGTGCCGTGCGGTTGCTTTCTCTTTTTTAAGAAGTAATAACCTATCTGCGGAGATTGGGAGGAGGGATTTACTATCCCTATCGAGTTAAGGGTGGGTGTTTGGATTTGGGAGATGCAGAGACGGACGACGATCAGGCCAGGAAGGGAAGTGATCCTTAGGGGTTGAAAAAAGGGTTTTGGCGGGGTCGTAGGATGCAGTGTTTGCGTGGGTAAAGTATGGGAGATCTAATGTGGGCCTTGCATGTGTGTGTTATGCACGATTGTCGTGGGGCTTTGATTACCATGGGAGGAAAAAGTATATTTTTGAGCCCCCTCCCCCCCCCTCCTTCTTTCCTTTATGAATATGAAAATAATCCGATGCGGAGATCCCTCCGCCTGGAGACATACGAGCTTTGACTGCCATTCTTCTTCAAACGCCGACGAAACCTTGAATAAAAAATATTTTTTGGTGGATCGGAGCTTCCTCCGTTCGGAAAACACTGGAAAGTCTCCATATTGAGACTTTGGTCCCAACAATAATCAAATACGAAACTCATTATCCAACAACAACGACAACAACACCAACTCTCCTCTCAAGCAACAGAGGTACTAGCCTCGTCAGGACCGTCCATCCCAGCCAACCCCAAAACATCCTCCCACACCCCCGGCTTCCCCATCCTCTCCTCCCCCACTCTCCACGCCCACTCCTCCCCCACCCTCCCCCACTCCATCAACCCTTCCTCCCCACCCCACTCCCCCATCGCCATCAACCCCACCGGCACCTTCCCCTCCCCTTCCTTCGGCGCCACCCTCCCCACGGGTATAGTCAACGAAGGACACCCCGAGAAGTTCGCCATCCACACATACGTCATAGCTCTTAAGCTCATATTCGCATCACTAACGCCGTATTTCAGATCTGCGGCCCCGCCGCTGATATGCCATCCTGCGTTCGGGGTGGTGGGAGTGACGATTAAGAGACCGGGGTGTTTTTGGAATAGGAAGGCGAGATGTTGCATGAGGAGGTTGCGGAGGCGTTGGGCGAGGAGGAAGTCGGTGGCTGGGGTTTGCTTGCCGACTGAGATTAGGATTTTGTTTGGGGGGTGAGGGAGGCGAGGGAGGTTATGTCGGAGGAGATTTCGGAGAGGATGGTCATTGCGTGGGCGAGTTGGCCTTGGGGGAGGTGGGGGAGGTGGATGTTGATTATTTCGTAGCCGCCGGTGGTGGAGAAGTGGGATAGGGCTGCGTCGCAGGCGGAGAGGACGGGAGGGTCGGCGGTGGTGAAGTAGGGTTTGTAGATTCCTATGAGTTTTTGCGATGGGGGGGTGGGGATGCGGGTGGTTGGGGATGGGAAGGCGGAGGAGTGGGTGGAGTGGGGATCGGGGGCGGCCATGATGCGGTAAGCGTATTCGAGGTCCGCCATGGAGGCGGCTATGGGGCCGAGGACGCCGGTGGATTGGGCGAGGCCGATGGTGGGTGAGCCGGAGACTCGAGCGTGGCTGGGTTTCAGTCCGTATAATCCACAGTAGGCGGCGGGGATGCGGATGGAGCCTCCCCCGTCTGCACCGAGTGTGACGGGGAACAGGCCTGCGGCCGTGGCGTAGGCAGAGCCGCCGGAGGAACCTCCGGTGTAATAATGAGGGTTATGTGGGTTGAGAGGGGTTCCTTTCGTGGGGTTGTTGTTCGTGGTATCTATATGGTCAGGTTGTCCTTGGCTCTAAGGAACGATTGCCGTGGCTCGTGGACTTACCAAGACCGTGCTCATGCATATTGAGCTTCCCTACTATAACGGCCCCGGCTTCTTCCCACTTCCGGACGCACCAGCTTGTAACATCATGCGGATTCGTGTAATCCGTGGAAGAGCCCACGCTTTTGGAGTGACCCTTGAGGTCGACCTCATCTACACAACCAACTCAGTTGTGTCTTTGAGCCTGAAAAGAGATAAGTAGACAACGGGAATGGATCAAGTAGGCAATACAAATCATTGATCCCCTTCTTTGAGGATTGGCGTGAAAGTAGCACAGCGTGCAGAAGTCCAAAGCTCGGGTATAATTGAAGAGCACGGGTAGCATACCTTTCACGGATACCGGTACTCCATCTAACATACTCCTCGAGTTGCCGTCCTTGTATCTCTGCGTGGATGCTTCAGCCGCAGCAAGGACTTTGTCTTTCGCGACATCGAGAAAAGCCGTTTTATGTTTAGGTACAAGAGCCAACAAGGCTTGGGCGACTGCCGTTGGGGTCAATTTGCCCGATTCGTATGCTGAATGATAGTCTGCGATTGTGTAATGGCGATTGACGCATTTGGGGCCATTCATGTATACCGCATCCAGAGTGCTACCTGAGCCAGCATTGGCAGTCGATTCACTCGCTATTGGTATCACAGTTGGGTCATATCGCGGTTCGTAGTCTTCAAGGTCCAGTTTCCGCAAGCTGTTAAATCCAGCATTGCTCCACAAAAAGCTAGAGACAAGACCCAAATGTGTTACACTGGATATAAATCAACATATGATAATAATCTGAAGCAATTGACATACGCCGAACCGGCAATAGCCAAGGGTATTCCTCTCAGTACTGGATTGGAAGCTGGCTGATTCGAATAAGCAGTATTTGGACCTTCTTTGGCTTCAGGATAGCCATAGTAGCCCACTTTGACTGGCCGTTGAGTCTTTTCCATATTGCAGGACAAAATAAACAACAAGCAGGATTTCTAACAGCTTCAGGAGTCACTCCCAATCAGCTTGTCAATATATCACAAGAGAATAGATAGAGATGAAGACCGATTTGCGGGTATGTATTACTTAGAGTAGTCCATACCACAAAGGATACAGGCATATACTCTACAGATACTCCTGAAGTGTGAAAATTCTTAGAATTGCACATCTAAATGTTCCAGCTGCCTGTCAGATTGATGCCAAGACCAGCGGAAACCGGCCCGCAGCACAGATGCGGCGAGCTCACCCGAGTCTCCGGTTTCTCCACCTTTGGCAAAACATCCACCAGACAGCTTGCCCTTTTTCGATTGTAGCAGCACCAAACGGGTCAACATGCCTGGAACAATATCCAGTCCTTCGGCTGCCTTGTTGCGCAGTCTAAGGCCCTCACCGTCCTTACAATATTGTTCTCGGCATGGCCCCTTTGTTAGCAGGCGATCTCTCCACAGTTCTCCAAGATTGTTCGAAGAGGAAACGAAGTCTTTTCGAGGTCAACTGTATGAGAGTACGGCACGCAGGATTCAGCGCCAACGCGAGGTTGAAGCTGCCTATGCTGAAGCAATTCCACCGTCTCACTTCGCCCGCCAGGCAGCCTTCACCTTTTGTATAAATCCCGGAGTGCAATTGAAGTAACTATGGCTGACTTTGAGAAGCAATCGTATTCTCAACTGCGCTAGCTTACTGGTTCGGATCAATGAAGCCTGCAGATGTCTCCCCAATGTCTACAGCTCCTCTAGACTCTCTAGATCCGAAAGGCCCTAGACATAAGACCTCCCAAACAAATCTTGAAGCCTGCTGGACAGACATGGTTTCCATTGTTGGCAACGAGCATGTATCTACCGAGGAGGGTAACCGCCAATCGCATTCCGGATCAGACTGGTCTTCCTACACCACCAAGGACAACGAACACCCTTTTATGGTTGTCTATCCATCTACCACGGAAGAGGTCAGCGAAATTATGAAAGTGTGTCATAAACGCAAGATTCCTGTAACAGCATACTCAGGCGGCACAAGCTTAGAAGGGCACTTTTCAGCTACTAGAGGTGGCGTCTGTTTGGATTTCTCTCGAATGGACAAAATTCTAAAACTGCATAAAGATGACCTGGATGTCATAGTACAGCCTGCGCTGGGATGGGAATTACTAAATGAAGAGCTAGGAAAAGAGGGCCTGTTCTTCCCACCTGACCCAGGCCCAGGTGCGATGATTGGCGGTATGGTTGGCACGGGATGCTCAGGGACTAATGCATATAGATATGGAACAATGAGAGATTGGGTGCTTAGTCTGACTGTTGTCTTGGCTGATGGAACCGTTATAAAGACCAGGCAACGACCGCGTAAGAGCAGCGCGGGATACGATCTGACGCGGATGTTTATAGGGAGCGAAGGCACTCTGGGCCTGGTGACTGAAGCCACGCTCAAAGTCACGGTGAAACCGAAGAGCGAGAGCGTAGCAGTCACCAGCTTTGGTACTATCAGGGAAGCTGCTGAGTGCGTATCAAGGGTGGTAGGCGAAGGGGTACCCATTGCTGCAATCGAGATCCTGGACGATGTGCAGATGCGCTGTATCAACGAGAGTGGGACCACCAGTAGAACCTGGAAGGAAGTTCCCACTCTCTTCTTCAAATTCTCAGGCACACCAGCAGCAGTGAAAGAGCAAATTGGGTTAGTACAGCAAATAGCCAAAGGCAAAGGCAGCAAAAGCTTCGATTTTGCGAAAAGTAAGGATGAGGCTGCAGAGCTATGGAGTGCACGGAAAGAGGCGCTGTGGAGTGTAATGGCTAAGAGAAGAGATGAAGGCGACCACGTTTGGACAACCGACGTGGCCGTCCCAATAAGCAGACTGCCTGATATTATTGAGGAGACCAAAGAAGACATGGCGAGCAGTGGACTTCTTGCTGCTATGGTGGGCCATGTGGGAGATGGGAATTTCCATGGTAGACACTTCCAATTTAGAGCCTCGCAATTGCTAATCCATGCTAGCAATCATCCTATTCAACGATGAAGAGCGCCATACGGCTGAAGAGGTCGTGCACCGCATGGTTAAGCGCGCCGTGGAGAAGGAAGGCACAGTGACCGGAGAGCACGGAGTTGGGCTGATCAAAAGAGATTACCTCGCCCACGAATTGGGTGAATCGACCGTGGATGCTATGAGGAAGCTGAAGCAAGCCTTCGATCCCTTGTGCATTCTTAACTGCGATAAGGTCGTCCGGGTTGAGAAACCAGCTGCTGGGGAAGTGAAGCCTTGGTGATATCACTAATTGAGCTTTTTAAGTTCGGAGGGGCTCTAGGGTCTACTGGCTCTGGCTCTGGCTTGTTTGCTTTCAGGCTTCAGGGACGCTGCGCGCCGAGATGGGTTCAGAGCGCTGGATAAGTGGTCCAACCCCGCCAAATGATCAGTGTCGTGTAGCAGCGTCCGCACTACAAAGGAACTATCGGAGAAAGGATGCCATGGGTCTAATAGTGCACATGCCGAGTCGAAGAATTCGGCAACGGCGGCCTCTATACCTTTGGCTTGCGTCATAACAGACGCTTTGGTGTAGCGCCAGGGATGAAGTGTTCCAGCCTCCCCGTGATGAATATATATGTTGAGGTCCATACTACGCAATGTAATGGATGCAGAGGCTACAGAGCGGCGGAAGCTCGCCGGGAAAGGCTTTACAAATTTTGCTCGATTTGCTGCCACTACCTAGTATACTCCTTCTGCAACAGCTTAGCGATAGTGCTCAACTGGATATTACTCGTCCCCTCATAGATCGCCCCGATCTTACTATCTCTGAACATCTTCTCCGCGATCCCCTCCCTCACAAACCCCATCCCACCCATCCACTCGATCGCCTGTCCGCTCACCCTCCCGGCAACTTGAGACGCATACAGCTTAGCCATAGCAGCATCACGGACGAAGTCCAGCCCAGCTTCCTTCTTGCGAGAAGCGTTGTATACGAGAGCACGGGCGGCAGAAATTTCGGTGTATGCTTGGGCAAGTTGGTGCTGCATACCTTGGAACTCGCCAACAAACTGGTTGAATTGCTTCCTGTCGTTCCAGACGTAGCCGGCAGCATTTTCCCATGCTCCGAGAGCCAGACCAGTCATCTGGGCGGCGATGCCTATTCGTCCTTCGTTCAGGATACCAATGGCGTACTTGTAGCCTTGACCTTCTTCACCAAGTAATTGGTCTTTCGGTATCTCTACGTCGTCGAAATTGATAACGCAAGTGCTGCTGGCTCTTATACCTAGTTTCTTCTCTTTCTTGGCTATCGAAAAGCCTTTTGCACTTTTCTCAATCACGAATGCAGTAATGCCTTTGTAGCCTTTACTAAAGTCTAGGTTAGCGAAGACGATGAAAAAGTCTGCTTCCATGGAGTTAGTAATCCACATCTTTGAGCCGTTTATCCGATAGCCATCCGCTGTCTTCTCAGCTTTAGTCTTTAACGCAAATGCGTCCGAACCGGAAGCTGGTTCTGAGAGACAGAATGAGCCTACGGTCTCTGTTGCTAGTCTGGGCAGCCATTTCCGCTTCGATTCTGCTGTGCCGTATTTCATTATTGCTGTGTTGACAAGGGTGTTGTGTACGTCAACCAGCACGCTGACACTCGGATCTACCCTCGCTAACTCTTCTATACCGATTATACCGGCTGTGAAGTTCATGCCTGCGCCACCGAATTCTTCGGGAATCTCTATGCCCATCAATCCCTGTTCGAAGAGTTGTTCGACGAGGGCGGGATCCATGGCTTCGGCTTCGTCCATGGACCGGACTTTCGGCAAAACTTCCTCTGTAGCGAATTTACGGACTGAGTCTGCCATTGCAGCTTCGATGTCCGAGAGGTGGGAGATGGGGGTCGGGGGGATGGAGGATATGTCGAGTGCGTCTGCGTGACAGTGGCGGGATGTTGTGGAAATCGAACGGAGACTGCATCATCGCAGTCAGTGAGTGCCTCTTGTTACGGTTCAGTTTCATGTTCAAAGGCTACCATTGAGGAGCGACTGTACGGCATTGGACTGAGGGCCGAGGGGCAGCACGGCCAAGTGGCCGCAGTACTTTGGTTAAACAGGCCATATTGGGAAGTTGTCTGGTTATTAAGAGGTATGGTCAAAATATGAATGAAGGATCCAACAACTCCGGGGAATCATGAGTGCTAGATGTACGCAATTTAAAGAGTACAGTAGACAGTGCCATGCATTCCCCAGACCTCGGTAAGTTTAATTCGCCGATGGTAACCATTAGTTCTACGCGTCATATTCCTAGTAATGAAGAATCATGTCCGTATTGAGGTGTCGACCACGCCAGAAACAAATTTACCTCGCTCCTTCAGAGGTGCATCGTATGACCCCACTGCATGAAAGTTCATGATATCACGACTACACAAGGCGACTGTGCGCTATTTAGCATTCCGCGAACAGATGAAGCGCTTGTGTACATCCTATCTCGTTGCGCTCAGTATTCGTTAATGCATGCTCTATATGTGCGATTGGGCAAGGGAGAAAATGGATTCTCAACAGCTAGAGAAGTGGGAATTCCAAGCGGTCAGGCTGACGGAATGTGGTTACCACTGGCTCTACAGTCTGCAGGTGTGGCAATGCTTAAGCTTGTGAGAAGAGGGTATTGCTGTTATGTGGCTGGCGGAGATGACCACGGTTTGGACATGAATTTGTAAATTGCGGAACCTGATGAAGGGCCAGACGAATAGCAATCGAAACGTTGAGCGCGAGCTCGGAGCTTTTGCCGCTTTATGAGTGGTATCAGGCAAGTAGTATTTGTGAACAGATCATGAGTACTGACGATATTATTATTTCCGACGTCATGAAGTTAATATTAAAAAACACTTTGCTCTCAATTTCGCTGTGCGAATATAGGAATGCGATCTAAATGTTCGAAACTTTATTACTCGTTACAACAATCCCACAAGAAACACACAGCTGTGATGGGTAAAACGGGTGGCGTGAAGATCGTTAGATGAAAAAGAGATCATCACCAATGAGGCACAAAATACATTGCCGCAGGAACCGACATCTGACTCCTCAGTGGAACACGTCCTGACCTATGTCGTCGGCAAATGATCTAATAACGTGATCTTGGACGACGTGACTTACTGCTCAGTCGAAAGCGCGCCCTTGGAGTGTAATGTTCGAAGCTGTCATCGGAGGAGTAATCTACATAATGGCGACTTTGACTCCTTCCTCTCGCCAGTGAACCTCTGGATCTTGGTCTTATGATTCTGAAATGCTCGAACTCAGACTCGGTGTCCGAGTCGTCTGAGTAGTAGTTCCGTCGATGCTGCGAGGGTCTCCGCCTGGAACTCATCCTGCTTGGGTTCCTCCTGGGGCGAGAGTGACTTCTGTGTGCGCGTGAGCGGCTTCTTGGCCGTGGCCTGAATACTCTTGGCAAGCGTTGTCCCCCGCCTCCTTCTATCCTTCGGCGTGAATGGCCATCTTCCGAACCGGAGTCAAGTATTTCTATTTCGTTATCCCGCCCACCATGCCCACCGTGGCCACCATGCCCACCATGCCCACCATGCCCACCGTGGTCACCATGGCCACCGCCGTGGCCGAAGTTCTCATGGCGGCCACGCCCAGAACTACGGGAGCGACCGCGACCACGACCATGGTCACCATGATGACCTTCGGGCTCAAATTCGTCAGAACCGTCCTCATCCAAAAACTCGTCATGGCCCCCGCCGTGCCCGCCGTGCCCACCGTGCCCACCGCCGGGGCTTAAGGGCACAATCCTCGCATCGTGGTCGCCATGGCCCCCGCCGCGTCCAGGATGCCCATGGTCAGGTGGTGGCGGCGGCAATCGTTGGTGTTCTCCATGGCCTTGGATAGGCATCCCCCCCCTTCTCTGCATCTCTTGGTTTCTCTGCATTTCCTGCATTCGCTGCCACCATTGAGGTGGAATGTGCTGGCCTTGCAATATAATGTCGTTCAATTGGCGAGCTTCGAGTGCCCGTCGCCTGTGCCGTTCTTCATCGTGTTGCAGTTGAAGTATATTTAATCGTTGTTGGCGCGTGAACTCTTGCTCATCAAAACGTAGCTGAGCAGCGGCTTTCTTCCGGTCAAATTCCTCGATCTGGTCCTGGCGCCTCTGACCGACATCGTATGGAACCACGGCCCAGTCACCAGAGAGGCCTCTGCGACCTCGGTACCTGTCTTCGGTTATGTGTCTACGATTCTTGGCAAAGGAAAGACGTTTGATGCGAGGTTCGTTGGCAGAGCGTGGGCGCCTTTCCTCTATTTCCAAACTGCCGACACCAAGGAAGAATGGCAAGCTCATTGTGATCGATCCGCAGTTCGACTGGAAGAAAGTGATGAGGCAATGTTCAATGAAGGTTAAAGACTATGGATGCGAATTGTAAAATATTGTTCTTGGAATCAGGCACCGAGGAATGATACAATTGAAGGATTGTAGGAGGATGGAGGGGGAACCTTGCGCCCTTTTATCGTTATGACTAGGACACAAGGCTACAATTTCGGGACAAAAGTACAAGCGCAAACGAAAATAAGACTAATAAACATAGTAAGTATTTGCAATCATAGCCCGTCGCTGGCTCTATATCTCCGGGTCACTGTGGCTTATCCTTGGTGCCGAAGTATTAGAATGTTTTGGTAAGCCCCCAAACAATGCATACTGACACAAACAAGGTAATACAGCCTTATTCTTAGGCACTCGAAGCGCCTAGAAGCACTGCAGAAATTGCAGGATCAGTATCACCCAGGCATTCTCAGTATCAGCTCTGCTCAGATGCCCAGGTTAGTCACTTCTGAGCCGTGAGGAACCGACGCGTGACATGTGATAGCAATGTTACATGTTCGTTGAGATGTCGTGCTGCTGATGGTTTTCGTGGATCTCCCGACAAGGTAGAGTGGCTGAGTAGCCTATGGCGCCAATTCCTGCGCCCCATTTGGGGGGGGACGGAGAGCCTCAGGCTGATTTATAGCCGAATCGCTCGACACTGAATATAGTACGGCGTCCTCTCATCCAATAGACCTTGAGGTGTGCCACACTTTCAAACATCCCGAAAATCCCTCAGGAAGAAAGGAGGGGACAGTGCCCGCAATTTTCAGCTCTGTAAGGTAGGTAGCCACAACTCTTGGCTGCCAACACTGCTCCCCTGGCCGCCAAGACCTTGTCTGACATCCCCTGCTAGCACCCCCCCTACCCCCCCTCTTTCTCCCCCTAAATCCTCCGAAGCAGCTGCCTTGTGCCTCTGCGCCACACCATTCTACAGTACCTTACAAGGTAGTCACATAGGAGGGACGGACCCACATCATAAGCAATTGTGACGCGTTTTCTGATAATGACTGGCCACTGCTCAAGCTCTCACCAATAAAATGTTGGTGCACTTATGCAAGGCGCATTGGTATACGGGTCGCGGGAGAGGTTTCTTGACCGGTGAAGCGCCAGGCTGAGGTCTCCCCCATTATTGCTTTGAAAGCCGAGGAGCAGCGTAGTCTGTTTGTATTTTCAATCATCCTGTTTTCAATATCACTTGCATAATAGTTCTAGTCAGCTCTCCTAAGGCCCCGAGAGCACTGTCCCAAATGAGCGATCTCTCTCCGTAGCCGCACAAAAGATGACTACCCACTTCTCATTGATCACGCGAACCGCGATCATTGAGTCTGACATGCATCTCAATAACAACTTTGCTCCAAAGAGCAAAGTCCACAGGCAAGGGGGTTAAACTAGGCGAGAGCCGTTAATAACCACTATGACGCTGATCAATATTCAGCCCCAAGCTACTGGGCCTGCATCCCATCTTGCATGCCCTGCATTTGCATTTCCTGCATCTGCATCTCCTTGTCACGGCCCAAATGACCTTTCATCATGTTCGTCGGCATCGCTGGATTGTACTTGCTGTTAGCCCGGAGCCTAGCTCCGAACACGAACAATATCCAGGGAATTGGCGCGAACGCGGCTGATATGAAACCGAAAGTCGATATAGCCCAGGCACCAGTCAAGTTTTCAATCACTGCGATTAATGTTATCAATCGTGGAGCAATTAGGACCTTTCGAACATTATACTCACTAGGTACGATGAAAAGTGGGATGAGCGCTGCGATGACTAATCTGAATGAGGCTGCCGCAGTAAGTGCTGACAGTGTAGCTCGTGGTGGATAAGCGTCAAAGAGATAGGAGATAGCGGAGATCTTGAGCAAGGTTAGCTTAGCTTACCACCTGGGTAGCTTTCAACTCACAATGACCGACATCGCTCCCCAGATATACATGACTGTGCCAAAGATAGGGCTGAGGTAGTGCACATCGGGCTTCGAAGTCCATGCAATCCAGAAAAGTGAAGTGGTGACCAGAAGCCCACCAACCATTGCAGGCAGCATTCTGTACTCCTCAGGCACAGTACCATCGTGCTTTCTTGTGCACCAGTGAGGCACGCTGTAATCAATGGCAGTCGACATGGCTGTAGAGAGGGCAGATCCAAGTATGGCTCCTGAGAAAGCAATGCCAACTTGTTGCACGGAGAAATTGTAAGTAGTCTCCAAGACGGCAGGGATGGCAATGAACCATTGGAAGGTGACGCCGAAGATGAAGCCAACGTAGAGAGTAAGTGCGATCACGATTGGCTCGGTGAACAGCATCTTCAAGGGGGATAAGAAAGTCACTGTAAACATGTCCGCTAGGGTAACTCCGCTTTGTGCTGGTAAGAGTTTCAAAGGTTGACCGGTGCGTTTGGCTCGGCGCCTTTGTATTTCCCTAGGATAAGTGTCGGGCATCGCGACGCCAAACAAGTAGATTGGCAGGGCAAGGATGAGGACAATCCATTGGGTCCATCGCCACCCACCATACGCAAAGATGAAGCCCCCGATGAGTGGCCCTGGAAAAGTCAACACACAGATATGAATCAAGATTTGTTGACCTTACCAGACGCTGCTCCTGTGAAAGAGGATGCCGCTAAAACTGAGTAATACGCGACAGTGATCTGAGCTGACCAAACGTCGGCGAATGTTCCTTCAATCAGGCTAGGTATTATATTCAGCCTTCTGCATTGAGCGAAGCAAGGTGTAGAGAGCGCTTACACTAGCGATGGACCTCCGAAGAAGCCTGCAAAAAAGCGACATACAGCGAGAGCTGCGAATGAGTGTGAGAAGGAGCCGCCAACAATGAAGAGACAGAAGATCGGCAAGGTAATAAGGTACACGGCCTGACGGCCAAACCTCTCACTGAGATGAGGCGTGATGATTGGCGCGAAGGCAATGCCCAAAAGATACAACGAAAGCCCCAAGATTGCAACTTGCATCTTGACGTGGAGGTGCATCACAACGCCAGAGATGCCAGGTGTATAAGCAGTTGCACCGAATGCTCTATAAGAGTGATTAGACACTGTTCATAAGGGACTGGTGGAGACGAAGTAGAGAGCAACGCTTACACTACCCAGGCAAAGGCGAAGGCAACAGCCGAGGCGTAAATTTTCCTTTGAACAGGCCAGTTCTGTGGATTGTCAGGGTCATTCGCAGCCATCATATGGCCAGCTGGTGCAGTCATGACTGTTATTCCCTTCAAATCCGTGTCGTCCATGGTAGGAGAAACAGGGGAGGCAGCATGAGAGCTTTCCATCGTCAAGTCTGACCAATTGCAGATGTTCTGAAATGATTCTGGGATTGAGTGCATGGACTTGCAGATGGAAATGAAGAAAGCCAGACGCTCATATAGACTACTATATATCATCGCATGAGACACCTTGCTAGCTGATCGATACAAGAAAAATATACGTGCATGCAAGTATTCCAAATGGTAGCTAGGATTAACGAATCCATGGTTAGACACTGGAGAGTTGCAGGTCAAAATTGGGTGGACCACCTAAGAAAACACTGTACGCATAGTATGAATGCAGCATAACAGACTCAAGAACTGATGAGGCATCAAGATTTGGAAACATCACAGTAATCGGTTTCAAGACTTATTAGATAGGCCAATTGTCCAGCTTCTAAGGCGTAGATTGACAGCAGGACCAATGAGTAAAGGCAGCATACATTTCCGTAATAGCAAGCTGCATCAGATACGACAGGGTGCTAAGCTCCATCTTGACCTGATAACGCCTCTCAGAGCGCCGACGGCCTGAAATGCGTCTCTCCCTCCCTCCCTTCATCCCTTACAATGGCGCAGTCGAGGATTGGATGTTGAAGATAGCATAATCATGGCGCGAAGATAATCTTGGCGTTTCTATACCCGTCATCGCCTGCAAAAGCAGGGGGGGTGTTCTAGACTATGCCACTATAGGTATAACATTATCGATAGCTACCTTATTGATTATCAAATCAGCCGAGGATTATTCACTGCATTTTTAGCACACGGCTGCAGAAGTCTGAGAAATGTGATCAGTCATGAGCTTGCATCGCCGGTGGTGATACTTTATATGTCCCGGCTTATATTGACATCCGCTCCGTCGCCCTGCTCCATTTTTTCCTTTGGTAAACTGGCTGCTCCCCGATTAGCAGTCGTCACACGGCACTTCTCCAGTACGAACCAGACCATGGCACCAATTGCTAAGCAGTACGACTTCATTGTCATTGGGGGTGGTAGTGGAGGCTCCGGGGCTGCCAGACGAGCATCTGGTTGGTATGGAGCAAAGACTTTGCTGGTGGAGAACAACCGTTCTGGAGGAACTTGCGTCAATGTAGGGTCAGTGCAATGACAATAGATTCGGCTGCATGAACTGCGCTGACACCAATTGGCTCTTTGAAGGTGTGTACCCAAGAAACAGACCTGGAATTTCGCTTCAGTTGCGGAGATGCTGAAAGACGGCGTACACTACGGCTATGACATCCCCAAGGACATTAAATTCAACTTCGCCGAATTCAAGAGGAAGCGAGATGAAAACATAAAGGGTCTAAATGCGGCATACGAGCGCAACTGGAACAGGGAGCACATAGACCTGGTGAAGGGCACTGCCACGTTCAAAAGCCAGCAAGAGATCGAAGTCGCCATACAGGGTGGGGAGAATGTCTTGTATAGTGCTCCCCACATCTTGATTGCAACTGGAGGGTACCCTATCATCCCTCAGGGCATCCCTGGGGCAGATCTCGGTATCACGAGCGATGGCTTCTTTGAAATCGAGGACCTGCCCAAGAAAATGGCCTTTGTTGGGGCAGGGTATATTGCTGTCGAACTCGCAGGAGTGATGAACGCAATTGGAGTAGAAACACATATGTTCATTCGACACAATACCTTCCTAAGGAATTTCGATCCGATGGTTCAAGAAACATTGACACAGCGTTACATAGACGCTGGTGTGATTATTCATAAGAACCACAAGGGCTTCAAAGAGGTCGTAAGATTGAGAGAAGGCAAAGGAGAGGCGAAACTCCTGAAGCTCATCGGTAATGATGGCGAAGAGTTCGAGGTCAATGAGTTGCTATGGGCCATTGGCAGAGCCCCGGAAATCAAGAAGCTCGACCCAGCGAAAATCGGGGTCAAGCAAGGACCCAAGGGCCACATTGTAGTAGACGAATATCAAAACACCAACATCGACGGCATCTACGCCTTGGGCGATGTAACCGGCCAGGCCGAGTTGACGCCCGTGGCCATAGCAGCAGGTCGAGCCCTCTCCAACCGTCTCTTCGGCACCCACCACCCATCCGGCGGACCTCACTTATCCACCGCTAGACTAGATTACAGCAATATTCCCACCGTCGTCTTCGCCCACCCCGAAGTCGGCACTATTGGCATGACGGAGCCCGCAGCCGTGTCCAAATTTGGGAAAGAAAATATACGGATATACCACACGAAATTCACGCCGATGTTCTACAATTTCCACCCTGCAGAGGAGAAGAAGCTGCAGCCTACGGAGTATAAGCTCATTTGTGAGGGTCCGGAGGAGAAGATTGTGGGTATGCATATTTTGGGCGCTGGGTCTAGTGAGATGATGCAGGGGTTTGGGGTGGCGGTTAAGATGGGCGCGAGGAAGCGAGATTTTGATGCTTGTGTGGCTATTCACCCTACTAGTGCGGAGGAGTTGGTTACGATGAAGTGAGTAGAGGGTGTGAGAGCTTGGATGAATAGAAAGGCAGCTTTTCGATATAGCACCTATCATTGCAACAATAGTAAAGACAATCACTACGTTCCTCATCGATATTCGGAAGACAGTGGAAACTCGTCATTGGCATGACTATCTTTGATCTATTCAATAGTCGCTGTAAAGACATGCAGTCGCCGCAAATTGGTATCGTTCGTCAACTTAATGAAGCCCCTCCCTTCCGTGATTCATTGCCGTTAGTCATGAAACCCCTTCGATCATGCGTTCAGCGCCTTTGCCTCTCTCTAATGACTTCTTCAACTCCTCATTCTCCAGCTCCTTGGCTCCTTTCCTTCCTCGCTCCAGGCGATCCACTCCCATCTCAATATTCTCGATATGCACACTCAATGGCACCGCACCTTTCCCACCAAGCAATTCCACACCTCCTACCCTCTCCCGTAGTTCCTCTAATTCAGCACCCATGCCCTGCAGTCTGACCAGCGTGCCGCTCACATGAGCTATGGCATTCTGTCGATAGGTGTTGACTTGCGCTAGCAGACGCAGCTGAGAATCGAACTTCCCAAGTTTATTGCGATTGCCACCAAGGACTGTCCAAAGCTGTGATAACACCTCATCTTTACTGCCTTGCGCCGACAGCTTATCTCGTACAGCTATACCGTGAATGACATCGAGCCGGTCCTCGAGGTTTTGGAGCAATAGGTATAATGCTTGTGCTTCGGTAATGAGACGATTGATTTCCTCTTCAACCACGCGTGTGTGCTGTATGTATTGATCCAAAAGAGCATCTTCCGTGAATTTGACGGGTTGAAAAGGAGCAAGGACTTTCTCGTTGATGAACCAAGCAGCAGCACCCTGTGAGGCGTCTCGCTCTGCTATACCGCCCAGGATTCGGGTTGTCCAGCGCGCCGTGGCTAATACATTATCAACCCCCCGACCAACATGGCTATTAAATTTCTGCAAGTCGTAGGAAGCAATGCGAGCGGTTTCGATGAAGCCATCGAATTCAAGGACAAGCTCATTCTTTGAGTGCAATTGGCTGAAGCGGACAACCTGACGCAGGTCGCGGATGGACGTTTCGCCTCGCTTCATGTCAAGCGGCAGTGAGACACCTCCAGCGGCCTCCTGAAGGACCACGTCAAATTTATCTTGTACCGTCATGAGTTGATCAAACCGCACAGGTGGCGGCTCATCACCATTCCCAACGGCAAATGGAGACTGACACATGGGAAGATTTAGGAACGAGGAGCCAGGGATTCGACATATAGGCGATAGAGCAGAGTATATTGAATTGGAAAGCAGGTTCCGCAGAATTACCATAAGGCCAAATAGGAGCCAGGCTGCGATAACGTAGGCGATTGGCGTTTTGCAAGTTTGTAAAGCCTTTGCTAGCACATCGTAGGTCCATGACAACATTGGGATACAAAAGCTCATTAAATTCTCCACCGCTTTCACTATTTTCTCTGCAAGCGTTGAGTCTTCCGACTGAACCGGCTTGTCCAAATTACGTCGTTCGTATTTCTGGACTTTTCTGCTTGCCTGAATCGACGTCTGTCTTACGCTCGGCTTCTCCTCTCCCAGCCATGAGCCTCCGACATTCCCTTCATTTATGGATGGCATGATGAGTTCTGGCTCGGCGCTGGGCCTGGTGTTCGCGCGAGAAGACCTTCTGCGCGGTGTTTCCCGGCGCTCATCTGTAATTCGAGACGTCGTAGTCGATGGTTGGGGGCTGTACTCGTCATCGCCGTCGCTATCGACGACCCTCCAGGATTCACTAAGCTGGTGTTTTTGACGAGACCGAGCTGGCGTCCGCTCTCTGACCATTTTCTATCGGAGTAGGTAGCTGTTGGGCTAGTCAGGCGAAAAGGGTGTGGACTTGTACAAGACAGAAGCAAAAGCAAGCAACCGTTATGGAGGATTGCAAAGAAGCCAGAGGATGTGATGGTGGCAATGAAATTGAAGCCGCATGGTGCTCGAAGCAGATGTGGTAGCCTTGTTTTCTGAGAGCTGTTTTTGTGTAATGTGACGTGTTGAACAGGCGCATTTGGCGGAACGCGCTAACATGACGCTAGCCAGGTACCGTACCTACCTTACCTAGGTGAGGTAGTCCCTAGAATTTCTTACCCCAATATCTTCTGCGATGAGGCTATTCCCATGAGGTCTTCACGTTATTCGAGACCTCTGCAGAAGACTCAAATATCATGGAACCTTGCTGACAGCTTTGCACCGTACTCATTCTCTCGGAGATGTAGCGCACGCTCATCATCTGCATCGAAACATCTCCCAAATCTGTGGCACCAGCGTGGGAAGACTGGCAAAAGCGAGGTCAAGGAGCCCGACCCGACCGACCACCGATTAATTGGTGCACGTCACTCGCTGTTCACCACTGATCTTTCCAGCCCAGGCACCCCGTTCTTCCTCCCAGATGGCACCCACATCTTCCAAAAACTCACTTCCTTTCTTCGTGCTCAGTACCCAGCATTTGGCTTCCGGGAGGTCCTAACGCCTACCATCTACAAGGAGGAGCTTTGGCGGCAATCGGGCCATTGGGACAATTATAAAGATGACATGTTTACGGTGGAAAGGGGCCAAAGACAAGCGAAAACGGCCGTACTTGCCATATTCAGGGGAGGGCGTTTGCAGACGCCAACAGAGACCCATGACTCTAATGTCACCGAGACTTACGGCCTGAAACCGATGAATTGTCCTGGACATTGCATACTCTTTCGAAGCAAGCGTCGAAGCTACAAAGAACTACCAATCCGCTATGCAGAATTCAGCCCTTTGCATCGAAATGAGATCTCAGGGGCTCTGAGTGGGCTGACGAGGGTCCGCCGGTTCCATCAAGATGATGGGCATATCTTCTGTCGACCAAGTCAGGTTATGGGTGAAGTTTTGAAATCAATACAATTCATTAAATTGGTATATCAAGCGCTGCATTTCAATATTTCCGACCTTTCTTTTGTGTTGAGTACGAGGCCAAAGGAAGGTTATATAGGAGAAGTGGAAGAGTGGGACATGGCGGAAGCCCAATTGAAGGAAGCGCTGGACCAGGCGCTATACCATGACAAGTCCGTGGCTCATGGAGATGAGCCATGGACAGTAAGCGAAGATGGAGAATTGAAGGAAGCGCTGGACCAGGCGCTAGACCATGACAAGTCCGTGGCTCATCTCCATGAGCCATGGACAGTAAGCGAGGGTCATGGAGAATTGAAGGAAGCGCTGGACCAGGTGCTAGACCATGACAAGTCCGTGGCTCATGGAGATGAGCGATGGACAGTAAGCGAGGGTGATGGAGCATTCTATGGTCCTAAAATTGATGTTATATTACGCGATAGTGACGGCAAGCAGCACCAGACTGCCACCATTCAGCTGGACTTCCAATTGCCAAAGCGCTTCCAGTTAGAGTACGAGGCTCCTGCGCCGGACTTGGAAGCCAAGGGAGTGATAACCGATGATCCCGTCTTAATGGAGACAATGGGTCGAGTGACTCCAGTCATGATACACCGAGCAGTCCTCGGCTCCCTGGAGCGTTTCATCGCTTTACTACTTGAAAATGATCGTGGGAAACTCCCTATCTGGCTCAGTCCCCGCCAGATGATTATCCTCACCGTTACTGACAATCCACGAGTCGTTAAGGCGGCTCAACTTGCAAGGAATATATTGTCTGATCTGATACCAGAGGATATGGCTGGGCCGAGACCACTGAATAAACCAACATATATTGTCGACCTTGACGCCAGCGGCGATTCTATTCGTCAAAAAGTTGCACGGGCGAAAAAGGGGAAACATAACTTGATATGTGTCATGGGAATGAAGAACCTCAAGGCGACAAAACGCGAGAAAAAACCCGGAAAGGCCACAATGGATGTGGAGGTCAATAGGGATATGCAGCCGGATTTGGTGAAGACCTGGGATCGTATTGAGAAAATCAAACCGGGTTCGCAAGCTCCGCAGCAAAAGGATAGAGGCGTTGGTGGGGTGAGTGGTGGGAACGGAGTTAGACTTGAGGTTGGGGAGGTTAAGAAGCTGATGGCACGCTTGTGTGATGATTACTTGTAAACATTTATGTGTACCAACAATGTGAACCAGAACACCAATTTTCCTGTCATAGAAGCTTCATCGTTATCACGTGATATTGGCTTGAATTGGCAAGGGCGATTAGGAAAGGCTCAACGCAGCTACTTCAGCTCATCAATCACCAAGACCGCTTTCCCAAAGTTTTCCCCCCTCAACATCCCCAATAAACCCTTGACCGCATTGTCAATCCCCACAGTCACGCTCTGCTGTGCTTTGAACGTCCCCTCAGCGATCCACTTTGATACATTCTTCTGATGTTCCGCTGTATACTTCGGCCCCATATTGGCATCACCAACAATGAAGCCTTGCATCTTCAAGCGCTTCGAGACGACCATAAATATGTTCCTCACCGCGTATCTCTTGGCTGGATCCGATATGTTGTATTGGGAAACCATTCCGCAACAGACTGGCACCATGGTCAGCCTTTAGCGTCTAGCAGGGAGTTACAGAGCGAGTGCGACTCACTAATACGGCCAAATGGCTTGAGAGACCCAATCGCAGCATCTAATTGCTCACCACCCACGTTCTCATAATAGATATCAATTCCACTCGGCGCCAATCTCTCCAGCGCCTTCACAGGATCCTCCTTCTTGTAGTTGAACCCGCCATCAAAACCGAGTTCCTTTTCGATGAATGCTAGTTTCTCGTCACTCCCCACGCTGCCGATAACGTTCAATCCTTCGTGTTTCGCCAATTGCCCAACTATCTGCCCAACAGCTCCGCTAGCTGCTGAAATGAAGATGGTCTCGCCTTTCTTTGGCTCACCAATGGCGTAAAAGGATGAATAGGCCGTCAAGCCTGGCATTCCCAACGCGCCAACAAATAGCTTAGGGTCCAGGTTGTATGGGTTATCTAATTTTTTAATTCTTCCGCTTGCAATTTCTCCTGAGACTATTGAGTACTCTTCTATTGGCATCGGCCCAGTGACGGTGTCGCCCTCCTTGAATTTCGAATTGTTGGACTTCAGAACTTTCGATATTGCGGCATTCTCAATTGGCTTGCCGAGCGTGAATGCTGAGTTGTAGGATTTCTGTTCCGGAGCCCGCATGCGGCCACGTTGGTAAGGATCGAAGGAGACGTAGTAGTTCTTGACTGTGATGCCATTCTGTGGAGGTTCAGTGTCGAGATCGAAGGGGCGATCTTCAATTGAGAGGTCCTTGCCTTCTACAGGCCAGTCTTTTGGGACGGACTTGAAGATGAGGCCTTTGTTCTGGACCATGGCGGCGACTTTCACTATGGGATAATCAGAGGTTCAAAAGTTGAGATTGGGAAAAGTATTGAAAATGTGGTAGTTAGAGTTGGCTATAGCTTTGAGACACGAGTACTCATGGGAGATAACAGAATAGTATGAAAAGTATGATTTATAATACTTAAAGCACGCGACCAGACGCCCTATCATGAATGAATTTATAATATAAAATTGGGTATGGAAGAACGTTGTTTCCGGTAGCAATATTGCTACGTCATAGCAGGTCAAAATCATTGCCCGGCGGCGGTAAAGACCCATTTTAGGATGGCTGGCCATTCGCTTAGGTAGAATTATGCACCATGGTTGCCCGCTATGCGAAGGACGATCTCTGTGAAGTAGTACGCTGTACGGTGAATTCGAAGCATCAGCCTCGGCACGGCTCATTTAGAGGGTAGAATCGTTTGCCTTTCGTTCAAGGAAGCGTACGCGCCCTGCTGTCTAAGCTTCGGAGATCTGGTTGAAATCTTTGCCATACACACATACAAGTGCTCCGTAAGCAACATGGAGACATATACGGAGAATTTTCATCGGTGAAGAACTCAGGCGTCAAAACGATAGCGACAGGGACTATTGGTGTCATGGATCAATCGGCATGTTTGATGGTTGATGCCAAGAATTAGGGCTAGGGCTTATTCGGCGCTACTGAGGATATCTTGCGCTCCTTGCGCATCAAGCTCCATCATTCAAGATTTGACATGCCTATTGCATTGCATAGCTTCATATCCTGAGTATATTGGCCATTTCGCCTCACCGCATATGCCTTGCTCGTGACAAACAGGCCTATTCGATTATTTGGCTTCTCCTACCCGCCCACACCTGTACATAGACTTTGCTATAGATCTGTATGCCCCAGGTTTGCTGTCGCTACGGACGGACATGGTCTTGGCGGCGAGCTCATGCCTCCTGTTTTTGGCCACCTGACAGCGTCGGGAGCGGCGACAGCGAGGCAGGGCGCCAAGGCTGAGAATTCGGCCAACCAATAGAAAACATTGATACCTAGCCAGCAAAGCACTAAGCGGCAGAAGAAAATGAAATCGAAGTCACCATGAGGCAAAATAGTGGTTCAGCGAAGCGGATTTCGATCTATGCGCGAACAGACCAAAGTCAGATTGTGGTATCTCAGAGCGAGGACCGCGATTTACCACTGGCGGCAGCAATGTTCCAGTAGACACGGAAAACCCATCACTGGTGAGGCTGCACGCTTTTGCCGCCGTACAGCCACTGCGAGATATCTCGCACCTTTGGCCGAATACTGATAAAGTTAGGCTCTAAGAGTAACGTTTTGCTCAAGAATTGAAAACAAGTAAACGGATTATTAAGAAGTAAGATGCAATCTGAATGTTGTTCTGATGATTGGACCTCTCAAGGAGACAAATGCATGTGGGTCAATGAAGGGAAGGCGCAGGTCACGTCCTCCTCTATCATTGTATTCCAAATTTTCAACAAGGTGAATGCATGATTCTATAATATTGTACGGCAGTCTATTTTAGAGAACAAAAGTTATCCCTCACTAACCTAGGTCATCTAGAAAGACTTAATTAAAGTATACAAGGTGCAGAAAATGTGTTTGAGGGTGACTGGACCAAGTATCTAGAATTTTAATACAGCAAATGATTGTTCCAAACCTTGCAAGGGTTCTTTGATGCCTAGATCCTCCTTAGTCAAGATTCCGTCTTCGCCAGTCCAACTCATATCGCCAGCGTCTTCCCAGAACTGCATCATGACTCCGAGTTCTTCAGCCCACTTAGGCCAGATTGCGTTGAAGGTCTTCTCATCCACTTGGACGTACTGAATTTGCTTGTCCTGTGCTTTACCCCATGTCTGCAGCATGGCGCCAGCCGTGGTCTCCTCAACGTAGGCGAGCACGAACTTGCCGTGCAAGGTCTTATCTGGATTTGATAGGATTGCCTTAACAAATACACCCACGTTCTTTCGGGCATCACCAATGGTCTTCACGGGCACGCTCGGCGGAGTGGGTGAAATTTGGATGTACTTGCCCGCAGTCGGAATATGGATAGGCGTATACATAGGGAAGTAGTAATTTTGGGCGTAGAATGTAATCCAGAGAAAGGTCGTCTTGGCCAGCAGTGGAGCGTCACCTCTGATAAAGTCGTCGACTTTGTTCTTCGCTTCGAAATGAGGGACTAAGTATTTGCCACCGCTGATTTTCATGCCATTGGGGAGGGTAGACCAGATGTAGTGTTCTAGTGTGCTCGTAGAGGCCGCAGCCTTGGCAAGGTTTATGCCCTGCTCCGACTCAACCTCTATGGCCTTCTCCGGGCCGTATTGGGCGAATGGTTCGAAGAAATCAGTAACAGCATAAATGGCATAGGACCCCCGGAATGCCGTCTTAAGGGAGGCAAGGTCGTTCACATCGGCTTTGACAACTTCAATGCCTTTTGCTGCCAAAGACTTGGCGTTTTCACTGCCTGGGTTGCGTGTGATGGCGCGAATGGAGTAGCCACCCTCCTTCAGCAGGGCGTCAACGACCGAGCCACCTTGGGCGCCGGTGGCACCGACAACAGCAACAATCTTGTTGCCCATGGTTTGGCCTGTATGAGATGGGAGAACGCTTCAAAGTGAGGTTGTTAATTCTGGGAATTGCTGAGCGATGGATGAAACGGCGAGGAGATTGGCAGACGTTCTGATATCAAGCACTTATTAATGGAATCAGCTGTTGCTTCCTCTGTTTTCTTTGATAACCAGAGTTGTAGCTATTGTTGGGAGCTGCTTCGAGTAGATTGCTAAGGTAAGGATCTTGGTGTTGCTTTTGTGTATGGGATAGCGAAGTTGGCACTGATGAAAAGGAGCGAGTAAAATAGGCAATATCTATCCCTAATATATAGTCCGCAAAGAACACGATTTGCAATTGAACTTATGACGATACTGAAGCTATATAACCAATAGCTAATCTTGCTGTTGTAAGCAAAGAACGTTGGCAGCACGAAGCTTACGAAGCATGCATTGCGCGCATTTATGTCTGATATTGTAGCTTACAATTAGGCCAATAGCTGCTTCAGAGCCCCCAGGTACAACTGGTAGAGCACAAACTGTCATAAGGTCCGCGGAGTTACAAGAGAATAGAATATATAAAGTGGTCAATTTTAATAAGCAACTGGCAGTAAGCAATGACGATATTGGATGAGTGGTTTCGATGTAGCAATTATGCCAAAAGCCGTCTCCACCATCAGCAGTCACAAGCATTGGAGCTAAAACTCTTGTACGATCCGCGGAGTTCCACCAGCATTGAGAAGATATAAGGATCCATGTTATTAAGCACCTTGCAATAAGCGATACCGCTTTTGGACTAGCGTTTTGATGTATGTACTACCTTATGAAGTGGGGTTTGGCTGGAAGGAAGTATGGTACGATGTGAACACTGTAAGGTCATGCCATGGCTTCGCGCGCCGGTGCCCTCTATTGGATTCTCGTCACTTCGTGTCTCCCTGCCGACATCAGTAAAGTCGAACCCTCTCATAAACAACCAACATACACCTTCACGGCCGATCACCTTCAGTGCCTAGAGTCAATGGAGTTACCAGTAAGACAATGCATACCCTTTTGCCGTCCCTGCTGCTCTCCCTCTTGACCGCATCGTCCATAAGATCCTGCTGAAGTTGATGGCACAAGGCTTAGTTGAAGAACCATATGTTTTCCACAAATGGCTTCAATCTCTGGGCGCCTCGCAGCATGCGAGCTGCAAAAAGCGTACCCCTGGACTTCCATTCCACTTCTTGTTGGTGCGCCCATGCGCTTGATCTCAGGCCCAGATCTCGCCGTCGCTATTTCCAGCGCCGGTGGGCTGGGGTTCATCGGCCCCGGTGCGCGCCCGGCAGACCTTGACAATACGCTGTCGAAGATTCCGTCCCTACTTGAAGTGCTGCCACCATCATCTACCCTTCGCTTCCCATCACCCCTTCAATCACTTCAGCCATACCTTCACCCTGTTGGCGTCGGTTTCCAAACGTGGGCTGGTGATCTTGCAACCACAATCCGCATCATGAAGGTGCACCCACCACCGGTTGCAGCTTGGCTTTTTGCACCACGACATGGCCAGGAAGAATTGGACGAATGGACGGCTGGTATCCGAGCCGCAACGAATAGTCGTACTAAGATCTGGATCCAGGTCGCATCTGTGAAGGAAGCCAAAGCCATAGCTATGAGCACCGAACGACCAGATGTTTTGGTTGTGCAGGGGACTGACGCAGGCGGCCACTCGCGCACCAAAGGAGCTAGCATAATGACACTTCTCCCAGAGATCACCGACACACTGAGGGACATTATCGGTACGACCACTAACAACAAAAAGGACAGCGATCGAATCCCTCCGCCCATTCATCTTGTCGCCGCTGGCGGTATTGTCGATTCCCGTGGAGTTGTCTCTGCAGCGGCTCTGGGCGCTGCAGCCTCCGCGTTAGGGACTCGTTTCCTCGCATCGCACGAAGCAAATCTCAATGCTGGGTACGTCGGGCATGTCCTCTCCGCCACCGACGGCGGTCAAAGTACCGTTCGCACACAATTGTATAACCACCTGCGCGGCACAACGAACTGGCCAGCTGGTTTTGACGCTCGCGGACTAGCAAATGCGAGCTGGAGGGATCACGAAGCTGGGGTGTCATTTGAGATACTCAAAGAGAGGCATGCGGAAGCGGCGAGTAGAGGGCAAGAAGGATGGGGAGAAGCGGAAGGAAGGTTGGCGACGTATGCAGGGACTGGGGTCGGGCTCGTAAGGGAAAGGATTGGAGCTGGAGAGATTGTTGAAGAAATCCGAGGGGGTGTTAAGGCAGTGCTAGAAGATGCAAGGAGGACTCTTGGTGGAGATACAGATACAAATGAGTGAGCCAACAGTCTGATTGATCGAGCGATCAAATTTGTATGCGGTTTTGGTGGTAGCGGTGGATTTTTTTCTCGCGCGCCAAGGATTCGCGACCTTTATGCATACGCCAATAGAATTAGGCTTTCCGGCCAATGGTTTACCCGTCTTCGTCATCAATTGAGCTTCGCAAGCTCAGCGACAACATCCACTCCTTATCCCCTACCTTCAATTGACTCTCTCCGCCTAGCATGTCTAATACCAAATACGCCATCGCCCCAGCTGAGCCCCCACCCTCCTACGAAATCGCCGCCCAACCCAAACCCCCACCCCTCCGCACCCCCCTCCCTCTGCAACTCCCCCTTATAACCTCCCTGCATGACAAGAGAGTCATTCTTGCCTCCGCCTCTCCCCGCCGGAAACAGCTCCTCGCGCAAATCGGGCTCACAAACCTCCAAATAATCCCCTCGCCTCTCCCAGAAAATCTCCCAAAAGAATCTCTGTCCCCTTTCGAATACGTCCTACAGACTGCAGTGCAAAAAGCTACACATGTATATACCACCGAAATCGATAACAGCACGCTTGGAGAGCCAGCGCTCGTGTTAGCTGCTGATACGGTCGTGGTGTCGCATCTCGGGCAGATATTAGAGAAGCCAAGATCGGAAGCTGACCATATTGCTATGCTGAAGATGCTGCGCTCGAGTGGGTATCATAGGGTTTATACAGCCGTAGTGGCAATGACACCATTGGCCAGTGCCAGGGATCCGGGCTACGCGATGGAGACGACGGTAGAGGAGACGACGGTGCGCTTTGGCCGGGATATCAGTGATGAGATGCTGATGGCTTATGTACGGACGAGAGAAGGCGCGGACAAGGCCGGAGGATATGGTATACAGGGTATTGGGGCTATTTTGGTGGACAGGATTGAGGGCAGTTGGGATAATGTTGTGGGGTTGCCGTTGAGGGCAACGTTGGGATTGATTGAGAAGGTATTAATAGAAGGGGATGAGGAGGAACTGGACGATGCATTTGTGGACGACGACGAATAAGAAAAGGTGGCTTAAAATCCGGATGAATCTACGAGTCCTTTATAGAGGATTCAAGGTAATAGCTGACGCATGATTGGAAGAAACCGTCAATAGACTTGACGTATGTTATTCTACATGGCAGCGTTGAGCGGAACGATAATGGAACCGGATGGATCACATCACAACAAGGGATTGTTTGCAATGCCACTCGCATTATCCCTATCTAAGAGGCTATGTATATGAATCGAAGTGATCGTACATACTGACTGAATCCTGTGTAGCCCTCATGGCTCAAGCATGCTCAATTATCTGTTCCGTAACAGCTCTGTGCTGTCCTCTAGGTTATCGTGATCAAAATCCAGGGTATCTTATGCGAACTCCTTATTATCGACGGTCTGGGCCAGAATGAAAAAAGAACTTTTTGTGAAATGAGCGAATGTCGGTATATGCGCCATGCCATGCATGTCATTAAAGGTCCCCCTTCGAGGGACCGATCAAGGAACGTTTCTTAAGCTCAACTAGAGCACAGTGAGCCAGTGGGCTGTCTGTTGACCAAAGATGGGAAGACACCAGCATTAAGCAGTCGTTCGAGATCCCACTCGGCCGATGCTTCTGTCTTGAAGTTCCAGAAAACGAACCCTTGAGTTTGCGTCTCATATACATCTAGTTGAGCCTCGATAAAGCGTTGGGTATTGTCTTTCAATGTCTGGTTCCACGTGTCGATAAAGTTGATGTCGCCACAAGACCTTGTGGACGGAACGGCTCCCGTCAAGGGATAACTACCCTCCCACCGCGAGCCAAGGCCATAACCATTGAGGGCAGCAGCACAATCAGTCATAGCTGCGCTCCATTCTCCGACGACCACCCAATGATCCACATTTTGAGCGTATGTGGGCTTAAAAGATGGTTGTTAGTATCTATTATCCAAGTCATAATTAACAGAAGTCTCTTACTGCGTTCGAGCAAACATATTGCACGTGTTCCTGTACACCTTTCAGCAAGCGATTCGTGTAATGGAATTAGTGTTTCAATTTACTCACATCCGGCGACAGATTGATGAGCTCTTCTGTGAACACTTGATACTCGTGGTGATCGATAACAACATTACCACCAGAAGATGTAAGGACATCATTGAATGTGGTGCCAGTCTGGAAGGCATCATGCACCATCACTTCAGTGTCACTGATGCTTCTTATGTCGCCATACGCATTGTCATAATAATCCAGAACAGTGTCGAGGCCTCCTGCGATACTTGTCGCTAGCGGTTCATTCAGAACTTCGATAGCAGCCACGACGTCTTGATACTGATCCTGTGCATACTTATTGGCGATTTGTTGAATGACGCTCAGAGTATTCGCGACCGTGCTTCCTGTGCCCCAGCCCACAGTTCCGTTGTGACCGCTGTTGTCGAATCCGTTTTGCGAACCTGGCGCACCGTGGAGGTCAATCCATACTTTTAGGCCCGTCTGTCGTGCCCACGAGATTGCCTTGTCAATATAGGGCGCGGCGCCTTGAATATAGGGGTCGTTGAACTTCTGGAATGCCCAGTCTGGATAATTGTCAGCATTTGGCAGGATGGTATGATAATGGGGACGGACATCCAACTGGTATGCGCACGGTGTTGAACCCTGCATTTGCAATCGTTTGGAAGTCAGATAACGATACCCAGTTGTCCCAGTGTTGCTTGAGAATGCCGGGCGCTGTATCAGGATGATTCTGACAAAGGGTCCACTCATCCACAGTCTCAAAGCCCGGAGATTGCTGGAAGATTGACGGTGTGATCCAGCTAGCAGATGGTTTAGTAGCTGCATGTGAGAAGGTTGGTTATTTACTCACGGTTCCAGCACGAGCCTATGGTATTGTTAGCACAAAACACTACTCTGATTGGGTATACGTACCAGCCACCTATGTTTACACCTCGAACCTTTTCAGAGCCCCAGGCAAAGTTGACACTTCTCTTTGACATTGGGACGCTGTCATGATCAGAACGAGTTTTGGACAGATCAGTAGTGCACTTACGCAGCAACCACGCCAATCAGAAGCACCGAAACGGTAATAGAGAATCTCATGTTGACAGCCCAAGACACTTGATTTTCGCGATAAAATGTTGCTGCGGGGAATGAGAGCAAGTGAAAGTCAAGTATCCGCGGGCTGATTGCAACGGGCCTCAGTGAGTATGCAGAGAGCGTGAGCAGTGTTGTTCCGACTTAAAGGTTGGTGAAATTCAGGGTGAGAGCATTTGGGGAGATGAGGACAGGAAATTCTTGTTTCAGGAAGGTACAAAGGTACCTTGAGGATAGGAGGCGTGCAGTGATGTTCAGGAACGTCAGGAACGAGCCAGTCCTGTCAACTTGAGCAAGGAGTAGGAGGCAAAAAATGTGGGTCCGGCAAACAAGTTTATAGGCGCGTGCAAAAACGCGAAGAGTACCGTGACCCTGGCGGGACCAGAGAGTGAAGGACAATGTCATCGTCGCTAGGATGTGTGAAGAGCTGCGGATGGAATGCTAAGACGCTATGTTGGCTAATCATAAAGTCTACTTTTGGTACTTACGGAAGGGTAAAGGAGGGGATATAGAAATGTCATACTGATTGGGCCTGATGCAGTAACGTGTACAGCGGGGTTTCGCTGTCCCTTTACTCTATCTTGATAGGTGTACATTTGGTAGGTCTACTTAAGGTGTTAGGGGCCTTCCAGGGATCTTTCTGCCTCTCCAGCCGCTGAGCCGCCATGCGGCATGACGCCCGTGGCTGCAACGAATCTTGGTTCTCCGCAATTTTCGGCCCAGGATCACGACGCCCTTCCCTTCTTTGAGTGCCCCGCCCAACAGCTCCGCCGGTGCGGAAAGGCGATTGTGGCTGCGGGGTACATGATCGTGCTCTTCATAGCTTACACTTATGTTGTATATGAGCTGCTCTCAGGTGACCAATTTCATCATGGGGCACTCTTTCGCAAAAGATCAGCTGTACGAAATTCTCGCTCATCCTTCGCAGGAAATGGCAGATCCTGTAGAATAGGGTTTTCTCGTTTTTCAAAGCTGGGAACAATGCAGGTTTCATGCAGGGGGTGTTTGGCTGAGCTGTAAGGTACACCTTGCTTCTATTTTTGCCCAGGCGCCACTTGCGCTCAATTTCGCCAAGCTAGGTTGGGATGATTGGGCAGGATATTTTACCTGGGTTGGAAAACCCGAGTGGATGAGGACCTCGCTACATTAAGGCTCCTACCGGACTAGAGGATTTCTAGCCGCATGGAGCGATAAGCTCAGAGAGTTACTCTCCATCGGACATACTTTGAGTATGGTGTGCTCCTAGAGTACATAGAGCACCCAGCAAATGCTAATAGTCCACAACAACTCAGTGACCCACTGGCCCCTGTCCCTGCTCATCCTCTCGCAAAGCCAAACACACAATATTGTGCTACACCGTGCAGTCATCCACAGTCGAAAATACTCTGCTGTCCTACATGACCTCTGCAATAGATTGTCTCTCGATAATGGATTTTTGCCGGTCGTTCCTCGAGATGCGATAGTAGTAGTCGCAGAAATCTGGGCATTTCATCTGTTTCAGGAAGTCCTCATCGTGAGTGATGACAATTAGCTGAAAGTTGGACTGATGTCGCCGGGCCTCAATAATGTCGTGGAGGGATTGTGCCAAAGAACGTATATTGTCCCGGTCGAGATTTGTAGTGGGCTCATCTAGAGCAATGAGGCCGCAGTTCACGCCAAAGCATTCGGCCAAAGCCAACCGGATGATGATGCTTGCAAGCACCTTCTGTCCAGCACTACACCGTCCTCTCATGTCCATCTCAGCATCTTGTTTGACCATGCACACTCGGTAGTTGTAGGAACGGTTCCCTTTCGCAGCTTCATTGTCCGATCGAATCAGAATAGTATCGACGTCGGTCCCTTGGTAGGTCTTCTTCCACAACTCCTCGATGATGCGGTTGATTTCCTCCATCTTTATGCTATGGTACTTCATAATTGCCCTATGCGATTATTAGCGCATACCGCTCGAGTTACGGTCTCACCAGAGACCTACTTATCCAAGGCACCCCCATAACGTCCCAGGTCTTCTACGGCCGCTTTGGTCGTCTGGCCGAATGTTAGCCATAGTCTCTTGTTATTAAAGACTGCTCTTCCTACCTCGACTTCAATATGGGCTTTCTTGTAAAGATATGCCGCATCCTTGTAATCGGTTTCCCAGTCCGTGATCAGTTGGCCCAGCTGGTCGTCTTTCGCTTTCGCAGCACCCAACTTGCTACTTCTTTGAGTCGAAAGACTGTCATAAACTCGTTTCCAATGCGACGCTTGCTTCTGCCAAGATGAACGATCGGCTTCGTCGTTCTGTGCGCTCAAACGGGCTATCTCATCCTTGACTCCTTCAAGTTCTCGTAGACGTTGACGATAGTTGATATTATCAACGATTGTACGCTTAGTTGCCTCGTGGTTAGTCAACTCTTCACTGATCTTATTGATGGATTTGATGACACGCTTCTGCTCGTCTTCTGTTTGGCGAATCTCCCGTTGGATATTGTCTATATGTCTTTGACATTTCGCCAACTTGGACGGACCCCCATCGTCGAGGTAGGCCTGAATAGTCTGCTCGGCAAGCTCGAGCTTGTATTTGGTGTCTGAATAGCTCGAGGCATCCTCCTGCAAAGCTTTTTCCTTATCAGCCCCGCGTTGCTTGATGTCGTTGAGTTTTGTCTCCTGTTCTGATAGTTGGGGTGCCAACTCCTGTAATTGCTTGTCCAGCCGTTTCACATTGTCTCGATGCTCTCGGTTGGCGCTCCTCAGCTCCTCGATACGCTTTAGAAGGCCAGTCTTCTTGTCGAGTCCATGATTGGCACTGGAGAGGTTGGACTTCTCTTTACTCAACTCTAACTCCAAAGCGCTGATCTGTAAGCGAGCGCTTTCCTTATTCGCTGTAAGTTTATCGATGCTGTTTCTCAGGCCTCGTGACTTGCTATCAAGAACTTCTAGTCGTTCTTGGATGTCTTCCAGAGTGCGTGACAGACCAGTATCTTTTTGATTTTCTGTAAGGTCCTTAATTTGGCCAGAGAAGTTGGTTAAATCTTGTTGGTATTTGACAATGTCCCTCACGGGCTTTGTTAGCGATTCCACGTCTACTCTGGCATGTTCGTACTCTTTCACTATCTTATCATGTTCTTCGATTTCGCGAAGCAGCTTCTCCCTTTCTGTACCCAAGTTCTTGAGGTCTTCCTCCAACTTCGGCAACTCCGCTTTAGAAATTCGAACCCAGGTTTCATAACTGGGTCCGGCTTCCTTTGCTCTTCGAAGATCCTCTTCAGCTTCGCTCAGATCTCTCTCTACTTCGGCAGCAGTCTCATTCTCAAGCTTGGCTTTCATCCGAGAAATGAAGCCATTCTGCTCAGTGCCATGGAAGCCCCGTTGACACAGCCTGCATTTGTTGTCTTTCTGGGCTATTGTTATGCCCTTGGCGTAGAAATCACGCATGTGTTCAAAGCTGTCAAAGTCGGCTTTGAACACATCTCGTGCTTGCTGTAACTCAGACAGAACTCTGACGTACTGCTCCGGCTCACCGTCCACGTTCTCTTCTAAGTGTATGACGCAAGCAGCAAGCTCTTTTTCTGCTTTCTTCAAATTCGTCTTCGCATTACTGATCTTGAAATCTATCTGCTCCAAGCCACGGGACACTGTTTCGCGATGGCGCTTCGCTTCTTCGATCTCGGAAATCTTTCGGTCAACAGCTTTCTGGAAGCTGGCTTCGAGATTTGATGGTTGCCAAACCTGGCTCACAAGTGTTTGTAGTCTGCCACCATGTACACCCTTCATCTTCTCGATGTTTCTTCGAAGACTAGCGTCCTCCCTCTTCAAGTGATCTAGCCTCGCAAGCTCCCCGGCTTGTTTCGTACTTTGGACGAGGTCTCGGTTTAGTTGCTGGCTCTCTTCCTCTATAGCCCGAAGCTCGAATTTCTTCTCTTGAAGCTTTGTGTCCCATGCTGCCTTCTCAGAATCATTTTTGGCTTTCTTAAGTCGTTTCTCAACATCTTCAATCTTGGATTCGAGAATAGCCTTACCCCCTTCATCGATTTCTATGCTATTTAGATCAGTCTGAAGATTTCCAATTTGGTGGTCATTCGCGGTAGACTGTTGCTTCACGGTATTCCTATCCGCTTCGACCACCGATCTTCGCTCCCCGAGCTTGCTCAGCATTTCCTGAGCCTTCTTCACTTCGCGCTCATTCTCGCGGCGCACTTTTTCCACTGCAGCAAGCTGATCTTTACAGAGCCTTGATATTCTCTCCACGTATTCACTGATTTGCATGTCATCAAGGTCTGCATCATAACCCCGAATATTGTGTATCCGTGAGCTGTCTTTTATCAAGATCTTGCGTTTCTCGATTTGTTGTTCATGGTGTACCTTCTGCTGCTCGTATCGTCCAGCTTCAGAGTGTCTCACACTTAAGTTTCTCCGACTTTCGTCGATACTGCGTGTAAGGTTCTCATAGTGCTTGGCCTGTTCACTTTTATTCCGTTCGTAGACCATTAAACGCTCATCGTACTGGTCAACTTCGGCCTGCAGCCACCCATCGGATTCAGAACGCTCTGTGAGACCCTTGCGTAGCTCCTTGACCGTATTTTCAAGCCAGTCTCGGTGATTCTGCTTCAAGTTTAGTGACTCAGCAACCTGAACGTACTGCGCTGCGTGATCAAAAGCCTCTTGGTGCTTGCTTTGGGCCTCTTTAATCTCGATTTCAAGCTGTGTGATCTCTGCTCTTAGCGTCTTCAGCTCAGCATCCAACTCCCTCGACTTCTTCTCTGCCCTGTCACCCTTATCCTTATTGGCTTTCATATATTCCTCCGTTTGCTTGAATTTCCCCAACTGGTCGTTCTGCGATTTACGCAATTGCTTGATGCTGTCGAGGGCCTTTGTGTACTTCAAAGCTTCAAAAATTTCGTCAAACTTTTTCTTAAGGACGGATGGCTCACTCATTGGCCACAAGCTTTCGTCTTGGTGACAGAAGATAACGTTATCCAGGACGGCCTTCGAAACACCGAGATACTGTGGCATAATCTGGTCCAGTTCTGCAACCCGTGACGAGATTGATGTTCTCTCACCACCTTTAATCGACAACAGCTGACACTCGAGAGTCTTCTGCACTCTGGTGGCTTTTTTCACAGTAAGCTGCACACTTCGGGTGACGACCATCTTGGCTCCGTTGGTGCCGTTGAACGACATTTTGACCTGTGCGAGTACCTCTTTCTCGTTGCATATCTGAATTTGTTCAGCATGATCTGGCGGTGCTCGAATTACTGGGTTTACCTTCGGATCATGTATGAAGGCTCCACCTTTGCTGTTTGGTGGTAGGTCTCCAATAGTGGCATACTTGAGACACTCAATGATGGTCTGGTGAATGTTTTCAGTAGATGGCCCCCTGTACTAAGAGAAACAACGCACAGTTTTACCAGAGCCGTTGTATCCGACTATCAGAGTCAGTGGTGTGTATAGTTGAATAGTCTCGGGGTGCTGGTTGTCAAAGGATCGAACACTTTATTTTATCAGATATATCGAGACTGGAAGGAGGAAAGAAGGCTTACCCAAGAATGGAGAGCTTGTCGATTTTCGCTGCAAGAACGTCAGTGGCCAAGTCAGGACCTAGATAGATTACTTAGGATTCTTACACCTATAGAAATGTTTAGCATCATAAACATTTGGGGGAGGTGTTGGAAACTTACATTTCTCTGCTTTCGGATTACTCATAGAACCTGCAAAGTCTGTGTTGCTTGATAGTCGAACGTTGTGTTTGTATGGAGACTCAGTCGCGTAAATTACTCCCCGCGTCTTTCTCCACGTATCCACCAGCTCACGTGGGTTTGCGGCTAATTTACTTGCGCTTCAACACTGCTACGATCTTCTTATTCCAGCGTACTTATGTGGGCATCTAACCATTCGATGGTCTATAGGTCATGTCAATGTTTGAGAATGGCCAAAGGAGCCTGTCCTCTGGGATGGGAAATCCGGTAAGCTTCTAGTGTCTCCACACCGATCCCAGACAGCCTAATGACTACAATAGATGGAAAGCATGGGTAGCGGGGACGCCCACATGACAGACTTGCTTGATCAAGGCGGGGATGTGATGGATAGTCTTGATGTTGACATGCTACCTATGAATCTGGATCTCGCTCTTAACGGGACAGAACAACAGAACTACAGCACAGGCGAACAAAGGCTCGAGCAGCAGCAGCATTCAGGCAACGAGGCAAATGACGATGGAGCCGCCATGAACAATACAATGACAGGAGCGGGGGCGGGCCCATTGCCGACGGGTTTTGGCACTCAGTCAAACGTCAACGGTGGGAGCACTTTGACGGATTTCACCAAAAGGAGGAATTGGTCGCAGCGAGTTCTCGAGGAGCTCAAAGATTTCCTCCATATTCTTACGCCAGATGGAAGAATACTCTACGTGTCGCCTTCAGCAAAACATTTAACAGGCTACAATTCAGACGAACTAATCGGCAAATTTATTGTTGATCTGGTTCATGCTGATGACAGCGGCGTCTTTGTCCGCGAATTCAACGAATCCATAGCTTCAGGCAATCCTCTTCGCTTCTTCTACCGCTTTCAAAAAGCTGACGGTACCTACACGATCTTCGAGTCGCATGGTCACCCACATCTAACGTCGGATGCGGCAGCTTTTGGCCCCAACAACGCGGCTGGATTCTGTCGGGGGTTTTTCATGATGTCTCGACCATACCCTACAAAGAATGCTAGCCTCCTAGACTCGTTCCTTGAGCACAAAATCGAAAATGAGCGCCTAACCAAACGGATTGCGGACCTCAGAAGAGAAGAACAAGAAGAGATAGAGGCGCAGCAGCGCCATTACCAAAAGAAACAAGATGGTCACGGCAGTGTAACCCCATCAGATACCCAACGTACGGAAAGTGAGAACGCTGGCTCCGCTTCACTAACTTCGAACCAATCAAATGACTACAATGGCATGCCTCCGCCTGCAAAGCCCAGCATATCCAACACGGCTCTGACGCAGCAGAATCTCGACGAAGCAAATGCTGGCGTCAAACCCGATAGCATTAATGACAAAATGGCTCGTTATGAGGGTGCTACTCATATTGAGACGATTGAGATGTTGACAGGACTACGCTACCGGGATGGTGAACGCTCTCAGGGCATCAGTACTGGCGATGCAAGCCCCGCTCTTATTAGGGGTGATGCAGGTATCGCAATCCCAGTCGATAAAGATAATCGGGCCGGGGACAAGAAGAAGAAATTGAAAGTAGCGGATGAATACGTGTGTACCGATTGTGGTACATTGGACTCTCCAGAATGGAGAAAGGGGCCGAACGGGCCAAAGACTTTATGCAATGCCTGCGGACGTGAGTACTCTGCTTATAATTTCTTTGTTTACTCGTCTGACCTATGCACAGTTCGTTGGGCGAAGAAAGAGAAGAAGGAACGGACTATACCAAGGTCAAATCCGCCTGGCTTGCCCCTCGGAGTGAGCCAGGGCAGTTGAATGTTTGTCATTTTGCTTGTACAACAGATCACTTTCACGATTTTGTCTCCTGGTGTAAGGGTTAAGCGCGGGGCGTCCGGCAGGTGAATTTTCGGCTTTTGTAGAAGCACAACGGCGTTTGAAGCATGACGATGCGAGATACCCTCATTTTGTAGCTAATCTTCTCATAGAAGGGCTGTATATGTTTTCCACAAGTGGTCTCACTCAGCAATATGACTGGTACCATCAACGCGGACAGCCGAGACCCTTTCCCAGGATCTCATGCTTAAGTTTGGTGCCCTTCGAATTGGCGAGATCTCTGATTCTTGTATCGATGACATCCGGATTCCTTCGCTCTTAAACGGAGGATACGCTTGACGGTTGAGGACAAGGCGGACCTCAGCACCATCTCTGGTTTATTGATGACTATCATTTTAGGCGGTCCATATCTTCGGTCGCAATGGTTTTTTCTATACCCTGTAGTATAGCATCAGGCTGGCTTGATTTGTCTCTTAAGAGTATTTGTCGTGCTTTCCTTTCACCCTGACATCCAGTATAGCTTCATGGTAATCTCCTTGCACCCTAGCCTTCTTCAGTCTTCTCACCTCATCATTCTCCAATCTCCGTCCAACCGCTTCTTCCAATTCCTTCCTAGTTATCTTTTCTCTACTCTTGGATTCTTTGTTCGCTTTCAGTCGCGGCTTGAACCGCGCTTGCATCCGTATGCGAAGAGTTGTGGTGAAAGATATCGATTCAGCATCACCACGGATTTCTGGCAACTTATCTTCATCTCTGATGGTGAAAAACTTTTCCCGTACTGTTTGAATGCTGAATGTTCCGAGTGTTTCAGGAGAGGGAATGCAAAGGAAGGATTCTTCTGGCGAAACGGCTTCACGGGCAGCAGAGAGGACACCGATTTTATCGCAACTTAGGTAGCTAGGAACATTAGCCAAAGCACGGGCATAATTGAAGAACCTGCATTCCATACCGTCCATGGTGCCCCTTGAAGCTAATCTCGTCCGTCCCTGCTACTCTGCTAGCTATCCATACCTGTCTCACATCGTGGGGTTCAGCAGTTGCTAAATCTCCTTCAACAATGTTCTCGATTTCGCTCGCAAAAACCTTGCCATTGGCGTCACAAGCAATGCATGTAGGCGTAGCAGAGGGTAGAACAAAGATGATTGGCCCTGTAATGTCTGTAGGCACGTCTGCTGTCACCCAACTATCGTCTTCGTCTGCTTCTGTTGTAATATTCTGCACTGTGAGAGCCTTGGGATTGCCTTCCTCGGTGCTCTCTGGATGTAGAGCCTTGCGTTTCCTGGACTTTTTATCGCCCTTGAACGCTAGTGGTTTCACCATTATTACTCCTACTGCCGTCAATAATATGGAAACAATGGCATAAAACTCTAGTTCAAAGCTAGGTGGATGATTGCTTGGCTCGCGATCAAGTTTGAAGGTGTTCTTCTGGCGCTGGAACGGGCCGCATTTAGAAGAGTTCACCCCTCAACCGTATAAACCCATCAACCGTATAAGCCCTATAGGGCTGGACCTAGAGCTGCTGAGCCGGCCCTAAATATACCCTAGATCTCGAACGCTCCGGGGACCCCACTACGGGGACCTTCGGGGTTGCCTTAGGGGGCCGGCTCAGCAGCTCTAGGTCCAGCCCTATAGGGCTTATACGGTTGATGGGTTTATACGGTTGAGGGGTGAACTCTTCTAGACTGAGATACCGACAGGGCCCAGACCTGCATCAGGGTGGACATCAAGTAGGGACAGGTAGGTACTCGTGTGGCAACTCCAGAACAGGTCTTATTTCCTATTAGATGTAGTTACAGCAGCAACATGGATAGCTCGACATTTTCCCAAGAACCTCGAAGAGCCGTTGTTGTGAGTCTGGAAGAACTCAAGCAGTGTCAGCTTCCAAAGAATCTCCGATTTCCTTTCTCTATTGTCTAATGTATCTTGCAGCTTCAGTACCATTTGGATCTTTAGAAGAAGCATTCGGACCCTCTTCCTTGGGTATCATGATTGTCAAAGATCTCCCTTCGAGATTCGTTGAACTCCGCCATAAGCTCCTTTCCTTTGCTTCGTATCTTGCAAACCTTCCGTCTGAAGAATTGGGTATATGTCTCCTAGGCCATGTCGTCCAAGTCCTTGCTATGCTCGACTACTTTTGGCCCTCACTGATTGCTTTTGTTCCCACCAGATGCTCTGACCTGCCCGTCTGCAAAATATTTAAGCGGATGGAGTCACGGCAAAGAAGCTCTCAAGAACGGCTCCTACGATACACTCAAAGGATCCTTTTATGTTAATTGCGCCTTCTACCAAGGATCGGATGTTACTGTTCCCCCGTCATCCGACTTCCCTGAGTTCACTGCCCCCAATGTATGGCCATCTCAGACTTCTCTACCAGGCTTCAAGGAAACTTTCGAAGAGCTTTGCACCTTGATCATCGATACTGCAATCCTGGTAGCTCGAGCCTGTGATCGCTATGCTTTGGCACACATCGAGGACTATCAGCCAGGTTATTTGGAGCACGTAGTAAAGACTTCCATGTGCACCAAAGCCCGCTTATTGCACTATTTTCCCCCAAATCCTTCCTCCATGTCAGGTGGGGGAAATAGTGTCCAAGAGGACCCTCGCGCACTTGATTCCTCGGATCATGACTCCTGGTGCGCGACTCATATCGATCATGGATGCCTCACTGGTCTAACCTCTGCTATCTTCATTGATGAATCTAAACATTCCCCCAAGCTTCCGCCATATGATCACAACAAACACTTGTCAGACATCCCCTCCTTGCCATTCCTACAGTCTCCCCCAGACCCAGCAGCAGGTCTTTACATTCATGCTCGCGACTCTACCATCACACAGGTATCGATCCCTGCGGATTGCCTTGCATTCCAGACTGGGGAAGCGCTACAGGTGATCACTGGAGGAAAGTTTAGAGCAGTGCCGCATTTTGTAAGTGCGGGAGGAGGAAGTCAAGAAGGGAAAGGAGTAGCGAGAAACAATTTAGCAGTGTTTACGCAGCCGAATCTCGAGGGAGTGATTGACAGAGAAAAGGGAACCACGTTTGGGGAATTTTCAAGAGAGGTTGTAAGCAGATATGGATAACCTTGGGCAAGGCGTGGGTATTGCATGTCGCACATATTGAGTATTGTATAAGATATCCTTTGAGGCACTTCACTAGGCCAGGCATACTAGCTGAAATCGTTGAACCGAACCAAGCTGACTTTCTAAGAATGATAAACAATAGCTGATTGAGTTGGAACTTAAGACGTCTTTAATTCTTGAGTAGAGCACTCCGCAATGATACGAGACTCATGCATGAATAGAATCTAGAGAAAGGCAAGAGATGCACTTGTGCAGCCATGAGTGCCTAAGTCGCCGAACACCTGAGATGCTTCCAGTCCTCATGCAGATACGTAAGCTCGTCCTAACCCAAACGCCTCGCTTGTAAACATTTATTGATTCATTCAAGGATCATGGAACAGATCCGACTTAATAATCCCAAGGTGCCAAAAGTCACCAGCCCTCTCTAGACGGTTGCGCTACCGGAAGGTGCAGACGGACTCGGTCCACCACCATTCAATGACACGTAAGTCCCTGGAGAACGTGGCATATATTCAGGCGGTGGTGGGAGCTGAGCCTGTCTTGCTGCGTTCTCGGGCGTGGCATTTCCCACAAGGTACCCAGGGATTTCCTGACCCCAGTGTACCGGAGTCTGTGGTATAGCTCCTGGAGTAGAATTTGTACCATGCACCTGGCTTATGTTTGGGACAGCTCCTCTCTCTGCCGCTTCCTTTAACCATTGTTCCCACTCAGGGTCCATTGTCGCATGTTCACCCCGAGCGCGTGCTTCCGTAGCAGCTATGAGTCTCTCATTGAGCTGCACGCCAACACTTTGCTCGACTTCGTCCTCACTCTCTTCGTCGGAGATCTCTTCGTCTTCCTCCGAGCCCTCCACTTCAGCATCATCATCCTCGTCTTCGTATTCCATTTCATTGTCTGGACTTCCCCCAACTTCGGCATTGCTCCTTTCGGGCTGCATTGGGAACAGCGTTGCTGTCATCCTTCTATATCTGGCGTCCACAATACCATCCCACGTCGTATCTTTTATCCTGATGCCATTGTTCGCTTCGTAGGTCTCTTTTGCCCACCTTGTTCCCTCCCACTTGCATATTCTCTGGATCTCATTGTCAGTGAGCCGGAGTTCGTCGAAAGCCTTGAAAAGCCTTCTATGATAAGGAAATCGACCGAGCCGCATTCGATGTGCTGAATTAGCATAGTCAAGACCTGGATATTGGGCTTCTAGGCAGTCTGTTGGCCCGTAGAAACGGACCGTCTCATCGCGGACTTCCTGGACCAGATTGCGCCTAACATGCGTCTGCCAGTCATTGGGGTCTGTTTCTTTCCGCTGTGGGTACAGCTTTGCCATCACGAGATCTTCAATCCTTGGCTTCTTCATTGTGCAGTGCTCGATCGTAACGGAGATGTTCGGTGGGTGTTCAAGGGATAGAGTGTTAGAAGGAGCAGGGAGGTGTTGATCTCTGCCGATACCCTGGAAAAGCTTCGGAAGCCGCTGACAAAGGATTTGTGTGTATTGTCCAAGGTAATCAGATCACGACGTTCCTGTGGAATGAATGAGTGTAACCAAAGGTAAAGGGGGAAGGTGGTGTGGAATAATGCAAAGGTGCAGCCTGATATGGAAAGATGCAAGAGCTGTTATGACCGACAAGAGAACAGAGGGATAGAGCAGATGGCTGATTATCGAAGTGTCAGCAGGCTCTCGTGGTGCAATGAAGCACACTCCTTGACCTTGACTAATGAAGGAGGTAAGGGTCATGTGGGACTGTGTGACTCTGGAATATGAGGGGCAGCAACAACCGAGTGGGATTCATTCCCCTTTAAAGTAGTGAAGTGATGAAGGGAAGGGAAGGAAGGAAAGTAAATGAATAAGGCAGGAGGATCGGGAATATGTAAGACTTGGAGATTGAAGCGAGTAAGCCAAGGCATGCTTCCAAGCATGTTGTCATTTGGGTTTGGTGTGAAGTCTTCGTGTGGCTCTGTGAGCGCAAATCGCTGGGTCCACGTCTCCCACGTCTTCTCGCACCAACGCGCAAGCTTCATCACCTAGACGTCCTAAACCTCGCCCTGTTCGCAATTAGGTAGTGGTGACTTTGTGGCGCCTTCCAATCCCGCATGAAAAGCAAGCACCAGCAGGTATTGGAACCTAGCAAGCCGTCTCCTCTCGTAGAACTATGCGGACTTCTAAGTTGTCTTAAGTGCTTAAGATGCTCGGTTTGTTTGGGGAGACCCATGGCTCGCATGGCTACCTTAGGAATGTCCCACGAATCCGGCAAACACAAAGCTTAGTGCTATCCCTCCCCTAAGCATCCCCTAAACACGTTCCCTATGGTGCCGCTCTCATTCCCGACTAATGCACCATTACAGCTGGCGCACACCCGCATTGCTGGATAAGCTTGCTCCAACACCACCACCCCGGCCAGGGAGCATGGCCTCACTGCTCAAGCTTGCGTGTGAGTACCAACGAATAGTCCTTTCTGGGAGCGTGGGAATCGCGGATGGTGCTAATCGGCACCGTCTCGTTCACCCAAGCTTCGTCCCACCCGTCCTCGCCCTACCTTGGGCCCGGATACGGTGGGTATCACTTGCTTGCTACATTAATTGAGCGCTACTTCGGGAATGTCTGGCAATGACTGGCAATCGGCGAGTGACAGCCTCGCGCCAAACTGCTATGCTCAGCACCCTAACCCGACTCACAATGCTCGCGCAATCTTGCCCTGTCAATCTACCTGAATGTCTGCTATCATCGTAATCGACCCCCACCATCTATTGGGACTTCCTAGCAGTGTTGTTCAATTGCACAATCTACTACAGTTCTATTCCTAATCCGCTTCTGTATTCAGAGCTCCCTAGTAACAACTTCATTCCATATCCGAAAAGTCTGAGGGGATGTCTACGTTCAAAGGTGTTGTGGAGGGTCAGCAGAATTAGCTGTCATGGACTAGTGTGCATTGACTGATAGATTAATAGAGTTTCCTGATATCAGAAGTCTGCATCATGATGGGATCTTTTCTATCAGTTGCTGATCTTGTACAGTCGATTACTTCCGGCAGATAGCTGGGAAGAGGCCACCGATGGCCTGCTTTCTGAGCCATGTACACAGCGACCACCTTTTAGGCCTGGAGAGTCCAGGGTTACCTTTCATCTATTGTTCGCCCGCTACTAAAGAGGTTCATATTGCGACTGCAGATACATCCTGCCAAAATCTTACAATACCGCAGCTTCTCATCCGGCTCGAAAAATACTACCATCGCATAAATTTTGATAAGGGTTTTCTGGAATCCACGAAGAGACACTACAAACACCTTGAAAGGCGGCTGGTGAGTATCACCATTCTGAACACAGGGATTACACTGACCAGCCCAGAAAACAATACCTTTGAACACTCCAACAAACATTGAGCTGACCTTGGACATTTATATCCGGGTAACCTTATTAGATGTAAGTCATAACATTCCTTCCCGTGGGAGAACTTTGTCAATGTTGCTAGGCCAATCACTGTGCTGGAGCTGTCATGTTCCTCATCGAAGATGAAGCCAAAGCAATACTTTATACTGGTGATATTCGATGTAAGCTTTTGTATAGAGATTGTGGTCTCTTTCAATTTGACAGTGTTTTTAGCAGAACCTTGGTGGGTAAATTCATTGGTTCGCAATCCTGTGGTTATTCCCTACACGCATGGCCACAAATGTCTAAGAAGAATATACCTGGACACTACCTTTGCGACTAAGAAAGACATATACCGCAAATTTCCAGCCAAGTCGGCAGGATTAGCAGAATTGTTAGAAAAAGTTTCAAAGTACCCTAAAGATACTGTCTTTCATTTTAATGCCTGGACACTTGGGTACGAGGATGTGTGGATTGCATTGTCGAATTTCCTACGATCCCAGGTTCGATAATCATTCAACTCTGCAGGTTATAAAGGGCTCATGTTAAGGTTCAGATCCATGTAGATCAGTACAAATGTCGCTTGTACAGACCCCTTGCTTCTATCACTGCCGGCAAAAACCATAGTTACGAAGGCTCTGCTCTCTTTGGCTTCCCTCTCGGCCGTCGAGATCAGGTTGGATGTCTGACAAGCGATCCGAACGTTCGCTTACATAGCTGTGAACGAGGCTCGAACTGCCCGACTCTGGAAAAAGCTGATGTGGTCTATATCACACCAATCATATCGCGTTCCGCTACAGGACAAGTCATTCCTGAAGTGGGTGCTGGCGGTGGCGCCAGAGATCTGGACCAGTCACACGATCTCAGGCTCGATAATCTGAAGGCGGAAGAGATAGACAAACTAATCCAACTTTGTACAAACAAGCTCATCACTAGTGAAGCGCGCTTGAGAACAGTGGATATTATATCCAAGGCAGTTGCGTCCAAGAAGGAGGCAGTACCATTGGGCGCTCTGAAACCTGAGATCGGAGAGAAGACTATGCCTCTAGATGATCTTGTGCAGCTCCTTGCGGGACTAGCTGACCAGGAAGATGGTGCCATCTTATCCAAGCCCGATCTGAAGATAAGCAAAATGAGGAACGCGAGAAGGACACGTACATCTCAAGGAGAGCTTCTGCCACGAAATATAGTTTGTCTTCCAATCTCCTTCGGCATACTCGCTAACTGATATAGGAATTCCCATATTCTCGGCACTCATCTTATGAAGAGCTGTGTCAACTCGTTGGTGCTTTTAAGCCACTCGATGTCTATCCATGCACGGTTGACGAAGATACATGGGGGTGGGACATAAGCGTTGAAAATTTGTTCGGTCATCTATGTTCCGGGACTGAATTTGGCCATGACAGAGAGATGGAAGATCGGCTGGCAAGCCAGAATGCGACCTTGAAAAGACAGCGAGTTTCCGAAGACGTGAATTCCACAACGTCTTATAGAGAAACGAGCATCGAAGCGAATGGATATCAATGCACAGGCTCGAATCCTGCCAACAGGTATCGTTCTGATACAGATGATCACACCTATCATAATGCTTTGGATTGCTCTCGGGGGCCTGCAAAGCGTCAGCGACCCAGTCTGCTCTCTGATGAAGACGATCAAGATGTCAAATCAAGCCAGACAAGACAATCTTCCGAGGAGCTACTCCCCAGCGCAACCCATGGAGTGACAAGATACTCATTCGATGCGTACCGCAGACAAAGTAGCAAATCGACAACGCCTGCTCGTGTAGCGACGCTTCCAGGTCCAGGTGCAATGAGTGTTAGGTTTCTGGCCGGATTTGAGAATTCGGTTGCGAGTGATGCACCGGAACCATCGCCTGGGATGCAAGCTAAGCCAATTGAGTTATCCAACTCTTTATCATCTTGCACCGACGATGATGAGAATGACAAAGGCGAAGGCTCTCTTCTAGACCAGCTGCCCATTCAAGAGGGCTTTCCAGACAGCGATAACCTGATTCAATCGGGCCGAGAAACACAGCTATCGCTCTCAACCTCAGCATTCGATTCTCAAGGGTCCAATCGTCCGAGCGTTGGGACAAATATGGAAAGGATACAACATAGGAAGGAAGCGTACAAGGCGGTGAGAGAGCATAGTGGGGATTGGGAGGTCGAGCATAGCCTTGTTTCGTCGCGCACAAGTCATGATGAGGAGGAAATTGAGCTATAAGCATATTTACGAGAATATTAGATATACTGGCGAATCCTGGCTTTGAATTGCTGTCATGGGCGAGGTCCCCTGGTAATTTAACAGTCTTAAATGCCCAAACGGCAAAAGCTCTCAAGTACATAATATAAGAACAGCGAATCAGAATTTGCAATGCACTAATTCCTCCCTTGAACCTCCTTAGCTCATTTAGTAAACATAATACTTCTGCGCCAATGGTAACTCTGTTGCTGGCTCCGCTTTGCAAACCACACCGTCTGCTTCGACGACCTACATTCGTAGGCAATTAGAGAAAATTCGTACTAATTGTAAAAATATACCGTTTTACTTACATATGTCTCTGGATCAACCTTCATCTTTGGCATTGAGTCATTGTACTTCATGTCTTTCTTGCCAATGTTCCTGCAATTTTTCACGAGATCTATCCGCTTACGCAGATTGTAGGAGGAGATTGATCCAGTCTCGACAGAAGCTTTAGAGACAAAGGTCACGGAGGTGCTGGGAACGAAAGCCTAGAATGAGGGCTAGTCAGTATTCCCATTTGAATGCTACAGGCAAGGCATTTGGCTTACAGCGAACATGGGGCGCATAATGATGGGCTCAACGGTAGGTATGGATGCGTTAGGATCACCCTGTAATTTGTATTAGTGCGAGTCAATTTCTATTCAAGGAAAGCGTTCACCATTTGCATATGAGATATCATGCCACTTTTGAGCACCATGGTAGGCTTCGTGCCAAAGTTGGCTGGGGTCCACAGAACTAAATCTGCTAACTTACCCACTTCAACGCTTCCAACCATATGACTCATGCCTTGGGCAATTGCAGGATTGATGGTATACTTGCTGATATACCTCTTCACCCGAAAGTTGTCTGCGCCCGTTCCCTGGTCCTCTTTCAGGGTACCTCGTTGTATCTTATTCTTGTGTGCAGTATTCCATGTCCTGAGAATGACCTCTCCACACCGACCCATTGCTTGCGAGTCAGAAGACATCATGCTGATAGCACCCATATCATGCAACACGTCTTCGGCAGCGATCGTTTCAGCCCGAATGCGCGATTCGGCAAAGGCAACATCCTCAGGGATGTTCTTCGATAAGTGATGGCATACCATAAGCATATCAAGATGCTCGTCAAGAGTATTACGAGTGTACGGTCGAGTTGGGTTTGTGCTGCTAGGTAAAACGTTGCCATGTTCCACGACAGAAATAATGTCAGGCGCATGACCCCCTCCAGCACCCTCGGTATGGTATGTGTGGATCGTTCGATCTTTGAATGCTTTGATTGTTTGCTCCACAAATCCTGATTCGTTAAGTGTATCTGTGTGGATAAGGCATTGCACATCATATTCGTCACAAACACTAAGACAAGTATCGATAGCAGTTGGCGTAGTGCCCCAATCTTCATGGAGTTTCAACCCTGCAGCGCCTGCAACAACCTGTTCCCGTAACGCCTTAGGGTTGCTATCGTTGCCTTTGCCTGTAATACCAAAATTTATAGGAAGCTCATCGCAAGCTTGTAGCATCTGCCGCATGTGCACTTTTCCCGGAGTACAAGTCGTTGCATTGGTACCCGTGCTAGGGCCTGTGCCTCCTCCCAGCATGGTAGTGATGCCTGCAGCCACAGCCTCATAGGCTTGCTGTGGACAAATGAAATGTATGTGTGTGTCCAGACCGCCAGCCGTGATGATCTTGCCTTCACCTGCAATGACGTCCGTACAAGAACCTACTACCAGTGCAGGGTGAACGCCGTCCATTACATCGGGGTTCCCAGCTTTTCCAATGCCAACAATGAATCCATTCTTGATACCAATGTCCGCTTTGTAAATACCACTCCAGTCTACGATAAGGGCATTTGTGACGACAGTATCCAATGACTCCATATCCGAACGACCGCTTGCTTGGCCCATACCTTCACGCAAGGTCTTACCTCCACCAAAGGTGCATTCGTCACCGTATACCGTATGATCTTTTTCAACCTTGATCCAAAGATCGGTAGCGCCTAATCGTACCATATCACCCATAGTTGGACCAAACATGCCCACGTATCCCTCACGTGTCATTGCGAACGGGTCTATGGGAGCGCTGTCTCCCATAGGATCTGGTGCATGCGCGAAACCTCCCTCTTGCAGTCTCTTTATGATTGCGTCTTTTCGAGAGACGTCTAAAAGACCCGAAGCAACGCCATTGCCCCCACGTATAATCCTCTGTCCTCCAATTTCTACGCATGTGACTGTTTTCGCGTCCCCGGGTTCAAACCTGATCGATGTGCCCGCGGCTATGTCCAGAAAATACCCGTATGCCTTTAGGCGGTCGAATTCAAGCTGAGGGTTTACTTCAATCAAATGATAATGAGAGCCAACCTACATCGCTCATCAGCATCCCACAATCCTTAATTGCCATCCATGAGGTCGGTACTTGTATGGGTCGGTCTCCCTTGCTAGTAATTTTCAGCTTAATCCGCTTCCTTCCTTCTTTCAACATGATTCGGCCCTCTTTGACTGGTACTACTGCTCCTGGCATCTTGTGGCCGTCATACTCCTTAGGATCAGCGAGTGGAAAGAGCTCCTTCGATGGGATGGGTAGAAAACTGCCGTATAATGCTTTCTCTAAATCGCCATCATCAGAACTTATTGGATGATGAACTGTTACTAAGTATGTCCCGCTGGGAAATGTGCCCTCGACCATGAGCTCCGCGAGAGATGTGACAACGGAAGCCTGAACATGACGTCTGCCGAGCATAGTCTTGCCAATGGACATGAGGTCTGCCACAGAGTGGTTGCCATCGCGGATGAGCTACAAGTCTCCGATTAGCAAGGAGGTGACAAGCTCTGCGAGCTACGTACCTCTTGTAAGTTACTGGCAATCAGAGCCTGGCATTATGCACCATTAGAAATTGACAAGGATGTGAAGGATGTCAGTCTGCACGTACGGTAGCCTCTGCATGATTCAATTTGACACCTCTTGCAAGACGACGCTGAGCAAGCAGACCTAGTTGAGAAGTTACGAGCTTATCCAGCTACAAGACTATTAGCCGTGGGCGTGAGCGGAGCGAACAGGCACGAAGACCTCTTTCGGCACAAGGTGCATTGCTGAATACGCGGTAGCCTAAGGTCACCGTGACTGCAAGGATTCCCTATTGTTATTCCGACATACAGGAGTGGAGAGAACTGCTGTTGTTGTCGTTATCAGTGTTCGTTTTGCTGGAGGCTGTCTTGAGCATTCGAGCTTGGAGTAGTGGGGTCGATAACGATAAAGTGTGGGGTACCTAAGGTAGTGCTGGCATCTCTGTTAGAGGCCGAGCGCGTTTCGCCGGCGGCCGGAGCACACGAGTTTCCCAGAATCTCCGTTTCAGCCGCATTTGATCCAGCAACATGGATACTGAAAACACTTTGGCTCAGCCTTTAAGTGCTGTGGTCTGACACTACTTTTGGATTGACTCGAATTCTGGATTAGATGCACAGTAGTAAAGAAGCCACTCAGAAGCAACGCTGCCCTAAAGGAGTACAATGTCTCTGAACAAGCCACGCCTCGCTTCCGCTTTCTGTTCATCGAAGGAGAGAGACTACTCCCCCATAATAACGTAAACAATACTGCCCCAGCAATATGAGATAGACAATAAAATTCATCCGCCTACTATATCCATACCAGCTATTAATATCAGACGTCAATGCCTCATGTTTCAGCTGCAGTACTCTTGCGCTTTCTACCCTTCGTCTTCGGCTGCACTGGACTCACAGGATCGGCCACGACCTCCTTCTTCGATTCCACGACGTCATCAGCGACTTTGGCATCCTTCTTCTTCGAACCCTTCTTCTTTTTCTCGGGCGATTTCGAGGATCGTTCCGGTACGGCTGGCTCAGCTTCCTTAGCCGGGGTTGGCTTGGTCGAAGAAGACTTCTTTTCAGACTTGCTCTTTTTTGGGGGCGGTGCTTTGATGACGGGCTCGGGGGACTCGTCTTCAGATGAAGAGTCTGAGCTACTGTCTTCCTCTTCCACGTGGCCTGGATCTAAATCTGCTGGCTTGGGCAATTTGCCCTCCTTCTTCGTGGCCTCGTAAAGCTTCGTTGCTTCTGCGTCGCTAATTTGTGGGATCGGTTGACCTGCTTTGTACGCCTTCATTTGTTCTTTGTAGCGCGCAAAGTTGACTGCATATTTATATTGCCACTCCTGTGCACGATAAGTCTGGTGACTGTGCAGTGGGTGGGCGAACGCGATATATACTTACAGATTTGTCTTCGTCCGACATGGCTCGCCATCTACTCCCGCCCTCATCCTGGACTTCTTTGGCTGTTTTTCCTGGACCCATCTCCTCTGCAATGCTGTTTCGTGCGGTTTGCAAGTATAGGAAGAAAGGAGTCAACGCCCGTTTAGGCGCGTTTTTATCATGTGGGGCTCTTTTTCTCTTCTTGCCTTCTCCAGGTACTTCGGTGGTGGGAGCAGGCGTGGGCCCACGCGCGCCGAAAAGAGCATTCTCGCCGCTAAGGGGGTTTGAGATGTTCAATTGCTCGAGTGAGGAAGAATTCCCTCTGCCGATGACAGTATCTGTATGGGCGATATAGGCGCGCGAAAGGTCAGATACAGCTGACTGGAGAGTGGCTAAACCAGTGACCACCTGAGGCGTAATAATCAGTTCATTTTGTTCTGGATTTATGGCGCCGTACATAATGTTGCGAACAAGCTTGTATGCTATATCGCAAACGTTCTGGCAAGGGAGATTGAGCAGGCCAACAGCTTTGAGAGCTTTTTCGCGTTGATCAGGCAACATGAAATGTTGGGATTGACTCATTGCGATGTTGGTAAGTTGGTGGAGTAAGTTGTGATGTGAGACATATACACGGGCAGACGCGGTGATGTTGTGATGTTCACCGAGTCAAGTCGCGACGAAGACCCATGGAAAACAAAGTGATGTATGCTTACCGAATTCCTGGTGCGAACGAAATCTTCAACACTGATCTGAAGACTACCGGAGTCCTTTGGCTTCTCATCAATCTTTTTAGGACGCGCCATGATGGTATACACTGTTGAACCGATGCTGCGGTAGGGATAGGCTGGGGTTGGTAGGTAAGGATGAGGGGTGTGTCTCGGGTGATGGAAGAATTAAGTAAGTTTGGGGGGGCCGGTACCTTAAATGGGTGGCCGGAGAGATTCTTGAGCGGGGCTACGCCCCCTTATCGCACAGCGCCCTGTTTTGGCTCTCACTGCTAAAGCATCCCCCTTGAGTAATTACAGTACCCGCTTAAACCTGCGGATAAAAATCCAAGCCCATTGCGTCCCTAAAACTGCCCGCCACATTATTGCGACGACGGCTAAAGCTCTTGCCGAGGATTGCCAATGCATGAAGAGCACCACTAATACATCGTACCTACAATAGGTATGCCCATGCCTATGCCCATCTCTCAGGTAGATGACTCTTCGCTTTTGCTCGATATTCAATAAGAAAATTTTAGCTCTCGACAGCTATGAAGCAAAATATGAGTTGTTGGAACCATACCATGGGCAGCTATCCCTCCCCGATGATTTTCTCTAATATGATTGTTTGACCCTAATACTGAGGTACCTTGCCAGCCGATCCCAAAGCGGTGCCTCCCAACAGCGTGGACCCCGCCCCTAAGATCTCCGCAGGGTCCTCCTTCACCAATAGGCCTCACCTCAGAGCTCCGAGACTTCCCCTTCTTGGGGCCATCTTGGTAAGCATCTTGCCTTGTACTGGGGTCCACCTATTTCCTTCTCTTTAGGCGGTCCTCGGCCACAATCTGTGCTCGTCGTTCCCAAGTCATACGCAATTCAAAGGTGATCATAACTCAGCATCAATCCTCATCTACGATAATTTTCTTTGAATGCATATGCAATACATGACCTATAATATTTTGAACGTACCCGCTACCATACCCGCTACCATCCTCATATATAATGTCCTCAACTCTTCTTTCTGCATAAAATATAGTGCACTAGGGGTACACCTAAGTTTTGGGGAGTGCACGAAAGGGTTGCCCCCTCCAACAAGTAATTCCACCTAAGACGTTGGCCCTAAAGTCTCGGACCGGGATCCTCCGCGAGGCTAGTCTTGTCGCCTAGACGACTATAATCTAGGCGGCTTTTAAGTCTGGACCTTTGCTCCTCGGGTACTACAGCAGTACCCGTTTTCAAGTTAGGGTTACCTAGTAGGACGTCTCTGGCATGCAGACCCCCCGAGCTTTGCTACCTATCCTATCCCATTTGCGTCTGTGCCTCTACATGCAATCTAGATATTTCTGCATCCCTCAATTAAAATCCTAGTTCGCTACCACAAGCAGAACGCATGGCTTACGAAATTTGGACAGTGAGAATAGCTTTTGCGACAATCTACAGATTCTAAAAGCACTTTTCATTTTTTCCATAGTATAGGAAACTTCATCTTGCAAAGAAAATGGACCCTGGGTATGAATACAACTCAACGGCGTAAAGGACGCACCCCAACTCAGCGGCTGAGATTCTGTTACTAAGGTGGGATTGGAGAATTACCAGGGGCTGGTCCTCTGAAATTTAAGCATGCGCAGAGGAGGAAGACGGTGAAGACTGGACGCAGAGGGTCCTCGAAGGCTCGCAGCTCGAACGCATCAGGTCTCGGGTCTCAAATATTGCATTTGTGTAAGAGTGCGTGGTCGAGCATAGGCGAGGCTAACAGAAATGGTATCACACGGGTGACGAACCCAAGCCATATATAAATGAGAAAAAATTACTGCAGTGCGCCTGTTGAGGGTCCCGAACTCTGCGACTTCGCCTAATACTTTCTTTATGTTGTCCCACAGTATTACTGTTCCTTTTTTGCTGAATCATATGGAACGACCTCATCGCTCCGTGAATATCCAGATCCATCGTTGTGACCGTGTGCACGACCGCACATTTATTGAGTCTCCCAGAGTTGGAGTCGAAACATTCTTAGGACATTCTTTACTAATCAGGACTTGTGGATGCAGCATCATCTCTCGAAAGCCTCTAAAATTAGGGGCGACTTTCAGAGGATATCTAACCTCTTGTCGATTGATGGGAATCCTCGAGGAGATCGGCGTCGAAGTCGGCTTTAACAGGACTCTTCCTGTCCTTTTGTCTCCCAGATAGCAAGACCTTTGTGCAATGCTCCTAGACCCGTTTTTGGCTCCAATTCTTCAAGTGTAAGAAAACGAGCCGTAATTTACGAACGACAAGATTTTGCACCGTACTAGATTAAATACTATGAGTGGTTCTAATGCAGTGTTTAAGGCCGGGGTTACTCGAGCAGGTTCTTTGCAACTCTTAAAGCTCAACAACAGATAATATTAAGGCTGGACGTGGTTTTTGATAAGCTATCTATAAATCCAATCCTAATAATTATATATTGCGCCGTTATCTCACAACTAAATATATAAAGATTAATAACTCATTATAAAAAGGTTTATCTATTAATTATATAAAGAATAAAAATATAAGTCTTAATTTATATTAATTATTCTAATAGAAGTTTTAACTCTAATTATAAATAAAACTTTTAAAGTATACTTATATCTTTAAAGTATTATTATAAACTAGATTTATATTATTTATTTACTAATTATATTATTTACTCGGCGCTCGCTTAGTTTATATATTTATATAAATTTTTCGTACTTTATAACTTCTTTCTTCTTTAAATTTAATATACTTATTATTTAATATCTTTATATTATTATATTAAACTAACTTTTAATATTATATTAAATCTTTATTATTATAATATAATATAAAACCTCTTATTAATTATATATAAATATTTCTTTATAATTAACTTTAAATAATATTAATTATATTAATATTATTAATTCTTATTCTTATAAATTAAATTAATAAGATTAAATAAATAATTTAAACTTATTATATTTATATTATTAAGATAAAGATAAAAGTAAAGCTTATAATTAAATAGTAAATTAAAATAAATATTATAAATTTATTATATCTATATTATTTATAAGATAAAGATAAGAATAAATTTATTATATTTATATTATTTATAAAATAAAGATAAAAGTAAATTTATTATATTTATACTATTTATAAAATAAGAATAAGAGTAGTAAAAAAATAAGTTTACTTAAAAAATATTTAAATTTAAAATATATTTTAAAGAAGTATTAACTTATTTTATATATTCTTAAACTTATTATAAAATATCTTTTTATTATTAAATATTCTTATCTTTATTTTTTAAATATTTTAATTTTTATCTCTTTATTTTATTTATACTCTAAAGCTTAATAACTTATTATAATAAATTTTTTATTATTTCTTTATAAAGTTATATTAATAGCTTTAAAAATAAAAAAAAAACATAGATTTATATCTATATAAAAATAAGAATTTAGAATATAAATAAATTATTATTAAGTTTTATAAACGTATTATTTTTCTTTTTACTTAATATACTTAATTATATAATATAAACTCGCGTTATTATTTAATATTAATAAATAATAAATTATATTAAATCTAATATAGTTAAGTTATTAAGTTAAATAAAATATTATTATTTTTATACTTATTTTTCACTACGCGAAAATATATACTTTTTTAATTTTTTTAATTTTTTTAACTTTTTAATTTTACTTAATTATAATATATTATTTATTAATATTAATATATTTCTTTAATATTTTATTACTTATTATTACTTACTATAAATAATTTAATACGCTGAAAATCTTATTTATAAGTAATTTATATAATTATTATTATTTATATTACTATTACTAAATCCTAATTATTAGAGAAAAATTCTTAGTACTTTATAACTTTATAATTTTATATTTATATCTATATAATTATTACTTAACGTTATTAATATTATAAAATATAAATAAATATTTAAAGAATAAATAAATAACTATAAATAAAAGAATAACTACTAGTTATAAATATTAAGATTAATATTTTATAAAAGAAAAGAATAATATTATAGATTAGATTTATATTATTTATTTATTAATTATATTATTTATTTAATACTTACTTAACTTATATATTTATATAGATTTTCCGCGCTCTATAACTTTTTTCTTCCTTAAATTTCATATACTTATTATTTAATATCTTTATATTATCGCGTTAAATTAATCTCTAATAAGTATTATAAAGTCTAGACTTTAATCTTTTAAATAATAAGTATTTTAAGTAATAATCCTTAATAAACGAAATTACTAGAGAAAGAAGTCTTTATTATTAAACTTTAAAGCGAGTATTATTTAAACTATTAAAATTTAATATTAAGATAAAACTTAGCGAGCGAAGTAAGTTAAATAAGATCTTAGTAACTAGATAAAATCTTATTATAATAAATAAGCTTTTTTCTTAGTTAAAATAATACTAAGTATTTTATTCTATACTTTTAATAAATTATAAACTCGGAATTATAAAGTATATATATTTATTTAAATATTATTTATTTAACTTTAAAGTTTATAAGATCGTTATAATTATTATATTATTATAATTTTTAAATATTTTTCTTTTTAAATTATTTATATTTATTTTACTTTAGTTACTTAATATTTAATTTATTTATTTAATACTTATATATTTATTTAAGTATTAATTTTCTTTTATTTTTCCTTTTTTTTTATACTTATCTTATAAATTAGAATTATATTATAAATATTAACTTATAATTTACTAGTATTCTATTTAATCTTTATAATTATAATATTATAAATATTAATTTTATAATTTAATATTAATATAATCTTATTATTATTAAATTTCTTAAAAGAATTTTAAAAACTTTTAATTATAAATAATTTTACTTATTTTATCTTTAATATTAACTAGTTTTAAAGCTTTAATTTAAGTTCTATTAATTTTATTCTTAAATAAATTATTAATAAGATCTTAAAAACCTTTAATAAATAGAAAACTATTAATTTTAATTAATAAAATATTATTACTTTTCTAATTACTTTATATATTTATTAATAGAATATTATTATCTTCTAAATAAAATATAATTATATTAATAAAGAATAATAGAATACTTAGAAGAATTTTAAAGTTCTAGAAGTTAATTTTTAAACTTTATAAATAAAAGTTAATAAAGTTTAAGTTTAATAAATTATCTTTTTTATTCTATTAATATTTATTAAGTTTTATTACTTTATTAAGTACTTAAATTTATTAAAGTTTAATAAGAATTATAAAGAACTTAAAAAACTTAAATATAAACTTTAATAAAAACTCTTAATAAATATAAACTAGTATTTTTTAAAATAAATAAAAATTAACTATATTTTTTCTTATTTAATAAATAAAGTAATAACTTAAATTTTATTTTATATTATTAAACTTAATAATTTAACTATTATCTTTAATATTTTATAGTTTATTAAAGTTCTTAAGCTTAACTTTAATAATTTTAATTAAAAGAATATAATTTAAAAGAAGATTATTTTATTAAAATAAATTAATTATTTATTCTTAAAATACTTTATAAACTTCTAGCGTTAGATTAATAATATTAATTATAATAAAGTTAATTAATACTTTTATTTTTAAAATAATTTAAATTATAAACTTTAAAATTATTTTATATCTATTAATATTAAATCTTTATTATTTAAATAATTTATTTTAAAATATTAATTCTTAAATACTTATTATTACTTAATTAAGCTAGTCTTTATTTTTATATATATTATTATTATTATTATTACTATTATCTTTATTAAAAGTATTTTTATAATATATATTTTAAGTATTAATTCTAATATAATTATAAATCTTTTAGTAATAAACTTTTATCCTTATATTAACTTTAAAAATTTTATGATTATTAAAAAATATTAATATTATATTAAGAAGTTTTTATATTTATTATTTATATTATAATAAGCTAGACTATTTAATTTAAGATTATAAAAAAAAGAAACGCTCCTAAGTTATTTATAATATTTAAATTAATTTTATTAATTTTTTAATAATTCTTAAAGTTTCTTCTAATTAAAGAAAAGTCTAGTTTTAATATTTAATTATATACTAGAACTTTTTTATTATATTTAGATTTTAGTTTATTTCTTTATAATTAATAAGAAGTTTTTTTTAAAAGAATTTCTAAAAACTATTTTATCTCTAAATATATTATTAAATATAGAGATAATAAAATTCTAGTAATTTAGTTTTTAAATATTAATATTATTATTAATTTTCTTAATATAATTTATATAAAAGTTAATTCCTTCTTATATTTTAATTTAAAAACTCTTTAATAATTAAAAATTTTTAATAATTAACTAGTTATTTCTAGTCTTATAATTTAATATACTTAGATTTAAATTATTATTCCTAAGTATTTTATTATTCTAATTATCTTTTTTCTAATTTATTTACCTAATAAACTTATTATTCTTAGACTTCTTTAATTAAAAAAATATTAAGTTATTATTTATTTTTATTTTAAAGAGAATTTAATTATCTTAAAATTATTATTATTATTTAAAAAGTTCTTTTCTAAAGACTCTAAGTTTAAGATAATTCTTAAAGATATTAATATTTTTATTCTATTCTTAGTATTTAAAATACTTTATACTCTAGTTTAAATCTAACTTATTAATATTATTTCTTTTATTTTTATTATTAAATAATTTAGAATAGAGCTCTTCTTAGTTATTATATAAAATATTAAGAAAATTTTAACTTTAAAAACTTATATTAACCTAGTAACTATTCTCTTTTTAAAATATTATAAATATTTAAGTATTTTTTCTTAAAATAAAGTTAATAAGTTATTATTTTATTAATCTAGTAATTCTAAGATTAAGCTTTAACTAGATAAGAAGTTAAGTTATAACTCTCTTTATAATATATTTTAAAATAAACTTAAGATTCTTAAGAAATTCCTAAATAAAAATTTTATTAAAGATTTTATTAAATTTAATTTATTTTTTATTATTTTTCTAGTACTCTTTATTTATAAGTCTAGTAATAAATTATATCTTTATATAAATTATTAAACTTTAAATACTTTTATTATAAAGAATTAATATTTATTACTTTTAATTTAAAAGACTCTCGCTTAAATTTATTATATTAAGATTTATTTTAAGCTTAATATTATTACTATCTTTAATAAAATATAGATAGTTATAAAGAAGAAATAAAAAAATATTTTTTAAACTTATTATAATTTTTATAAGTTTTTTATTATATTTTTTAAATTAGTAAATACTTTTTTAATCTTTTAATAATATATTAATTAAATACTTTATAAATATCTTAACAACTTTTATATAGTATATATTAATAATATTTTAATTTATAATAATTTAAAAGTAAAGTATAAAGAATATATATAAAAAGTCCTAAAATAATTATAAGATATAAGTTTTTAAATAGATATTAATAAATATATCTTTTTAATTATTAAGATTAAGTATTTAGATTTAATTATTATAATTAAAGGGATTTAAATAAATCCTAAGAAGTTTTTTATAGTTTTAAATTAATTATCTTTAAATATAAGGGACTAGACTAATTCGAAATAAAATAAAGTCTAAAGTATTATAGATTATTAGTATGAAGAGGAAAGCTATCTATAGATCCAAGCTACTAATTATATATACTTGGCTGTGAGCGCTAGGCCCTATAGAGTTTAGCTTTACTAAAGTTAAGATTAAATCTATAATACTACCCCCCTCTTTAAATATAGTAACGTTCTTATTACCGTAGATTATACCTAATATAATAGATATTTAGGTATATAATAACTATACTATATATAACTTAATTAATTAGAACGCTTATTACTTATAAGATTCTATCGCGTATTACTAGTCTTATAAAATGCTAAGCTCTTTTTCTCTATATATTTAATAATAAGTAACAGCGATATAGGGGTAATAATAGAGGAATTACTTATATATATAAGCTTCAATACTTTAAATTATCTATATTAAGTATTAATAGGTGTTTAAATATTATAGTAATAAAATAATATTAATTAATTACTCGTTATAAAATTAAGAATTAAAAGTTAAAAAAGTTAAAAAAAAAATTAAAAATCTATAAGAATTTCGCGTAGCGATGAGTAAGCAATAAAAATAGTAGTATTTTATCTACTTAATAATAGAATTAAACTGAATTTAGTATAGCTTACACCCTTATTAATATTAAGTAATATTAGTTATTTATAGTAAGGAGGAAAATAATACGTCTATATATTTTAGTAATAACTTATAACTATTTCTAACTCTTATATTTACGTAGATTCTATACTTTTTTTGAAGATAAATAGCCTAATAAAAGGATCGTTAATTATAATATTAATAGTAAAGAATATAGTGATAACGGTATATTCTCTAAATATACAAAATAAATTATTAACTTTTAGATATAAAGGTTTCGTATATCTTGTTAATAGGTTTGTAATAATAAGGTATATAAGTAGCGAGGATAAGATCGCTTAATAACTCGATAGTAATAATAAGTTTTAGGGTATTAGTAATAATAGTAAGTATATTAATAAGTATATTAATAAGAATACCGATAGTTATATAGATAAGTATAGAGGTGAGAATCTAGGTAAGGATTATAATAAGAAGATAGATAAGAATTTATATATCTACTTTTAATATTCTTCGTATAAATATTAATATAGCTAGTTTTTTAATAAAAATACTATTTCGTAGTACCTATAGAATAGTTTATTACAGATATTTTCTTATATATACTAGATAAGATAAGCTGTTAAAGAAAACAAGGTATTATAAAGCTTATAATAATAGTAATCTAGTACTCACGGGGTTACCTTTAGAGGTACTTACGAAGCTGCTTCTAGAAGTCCTTTTAGAAGTACTTATAACACTTTTAGAAGAGCTTCTAAGAGTGCTTACTACTAAAACCTAGCTCTTATAGCCCCTAAATATATCGCGAGATCCTAATATTTTACTTTACGGAATTATATTAGAGCGTCGCCTCGTAGGCAGCTTAGTAATAGATTTAATATATTTATTTTGAAGAATCTAAGTCACCTTATACAGTCGTAAAAGGTCTTGATATTCTGAAATAAATATAACTTAGGAAAATTATATATTAGTAATAGATTAAAAAATTTAATATTTAATATAAATAGTTTTTTTTACTTAGTTATTACTAGTACTAGCTATAATATTAAGTAACGATGATAATAAATATAACGCTGAATCTTAGAATTATAGTCTAACTTCTAATTACTAATTAAATTACTATATATCTTATAAATTATATTATCTAGATATTTACTAGTAGGTATATATTTAAATCTAGCTCTTATTATTTCTTTAGGTATAGATAAAGTATATAGCTAGTTATTAAATAAGGTAAGATAATTAATATATATTAATATCTTAGATTAAGAAGTAAGGATTTAGTGGAGGTAAATAAGATATTAGTATTAAGAAAATTTAGTAGATCTACTAATATATTAAGTAGAGGTCTAAGGTAGGAAGGATTAACGATAAAATAAGATTAGTAAATAAGATAAGACTAATAGTAAGATAAATAGAATAGATTAATCAATAGTTAATAGTAAGATCGATAGTAGGATTAATAAATAGTAATTAGTTAATAAATATTTAATTCTTATAGCGAATTTAATTGATAAAAAAAAATATTTATATTATCTACTCCAATAGCTAGTAAGGTTTTATAAGATCTTTATATATAAAGATACTAGTAATATATAAGGGACTAGATTAATTCGGAATAGAATAAAGTCTGAAGTATTATAGATTACTAGTATAAAGAGGAAAGCTATTTATAGATTCAAGCTACTAATTATATATATTTAATTGCGGGTACTAGGCCCTATAGGGTCTAGCTTTACTAAGACTAGAACTAAATTCATAACATTAAAAAATATTAAAAATATTTAAAGTTTTTTAGATTTTATTAATTTTTATTAATAATTTATTTAGAGATTTTTCTCTATAGTTAATTTACTTACTTAATTTATTAGAAAAAATTATATTTTTAATTAAAATCCTAAATACTAAGTTATTTTTAATAATTTTAAGAAGATTTTTATTTTTATTTTAATCCTATTCTATTTTAACTCTAAGAAGGAAATAATAATAAAAATAAATACTTTTAATTATATTATTACTAAAATTATATCTTAATATAATTTTAAGAAATAGTTTTAATCTATAGTATACTTTTCTATTAAGATACTTTTAATAAAATATAAATTTTACGTTATATAACGAGTTGACTTTAACTTAATAAGTTTTAGATTAAGTTAAGTTTAAGTTAAATTTTAAGTTAAATTTAGAAGTTTAATTAAAAATCTAATCTAAACCTAACTTAATAATAGATTTTTAGATTTAATCTAATTAATTTAATAGTCTTTATTATTTAATATAATTATATTTTATTTAATATAATTATATTTCTATTATTATTATATAGTTATAATTATATTATTATTATATAACTATAAAAATAATTATTAAATTAATTATTAAATTATTTTATATTTATTTATTTATTTAATTTAAATTCTTATATATTATTTTTTTTTAATAAATATAATAATTCTAGTTCTTTTATTTATCTCTTTTTATTTATTATCTATAGATATAAATACTCGTATTAAATAAATTTTTTTAAATTAAAATAATTTTATAGTTAATCCTTTTTTAGTATTCTTTAATTATAATACTTTAATAATTATTAATATATTATAAGTTTATAATTATTAGAGAAGAATTACTTACTTTAATTTAATTATTATTATTATTTTTATTTTTATTATTAATATACTAGTACTTTATTATATTATCTAAAGTTATTTTATATTAATATAACTTATATTTAAGTTTCTTCTTATTAAAAGTTTTATCTTTAAATAGATTTATATAATAATATTTATTAAAAAATTTTATATAATTATATTAATTAAGGATTATAATTATTAAAAAGATATTTAGATTAAAATATTAATTCGCTTAATATATATTACTAGTAATATTAAAAACTTATTTATAATTAACTTTTATTATAAATAAAGTAAGAATATAATAAATAAAAAATATTATTTATAAAAGTTTTAATATAAAATCTATTTATATTTTTAATATAATCCTAAAAATCTAATATACTAAAGAAAGTTAATAGATAATTATTAAATTAATTATTAAAATAGAATAATATTTATTAGTTTTCTAGTAATAATTAAATTTATTCTTAATTTATTTTAAAACTTTATAAAGAATAGTATTTAAATTATTTAAAGTACTAAATATTATTTTTAATATATCTATAAATTATAAAGAAAATATATTATATTTATTTACTATATATTTATTAAAGTCTTTTTATAATATTTTTTAATATATTTTAATTTATAATTATATACTGGGTTTTACTACTTATAAGAATTTTTAAAAAATAATATTTTTTATCTTAAAATAAAGTAATATAGCTTTATTATAAAAATATTTAAAAAATAATTAAATCTTTATATAATATTTTGTTAGTTTTTTATAAGTTACATTAAATAATTTTTTTATCTATATTTTTTAGAGTATTTTTTTTTATAAAAGATAATTACTTACTCTCTCTAAGTATTTAAAAAACTTATTATAAATTTTAAATATTTAATAAAATATTAATTATTAAATAATATTAATAATCTATATATATTTATAAAAGAGTTTTATAATATTAATTAAGTATTTTATTTAAAATTACTTTTTTTTATCTAGTCTTAAGAACTTTATTTTATATTTATTAAAAAACGTCTTAAGATCTAGTTTTAATTAATAGATATAAATAAATATATATAATATAAAATCCTACTAGCTTTTAATATTTTAAAAAAGCTTTAAAATCTTTAATATATTAAAATAATTTTTTATAAAGAAATTATAAATTAAGATAATAAATTTAATTTTTTTTATTATTACTCTTTATTTTTATATAGTTATAAATTATTCCTTATATAAAGAACTTATATTAATATATATTATTATTTTATAGATTTATTAGAATAAATAACTTAACTTATAGTAATTATTAAATTAATTATTAAATTAATTTTTTTTATAAGAGTTAATAATATTCTAGTTATAATAATTTTTAAATTTTATTTATTTAAATATTTATTCTATATTACTTAAAGCTTTTTATTTATTAAAATAATTTAAATTTTATTAAGTAATTTATTATTAGCAAGCTAAATTATATATATAAGATAAAAAAAATATTTAATAAATTAAAGATTATTATTATTATTACTTAACTTATATTTTTATTAAATAATTTTTATTATAGCCTCTATTATAATTCTATTATTTAATATATTATTTATAGTAATAACATTAAAAATATTTTTAATTTTATAAAAATTAATTTTTTTTTAAGAATATTTATAATTCTTATTTTAATATAATAGCCTTAAATATATTAAAATATAAAAAAAACTTTATAGTACTTTTAATCTTTTCTAATAAAATATATATTAATAATTAAATAGCTTTACTTATTTTTTAATAACTAGTTATTATATAATAAAAAGATTTTAATTTTATTTCTTAGGAATTTAACTAGAAATATTAAATAAATTTCTTTATACTAATTTATAATTCTATACTTAATAATATTTATACTTAGTAAATTAATAAATATATTAAGATATTTAAAAGCTTTTTAAAGCTTAATATTCTAAATATATTAAAATAATAATTATAGAGAAATAATTATATAAAGTATCTAAATATTCTAATTATTATAAATAAGGTAATAATTATAAAGTTTTTATTTTATAAGTTTATTTTTTAATATTTAATTACTAAAGTATTAACTAGATATAATATAAGTAAATAATTAATTTAATAATTAATTTAATAATTAATTAATATTTATAACTTATTAATTTATAATATAATAATTAATAAAGATTATTATTAAATTTTTAAATTATTTTTATATAATTATAATTCTTATTATTTAAATATAACTTTATTTCTAAGAAATTAATATTTTTATATAAAGAATATTTTAAAGAGTTAAAGTATAATTTATATATTATTATTAAGGCTCTTAAGTTAATAATAATACCTTTAAAAAAATATTTTTATTAAATAACTTTTTTTTCTCCTCTCTATATAATCTTAATTTTATTAGGATTATTTTTATTTATTTTATATTATTCTATTTTTTATTATTATTTATAGAAAAGAATCTTTTTCTTCTTCTTATAGAAAAAATAATTTTATAATTTTTTAATTTTTTTTAAACCTTATTCCTTTATAGTAATAACTAAAATAATATTTATTATTAATTAACTTTAACTTAATTAAAGATTACTTTCTAATAAAATAAAAGTTATAATATTTATTTAATATAAATAAAAAAAATTATTCTTTATTATTAAATTATTTATTAGATTATAGTTAAATAAAAAAAAATTATTTCTTATTATTTTAATAATTATAATTTATTATAATTACTATAAAATATTATATAGTTAATTTATTAATATTAAGTTTAATTAAAGTCTAAATTTTATATTTTCTACTCTTAAATCTTTTTTTTAAATCTTTATTTCTTTATTATTATTATTTATATCTTTAGTAATTATTAAAGATAAATATATAGTAAATATATAAAATATTTATAAAAATACTATTAATCTTATATTTTTTATATTAAGATTAGAGATAATTATAAATATATCTTTAAAATTACTAGAGTAAATATTATAGGATTTTAATATTAATATAAGATTAACGTCGGGAAATCCAAAACACCTTTTTTTTTGGCCCCGGGGGCCCTGGGCTAGCCCTGGGAGCCCCGGGCCAAATAGCCAGACCGCCGGCCCTGGGGAGCCCGGGGCCGGTACTATAGGTTCCCGGGGCTAGCCCATGTCGACCATGACTCCATAAAATATATACGTCCTGCGCATTACGCGCATTGCGTATCTTGGTTTCCTCCATCATCTAGCATAATCTAACCGTAATCTAGCATAAACGTACTATATCCATTTTGCCCCGTAGAGCTTCGTGTTGCGAATGTATTCTATTTAATTCATACCTTAATCAAAGATCTACTCCATATTGCTTCAAGTGTTTCCGTTGAGATATACTCCTGAACAACCTTGTATACGGACTACAAACCCAGCCTAGTGATGTAGTGGAATCTAGGTACGGTAGTAAGAACATTGGTATATTAATAACTAGTATTATATATAAGCGTTACCCTCTCTCTACTGTGACCATCACGCTGTTGTGATGCTGCCGAACATGGGATAGAAACTCAGCATAGCCATGGCTAGCTGTTATAGACCGCTCTTCACCACTACCCTTCTTAAATGAGTACCACATTCTCGTATCATCCTGAAGACCAAAATGGCTGGCGAATTCATCAAACGGACAGCTATACTCCAGCTCATAGTGCTTTCCTTCCCAGACCATCGAATATTTATCACTCCCATCATCGTCGCTCTCAGATGAGGTTACGTTGTCTGATATACTGCACGGCTTATTAAATATCAGCTGGAATTCAAGGTCCAGGATGGATAGATGAACATACATTATCCCTATCCACCCCAGTGCCCGCCACCTGACCGTCATCGGGACTTAAATCCTCCGTATCCAAGTGTGAACGGCGTGGACTATCCACCACTGGAGAGGACGTACCAAATGTAGGAAGGTCAGGCGCTGTTGGGTTCTCGGTTTCGGATCCGCATAGTGCAGCTGCGGCATCAGTAGCGTCCTGGGGATTGGCATCATCGCTCGAAGGCATTGGTGTTGAATAGATGTTTTGGGAGGCGGGACGTCTCCATGGATATTGTGGCAATGTAGGCCCTTCCTTGTTGCTGGCCTCATTATCTGAGTCCACTAGGTCATCCATGCAGTGGTTAAATTTGTTCTCAATAGGGGCAATACGCCCTACAGTACTCATTTCTCCGCCTTCGGAGTTTGTTATAGCCTTCTTTTGAATCTTATTGACAATCCAGTCTCTCCTTGGCTTGCTTTGCTGGTACCATGTATTAAGCGAACGCTCGTAAGTCTCTGTTGGATGACGCCTGTCAGGTGGAATACCACACGGAGGTGTATAATAAGCTAGTTGCGAGGCGAACATACCTTCTACTATCGAGCCTTCAAAAAACACTGTCTTCTTCGAACCTGTCTCCCATTCACGTATTGCACATTGAATCATTGCGATAACCAAGCAGATCATCTCTGGGCGGAAGGGTTTGAAGAACACCTGAGTGATAGACACGCGGCCGAGGCCCCCTTTGGCATTTTTGTAGAATACTTGGCCGATGCATTTTGGAATAATGGTAGCTAAGAAGCGCTTCTCATCCTATAGTAATATAATTAGAATAGACAGCAACAAGTAGGATATAAATATGAAGTAACCTTCGTCTCATCTAGACAGGTAAACCTATCGTTGGCAATCAACTTCGCGACAAGAACAGATGGTTGGTGCCCATTTATGAATCCATAGTGAGCGGGTACGATGACGCGGATCTTGTCCATAGTATGACTTCGAAAGTCACCGATACTGTCATATAGCTACCAAACTGTTAGCATAAGGATTGATCAAAGCTTCTGTTGTCTTCCGGAATTGTTATACCTTCCGAGCCTCGTGTGGTTCAGGAATTTCATCTACTCCTGGAGGCCTGCGACGGTGTCCATGTGCCAATTGGCGGCAGACATAGGTCCATGCCTCGTTCATTAATATATTCAAACCTGCCACATTCTGCTCGGGCCATGGGGAGGAGAAACTTCCGCCACTACCAGATATAATAAGGGCTTGAAAGTATGGTATTGCTTTCTTCATCACGACTTGGTGGGCTGCATTAGATGCCTTGTACTGGCGACGCTTGGTCCCGGCCCACAGGACATCATCAGCTTCGAATGATACACTTGTATTGCCGTCTTCATCATCCATATGCTTTTCGTCATCAGCCGTGCTCATGGTTTTGCGGGAAAGTCTTTGTCCTTTGTTGATGTTGTTGTTGTCGGTTTGGTGTTGGTGCTGGTGACCCTGTCCAGTAGGGAACCCCGTGTGTGGTCTTTTCACCTGCGTAATTGAAGAGGAGGGGACTTCCCTGTTTATGCGCGCCATCTTGTTTTTCGGTTCGGCTGTAGTCATTGCGGCCTTTGGTGGTGTTGTGTGTTTGCTCAATCCTTGTGGCAGGTAGGATGTTCCCTAGTATTACTCTAATAAGCTTCTGTCCTTCAGTACTAGAGATAAAGTAAACCTTGAATTTTATTCTGTTGGTCTCCCAGGGCTCTTCTTGCTCAAGTTCATCAGGCGATGAATCTCGCTGACGCTTTCTAATGATAATGTGTGGGGACTCGTCCTCGGAGACGTCTGCCGATTCGTCTTGCGGCGAGTAGGAAGTCTTTCAAGGTATTAACTGTTAGTCCCGGTATGTAGATGGGGTCAGGGGTCCGTTTGTATATACCTGGCTTTGTATTTCACCATGATTACCCTTGGTCGCTCCTCTGCGCCTTTGGTCTCTGGTAGCGCGGCGACGTCCATCTTTATTCGCCATTGGGATGAATTAGTAATGCGGGTTACTCAATTCCACGTGTTGGATTAGATGGTCAAGATGTAGTAGATAGAGACGAGAATATTTATCAAACCGCATAAAAGAACGGCCGCATGTTCGTATGGGACCTCAACAGATTTTGGGGGATGCGATTTTAAGCAGAATTCAGGGGCTGGTGATCGGTCTGAATCTGTCAGATTTCGTTAGAACTTGCAAGGGTTGCACGCGTTAGTTTCGCGTTGTTTACACCCCTAAATGTTAGACTCTGCCAGAACTTGTTCGATTCCGCTCGATTCCGCTAGATTGCAGCTGCCACCCCTGTGCTCAACAATTTTCCAAACGTTAGCTATATCATCAGATATCTTGATTGGTCGAAGTTGTGATTGAACTGGAGTCTTGTATGGTATGGTTACCAGGTACGGGTATTTGCTTCTCAAACACGTCGCGCTGCCTGATCGAATTTGTCAGATCATGCAAGATTCCGTAATCTGCCTAAATTGTCCGACGTCCTAATGTACTAATAGGAGCAAGAGTACTTACCTACGAGCTTTATACTTGCTTGAAAATCCTCCCTGTCTTTAAGTATTATGGCACCAATCCATGTAGCCATGGTCGGCTTCAACCACCATTCGCGGCAACAAGCTTGGGACCAATCTATCCGCTGGTTCTCACAGCATGGTCCCTTCCAGCCTTCCCCTCCTTCAAAGAAGGATCCTCATCCGAATCGACGGTGGATGGTGCGACGCCAATGGTATCTCGGGCAACTTCTCCTCCTCCTTCATTGTCTCATACCGCATTCACCTGACAGGCTTATGCTTGAAGGCCGGATTGACCCGCTGGTGGACTTGCTCCGACTCCATAGCGGCCAGCACTTGGAACAGAACACTGAAAATGTTGTTGATGACAGCGCCGAATCTTCCCTCTACCTCGAAGCCCTGCATATGACTGGTAATGCAAGGGTTCTCCCCGATATGGAGGCATCTTGTTGGAAGGGGGCTTGGGATACTACTGCCCATATTGAAGATCTAGAACAGCAGCTGTTTTTGGCACACCGACAGCGTTCCCGTTGGCGGGCAAGGATTATGGCCGCACAGATCAATCCCAACTATACCCACTCCGAAGCAACTACGATGGAGACAACGGACGATGAGTTCACAGACGGAGGCGTGGATGCAGGTACTGATAATGGGAGTAATGGGGCGCCCGACGATATGCTGCATCAAGTCTTGGAAGATGACAACTAGTGAACATTAGCTCTTCCCATGTAGCCTTCTCGGAGTTGGACTTTCAGAATACCATTTCCATTAGTGGTAATAGATCCGAACTGGAAATCAAAGATCACAAAGGTGTTGGCGGTTAAGATTCTAGTTGTCTCTTGATTTACAGTTAATAAATATTATCCTTATACTCCACTGGTATCTGCCAGGTGTTTCAACAACATGGTCTTCACTCGTTTGCTTTTCCGCGTGGCACTTTGCGCCGCAGTTGCTGCCTTTCGCTTCCGTACTCGGTTTGGAACCCGTCGGTTGACAGGTACGCCATCACCGACTGGGTGGTTTGCAGAGCGATTAGTATTACAGCCGCTGTGGTTATCAGATGGCACTGTATTGTCGTTGGGTGTTCCAGTGATAGTAGAGTCGCCGTCCCCGTTCGTATCCATATCCTGGTGTTGAGGAGAGCGGTACTGCAGTGGCTGTTGACCTATGCCAACGGGTGGTTTACTGGGAGCCGGCACTCCTATAATTCGTTATACCTGATTGCCAGAACCCGTAATCAAACAGGTAGAAGACAACATACCTGACCACGATGTTTGTATATAGAAAGTTAGACGCTGCATACCACTAGCATGCATTTCCGCCATAGCACTTCTCCAAGTACGTTCATTCCCTATCTCTATTGTTCGCTGACCTCTCGGTTTATAAAAGATCGACTCCTTAGTAGCAATAAAAGCGATATCTTCAGTAAGCACCTTTATGAGACGCTCGAAGCTAACATCGTCTACGGAAATATCGATTGAGGGCTTGTTCACCTCAGTTACATCTGAGGGTAGGAACATAATCGCCTCTTTGCCTCCTTCTCTTTCGAAACATATTGATCGGCTTCCGAACGCGGGCTCCCGTACATGCTTTTGCTCCTTCTCTTTCCGTCTTTTACTATTGTGGTTGCAGTTCTGTGCAATTCTGGAAAGACACGCATCCTTAAAGGCCTCTGGAAGATCGTTGAATATTTCTGGGAATTGGCTCATAACTCCAGCGAATATGGACTGGAGTTTCACCTTCGTAGAGTTGTCATCTAGAGTGCGTCCAAGTATACCGAGTGTTGTCATCTCTTGCTCTATTGCCGCTGATATAATCTTGTATTTCTTCTTCTCGATACCAAGGCCGGCCAGCATTGTAGGGATGGTAAGAGGGGTGTTGCTGTTAGTAGCCTTTGTCCAGGCTTCATGTTGTAATGTAAACATTATGGGTTCCTACCCTTTAGAATATCTAGCCCGTAATATCAGAAGCAGGCCTCAGAAAATTGGGACACTCAAGGAGAAGGTTAACACGTACCAAATCAAGGAATACTACAAGCAGGCGATGCTTTTGACTGAAAGTAATATTGATGAGATAACGCGCCAAAGGGAACATAATTATAGTAATGGGATGGGCTGAAAGATGTGTATAAATTAGCGGGCAGAAGGGTTCACTCCCAATTTGAACGGCTGGGAGGGTTTAAACCTAAGGTAGAGCGCCCTTAGTGGTGTTTTTGGTCACCTTCCAATGGCATAGCATTACCTGCTGCAGCCTCCACCATTAACCGCTATCAGACTGGCGGTGCTTCCTAGAGATCATCAGGAAGCGTAGAAATAGAATACTTAAATTGGGCTGTCATCGAATATCTCTTGGCTACAAAGAGAGATATTGCCCCGCGTAAAGTGTCTATCATCACCTAGCACAATCTAGCACTCCCTAACATGACCTTGCACAACCTATCGTTATCTAGCACTCCCTATTATTACTCTGCACAACCCATCACCACCTCGCACACAAGGAATCATTTAGCAACAACCGCGGCAATAATTGCGCAAGCATCGCAAATGTAGACCATAGTGGTAGTTCAAAAATGCTTGATGCCTTGAATGCATTAGGAACGCATTGGCTTTGGGATATTACTGCGAGCGTCTGGCAAGGGCGCTGCATTTTGAAAATCAGACACGCACCCTTAGGCTCTCAATAACGCATATTGCTGCCTACTACAGGGCGTGGATTGGTATGTTACTACCGACGCGCCTGGTTAAGACGATAGTCTACCATTATCTAGCGGAGTCTAGCATTGCAAGGTCACGAAACTTTGCATGCTCCAAAAAACTTGTATTTTGTTCGGGCCCAAGGCACGCTTATATACAAAACTCCGTGGCCACCATTACCATCAGGACCCGCACGCGCCTTATGTCAAATGTAATCCACCTATTTCACGTATTCTAGCCCAAGTTCACGACTATCGGAGGCGGCTGTACAGGCTTGGTGCCGCTGAAAAAAACGAAAGACACGGCGATGGCGGGGAACTTAACTGCAGTGCCTATCCAAGAGTTAGTCCACATTCCCAGTGGCATATTGTTATAACATCAACATGATAATTAAAGGAAAGACGTACCCTCTCAAAGATTTTATTAAACTTCCGTTGAACGAATTTTCATTACGTCGTAAGATCTCCTTGAAGTAATCAATGGTGACAGCCTTCAACAAAAATTCCGACGGACAGGATTCGAAAATCGATTGCCATATCTCACAGGGGATCTTATTCTTGACTGGGCGATTTATTCGGAGCTTCGTACGAACTCGTAGTTGCTTCTGGCGTGGGAACTGCTTATCGGCACGTGGGCGTCCACCTTTCCTGCGCTCAGCCTGTACGGGAGTCGAGCTTCTGGACGTTGAACTGGAAGAAGCCACATCGGCTGGAGTCGAGGTACCAGAAGTTGTTTTTGACGAGATTGAGCTTCTCGACGTGGAATTTGATAAAGCCACGTCGGCCAAGAATTGGAGAGAACTATCGGATTGAGGTGTTGTGCTTAGAGGAGAGCCATCGTTGAGCTTTTGCTGCTTACTCGGCGCTTGATCCTCAATCGTGCTCAGGCGCTTACGCTTTGCTTGTAATGAGGACGTTGTTGTGAAGACGGAACCTTGTTTGGGTGCTTGTTGCTCAAAAATCTCCTCCTCCTCCATCAACGCGGTACGCTCACGGTTATATTGTGATGGTGAGTTCGTGGTGAATGGCAAACCATTATTAAACTTCCGTTGCTTAACAGGTCCAAGATCCTTAGCAGTAGAGTTGCGTTTACGCTTTGTGGCTTTCCGGGCCACCTCAGCACCCACGGTTGCGATTGTGTTGACTTCAAATGAAAACTCCATGGTAAAATCAGGCCGGCAGCTCGAGAGCCATAGAATGCAGGATTGAATTAGTAAGGGGTGTGACGAGAGCCTTGAATGCGAGTCGCAACGATGGCACTTCCTGGATAGCGAGGTGTGGGTTGGCAATTAGTGATTGCGTTGACTGGCAGTCTTTCTCTTTGTAGCTTTAGACTTGTCTCAACTTCATTTTCCTTTTGTAAAAGACGTTGGTCACTTGCTACCAAATTGGTGAGTTTTTCGTCACATGCATGTTTTAGTTGGTTATCATCTGGCCAGTCCTGGGTCTCCAACACCTTGAAAATCCCTTTGAGCTCTCCTGGCGATTGACTTTATGGGGTACCCGACTGTCTCCACTTATTCTTTCGCATGGGTAAGTACGCAGGGCGAAATTTGCCGGGGGCGGCGAGGGTACGAATTCCGTGACCGGTAGTGATGGAAGGATGGCGAGAGGGTTGAGAAATCAGGAGGGATTAGCTCGGCCAGTACCCTTGGGTTCGCTTCATAGCCCAAGGATAGGCCATCATATACCGGCGCTGCCTCAACGCTATCGACAGGATGCATTCATTGAATGGACACTTCATGAGCGGTGTTCCTTGACGCCCAGGCTTGACGGAAATATGTGACGAATGCCACCTGGAACAAGCTAAAATTCAGCTGAACATGAGTCGTGAGCTCGTATAGCGTATCTTCCTATCACTTCCGTACTAAGATGGTGTGAAGCCCCCAAAGAACTTCTTCATCGCCTGAACGATGGAAATTAATCCCACGATTAGATGTAGAATTGAAAATCCCCTTCGATATCCACGTTTCTTGCCGCCCCACTGTTTGTACTCGCATCGTACGATCTTATTTGCCTCCCAATACTCCTGGAATGGTAGCTACCGCCCTTTGTTTATATGACCACCTGAAGTATTGGTTTAGTACTTGGTGGTAAGCTTGGCATGGATGTTTCTCCTCCTACTCTCGCCTCCGCTCAGCCTCCTTTTGCTTGTCGATGTCCTCTAGACGGTTAAGGGCGCGTCTGTGTTCCTCCGGAAAGGCTAGTGTTACATTGGCTGACAGATGCTCAGTTAACTCAATGATAGGACCATCAAACCACTGTGAGGCTGATGTTCTTCTCAGCATTATCTTTTCTAGTATACCGGCCAATATGTTTGTCGTTTCCCATAGCGTTGACAAGTCCGAACAGCGGCATTGTAGAATTGTTGTTCATATGAGCTTTGAGACGACTATTGATGTGTGAGTGCCACATAAGTTTTGATATCTTTGAGAATCTTCGCAATGATCTCTAGTTCGCATTGAAGAAATGGACCGATTCATCCTAGATCCCAGGAGACATTGTGACGGTATACTTGTAGATCAATTTATTGGGATCGATCGTCATAGCAAAGTAATTGGTTCGCAAGTGGATGACCCATTTGTGCCATAGCCGGGTCGTAAAGGCAGTCTCGGCGTTCAGCTTCGTGACAAAGGAGTCCGTCTCTTTATTCGTCGGTTTCCGGACCTTTACCTTAGCCTTTTGGACAACACTGGCCGTTTTTAGGTTCCTCTTGCTCCATTCCATCATCGTTGCTCTTCTTTCGCTCAGCCTTGATTGTGACGGTATACTTGTAGATCAATTTGTTGGGATCGATCGTCATAGCAAAGTAATCGGTTCGCAAGTGGATGACTGTTCCATTTGTGCCATAGCCGGGTCGTAAAGGAAGTGTGAAGTCTGCTAGTGAAAGGGTGTCGAGTGATAGTCCTAAAGAAGTTGTTTTAGGGTATCCTGCAGACGCGTTGAGATAGTGATAGGAGTAAGAGGATTGATGATGAAGGGCTGCAGTTTCTATTAAGATTTGTTGTCAGTCTGCTATAACCCTTCCTCAAGTGTCTGCGAGGATTGGATGATTTAAGAGGTAAGCTGACCTTTTCAGTTACACTTCCAAGTGCGGTGCGTTTGCCTGAGTTTACAGCTTAGTATAGTAATATGTTTATAGCAATGCAATACAAAAGTGTGTACACAAGACGAAGGAGGATGAGGTAGGTTGCAGTGGTATAGGTAGAGGAAGAAGTTCGTAAGCAAGCCGCGGAGTGGATGTAGGATTGCTCGGAAAGCAAGCTCCGACGGCTCCTAGCGCCGGGACACCACAATTGCAATCGAGCAACTATTAGTCTGTCATTATCTAGCATGTTCTAGCATTGCAAGGTTATATCGAGGTAAATAAGGGAGTCAACAGGCTATATTCTTCGTCCAATTTTGCCACATTTCTTTAAGACATAGTATAGCCGAAACAACCCATGAGATATTTTATGCACAGCAACAAGTTCACATACACCGTTGCATGCACCTTCATCAAAGGCGGGTTTGAGCTGCGGAAGCCAGATGATATACCCTACCCTTCGCAGTATCTCCTCCGTACCACTGGCGCCAACCATGTTGTGAAAGCATTAACAGATAGGGCGCGTGAATAGGAGGGTTATCGATGTAATTCAGGTGCCGACGTTCTGAAAAACAATAGAGGAGAGGAGGGTATGGCGGTGGATATTGCCTGGGAAGAGGAATCTTGTACTATGATCTTTCCTCTTATAATCAGTATCTCTTAATAAGGAAGGATTAAAGAGGGCGGACGGAGCTTGCTTGTAATCTTCGAAAAGAATATTAGAAGCAGCGACAGCTGCGATCTTATATCAGAAAATGCTCCAAACGTGCTGTCGTACTCTCGATATCCTTACCCCATTTGACCTGCTCTTGACGCAGGCCTTGGGCTGTTGGACGGCGAGCTACCATACTGTACAAGGTAGACACAAAGATGATACGATCATAGCAGGCGTTTTCAAAAGGCCAAAGTGCGATAAGGAAGAAGGGAAATTGAAGAGTTGATCAAGTAGTAGACGCGACCCCGCGCCCTCAGCCAAGCCTTTGCCAAGTAGAATTAAGCTATCTATCTACATCGTCCCTACCATCTCACAAAGAACACATATCTCCTACGCCGACATAGCGGCCAGCGCAGCCCGCCGCTCAGAATCCTCCTTCTCTTGCTCACTCTGGGCCCACCGCGCAGCTTCCTCGTCCTTGCGCTCCGTCCTTTGCTTCAATTTACGGCGAGACTCATGGCGGTTTTTCAACGTTGCTTCAATAGGGACATCGAGACACCACAGGAACCAGGCCTGGGTGGGGTTGACCTGACCATATCTATGAATACGGAACTCCGCCTGGGTCCCCTTCCACTCCTCCCAGTCCGGGTCGCATATCACAATTTGACGCGCCCGCGTTAGGGTGTATCCTGTGCCGAGAATGCCCATTGGGCCAACCAAGACATCCGCGGCATTTGGTGAATCCGCCTGGAAAGCGTCAATGATATCTTGTCGTTGCTGTTGCTTTAACTTGGCATGGATAAAAGTAATGGTCTTCGCAGGAAACTTTAGTTGCAGTGCCTATCCAAGAGTTAATCTATATCCTCAGTGGCAAACTATGATGACATTAACAGGATGATGAAGAGAGGAAAGACATACCCTCTCAAAAATCGCACATACCACTGGGTTTGTCGAGACAATGACCAGCTTTTCGGGGACGTCAACATCTATATAGGTCTGCCTATCATCCGAGTACATCCTTGCTTTCATGTCACCGAGGTTACTGATCAGGTTCTCAATGAAGTTCAGCTTCGGGCAGGATTTTGTAAGCATAGAGACATTGGCCAAAAAAGGGTTGTTGTTGTCTGTCAAATAGCCTTGCTTTGTGTAATTACTCCATGTAAAGTCCAGATCCTTGATGCGTTCCAAGAGGGTGGCTAACCCTGGGATAGTCGCTACCGCCCTTTGTTTGTATGACCATCGGAAGTATTGGTTCAATACTTGATGGTAAGCTTGGCCTGGATGCTTCTCCTCCCACTCTTGCTTCCGCTCGGCCTCCTTTTGCTTGTCGCTATCCGCTAGGCGGTTCAGGGCACGTCTATGGTCCTCTGGAAAGTCTAGTATCACATTGGATGATAGATGCTTGGTTAACTCAATAATAGGACCGTCGAACCATTGTGATGCTGATGTCCTTCTTAGCATTATCATTTCTAATATTCCAGCCAATATGTTTGTCGTTTGCTTCATTTCTTTTTGAAGCCATGGAGTTGTCTCGATGTCGTTTTCTTTCTGCAAAAGACGTTTGTAGCTTGCTACTAACGTCTTGAGTCTTTCGTCGCATGCGTGTTTGAGTCGGTTGTCATTTGGCCAGTCCGTGGTTGCCAGTATCTTAAAGATCCCTTCAAGCTCTGCTGGTGATTGACTCCACGGCGTTCCTGACATGAACAGGCTTTTACACTCCTCATTGGTCCTAGTGTTCTTAAAGAATTGGCTCATGGCTCCCGTGGCAGTGCCCTTGGTCTCATGACATTCGTCCATAATCTGCGCCGCTGGGCATAACCGATCATAAGTCTCAGTCATCTTTCTTGGCCTATGCGGGTTGCCAAGTTTAGTAACACCAGGGACTGGCTCCTCCCATGTTATTGTTTCCCAGAAAAGGCTTTTCATTTGGGTCCAGCTGGGGAATGTGCAGATGATAATGAATTGTGAGGCTTGAAGGTCTTGGTTCCAGCAAAACTTCGCTTCCTTGGAGTTAAGTACGTACTGTGAGGTAGCTGCACTATGTACTACACGAAGCCGAAGGTTCAACCGCGTATGAGAGGTGTCGACAAACTTTTCGAATTCGCCAATCCAGTTTAGGATGAGGCGCGGGGGCACGTGTACAAGAGTGATCCCCAGCGATGGTCTGAACGCCGAGGTGGGGTGCCTGTCTACACACGGACACGCCAATGGCCATTTATGTTGACTTGGGCAGACAGCTTTTACATCCTGCGGCTTCTCACTCGTTCCTGCCGGCAGATGCTTGCCTGTTCGCTTCGTGCGCGCGTTTTCAATGTCAGCCCACATTAGGACGAGCCACCGGTTCACGACTATCCAGCCGTATGCCGTCATGGTCTGGGTGTAGATGTTAGTCTGACATGATCTTACATGCAATCTAGCATAACCTAGCGGTGGAGTAACTAACCTTTCCAAAACCCATCTCGTCTGCAAGTAAGCATCCAGTTGGAAGCCCATAGCACATTGTCATGATGATATAAACCGCGAACGCTTGAATAATCTGCAGCGGTTTTTTAAGTCCAAGCAGAGTTACCTTGTCCTTATTGGAGATCTTCGTTATGGGGTGCTTGAACATTACACATGTTGCTTCAATATTTTCGCGACTGAATTGCTCGCAGGCGGAGCTGTCACGTATCTTGTTGAACCTGAAACAGTCAGCATATTTGAAGCCTCGCTTTTGATCACTCCCAGAGCACTATACATCGCTGCTACGTCTACGGGATGTGATTCTGTATCATCTCCCATACCATCCTCGTCCGAATCTTCCGACTGAGGTGAAGGCGAGCGTGTCCGCGGAGGGCTCTCCAAGTCCTTTAGGGCATCGCGATCCTGTACATTGAACGAGTTCCACCATTTCTCGGTAGTCGCAACGATATCGGTATTGGGGGGCTGAGGACGAGGAGGCAGGATTATATCTGCAAGATCTAAATACCGGTGAGTGGTGCGACTTAAGAGGGCAATGGTAAGGAATGCTAGATACCATTTGTGCCTCCTCCACTTGCTCCTCTTGCCTGTCGCTCATGCTCTTGATCTTGATCATCGTTCCTCCCCGAGGGCTTAGTTGACGCTGCCGCCAGACCCGACGGCGCTGAATAGACCGTCAGCTTTTATTCGCTAAACCTTAGGAGAAGGTATAACATACCATCCCGCGCCTTCCTTATCTCAAACCTCAAAGCTGACTGAGGGTCGTGTTTGTATTGCGCCATTAATGAGCTTCGAAATGAGAATTCCGACAAGATCTCTCTCCAGGCAAGCGTGTTCGGGAAGTACCCATATACTTCGTCAGTCTCATCTTTAAGCAGTCTTTCGATAGTGATGATGTCGCGGTATTTTTGATAGTCGGCTTTGATGAATCCTGCATTATCGCCGTCTGAGATGTCTCTGGTGCAGATTTCACGGCATTCAAAATCGAATGGCTCCAATGGGGCATCCTGCCGATATGTCGATATTATGATAAGCGAATTCGGATTGAGGCTGAGGGTAATGAGTTTCCGTCTATGTTCATCATCGTCGTCCGTGCTTTCTCGCAGTGGGGTTGATGATCGCTTTCGTTTGGTGGATGACGTTGTATTCTGACTGCCCTCCGAGGACGTCGATCTGCGCCATTGTCCAAACTGGCGGTCCCATTCCTTCGTGCGGACCTTGTTGCGCCGTTCGATGTGGATTATACATCTAATAGCATACTCAAGCCATGCTGTGGGTACTCCAGAAGCGTTGCCGATTTCATGAAGGGTATCTCTGATCAATGCGGTGACAATGCCTATGTGAGGGTCGACATACTTCTTACTATCAAGAGAATCTCCACCCATTAACCCTCGAGATTCCATTTGATTTCTTATCATGCCCCGCAGCTCAGCCATTTGTGGTTCACTCAAGTTAAGGCCTGCTCGTAAGAATGAGGTGGTCGGTTGGTCATCGCTCATATCTGAATAATCAAAAGGGGATTTCACAACGGCCTTCTCGCCTTTTTTTGGCATGATTGCCAGTATACAGTAATGAATGTGGTAGTTACTGTTGTGAGGCGTTCAAACAAGATACGGGACGATGCGAGAGATGGAGTGATGTGGGATAAGAGAGATAGAGGGATGTGGGTGAGTGAAGATTATTTGAAAGTGAGAGGAGAAGTGAACATAGTGTTGTTGCTCGGGTGGTAACTAGCGAGATCCGACGGCTCCTAGCAGCAAGACAATACAACTGTCAAAATACCGCAATCGAGCAAACATTAGCCCGTCGTTATCTAGCAAACTCCAGCATTGCAAGGGCATGCAAGGGCATATGGAGGTGTGTAGGTTTAAGAGGCTATATTTTGCCCAGTATTTACATCACATTGATATCCTTTGTTGCCACTGGGCTCAGTTGGGTATATTCTCTGGGTTGAGTTAACTATCATTTAAGAGAGCTTTACAGGAAAGGGAGTTGCCAACAAGTTCAAGTGCACAGCGATGGCGGTAGAGTCACGGTATACCCAGGTATTATCGCCAGGGATGTATGTTTTGCGGCCAGCGAGCCATGCTAGACCTATGTTTTATAGAGACAAATACATTAGACATTATGAAAAGCACTTGCCACCTACTTGATAACCAGGAATGAAGATTTGCTTCTGGATATCCACTGTTGACATCGTCTACTATCGACGCAAATGCGTCTAAGCCAGATGATGTACCCTACCCCCTGCAGTATCCTCATCGTACCACCAATACAGCACAAGCCTTGGTGTGGGGAGACCGGATCCTCAGATACAACGTTGCCGCCCTTGCTCTCGTCGTAACAGTGATTTGCAACCGTATTGATTTGCCTGGACTCTTGGACCCTGCCCAGCTTTCGGTACCGTAAGAGAGTAGATGGGGCGTGGAGGAGAGGGTCATTACGACAACCCAGAGGCCAAAATCTCAAGTGAGGATGGAGGAGAGGAGGGTAGGGCGGAGGAGACGTCCTAATGTCTTGTCAGTAGACCTCTCTTTATCGTGTTCGACGTAATCCGCTGTGATTGTACTCTCCGCTGATCGATAGGGCTCCCTATTTGATACCGCCTACCGATTAGCATTCTTCGTGAAGTAAGGATTGAGTGGGGAGGGAGCCTCTTGCTTATCGTCTTTAAAGACGATGTTAGGAGGATCTGTAGCTGCAATCCTGGATCGTAAGACGCTCATAGCTTGCTGTTAAGGTATGCGATAGAATCGTTGCCACCCTCCACCAGTAGGCACCAGCATACAAGGGGTCGTTATGAGGAGCATAGGCCGCAAGGCAGCTCAAGCTCATTGAGATGCTAGAAGCTGTGTACGAGATCTAGCGTTATCTAGCGGAATCCTCCACGTCAATGCTTACTAAGTGTCAACAAGCCGCGACGCTTGTTTTGATTCTACACGCGACTAGTGCTTGGCACTGTCTTCCACCTACATGATGCACCCGCATTATGGTTGCGTGGGTGTGTAAGGCTTGTGGACGTACAAGTAAGACCAATAGAGCATTTTCCCGCCATCAGGGTATATGTAAAGTCAGACTCTATGGGACTCCGCGAACCATTGTCCGGGTAAAGCAGACCCGGAAGTGGGGGAGTCTGTTTCCAGTACAGAGACTATCCTAACACCAGAGGATCTGATCCATACAGTTGAAAGTTACCTAGGATCAGCGACCGAAGAGTCTGGACTTAGTATCCCGCCAACCATAGTCGCAGAATACGAGAACAGGGATGAAGAATCTATGCCACCCCTAGATCTACGGACGGAACACGAAATACAAAGCGCAAGCAGCGGGGGCTCTGTGCGTGGATCAGGGATTCTGTCCATCTATGGAGCCGTCAAGACCAAGACGTTTGCCGAACTTACGGGGAGGTGCGCAGGGGAAGCAATGGTGGAAGCAATAAAAGGACCGTTTCATAAAGCCAATCACAGCCCACCCAACAATCAAGGGCCGGATATCAAAGATACGCAACAACGAGAGTGGTTTCCGTTTAAAAACGCCGCCGACTATGCTATGGCTGAGTGGCTATCCCGAAATCGAGTCACCAAGCGCGCTATTGATGACTTCTGCACCAACCCTCTTCTTAGGCCGTTTTCGCAACAGACCAGCTTTCGGAACGGCGAGGAGTTCCAAACTCTAATCGAACACATTGAAGGGGAGTCCATGATGACAACTGGCACATTTTGGAATTTGCTAGACTATCGGAAGTTCAGGGCATTGAAAATGTTCATTATAAGATATACTATCGAGATGTGGTCGAGGCTATTCGATTCCTCATCGGCCACAAGCCATTTGCGGAGGCTCTTGCGTATGCCCCGATTCGAAATTACAATACAGACGACCCCCAGAACCCATCAATCACACAACATGATGAGAGAATCTACAGTGAGATGCATACCGCAGATTGGTGGTGGGAGACGCAAGAGAAGCTCACTAACAATGCGACAATAATCCCTTTAATACTTGCTTCGGATAAGACAATGCTCACTAAGCTTTCAGGTGATCAGTCCGTGTGGCCAGTCTACTTGACGATTGGCAATCTTAATATGGAGACCAGAAGACAACGTACAAGACCAAGCATAATCTTACTTGGCCTTATTCCAATCCCCCGAGAATCAGGGCCAGCAGCAAGGTCAGAGAACTATCATATAGCAATGGAAACAATGTTAAAACGTAAGCCCTCTATCTACAAACGCATATCTATATTCTGACTTGGTAAATTTCTAGCTCTAGAATCACTATATGAAACAGGAGTCCCAATGTTGTGCGCAGACGGAGTCATCCGCCAATGCTATCCAATAGTCTCAGCAATCACAGCAGATTACGAGGAGCAGGTAGTTATCACCGGGGTCAAGAGTCTGCGGCATTGCTGCGTTTGCAGGGTACATCCGAATGAGAGGGAGACCCTCTGTCCGGTTCAACCTTGGGAGTTTAGAACCCACGAATGGACTCAACAACAGATTCGGAGGCAGTCAACGCTGGAGGGGCATAAAGAGTATCCGGAGGGGCATCCAGATAGGGTAGATCCATTGGCGAATTGGGCCTGGTCGCATCGCTACCTCAACATCCATACTACCCTGACGCCAGACAATCTCCATATGCTCTACAAGGGGGTAGTTAAACACTTGGATCAATGGGATCGTAGCGAAATCGGTGCCCATATCAAACCAAAGAAGCTGAAAAAGGCGGGCATTAAAACACTACTCCAGTCGAACAGTACAATGCAGCTAGATCAGCGGTTCCGTGTCGTTCCTCCATTCCAGGATCTGAAACGCTGGAAGCACTACAGTCTAGTCTCCCAGTGGACAGGTGCTGAGTATAGAAGCTTATGCAGGCAGCTGGTTCCTGTCTTAGCTCCTATACTTTCTAAGGTGTCGGTAGGCGCAATGCATTGCACTCGAGCAATTATGGACTTTGTGATGCTCGCGCGCTATGCATCACATACGGAAGAGACTCTAAGATACATGGAGCATACCCTTTTCAGGATTGATAAAACAAAAGGGGCGCTCCGGGAGCATCGCCCAACGAAAGCCTTCAATTTCCCAAAATGGCACGCGATGTCCCATTATACATACTTCATTCGTAGATACGGAGCCGCCATCGGCTTTGATACTGCAATTTCTGAGACAGAGCACATTGAGCAGGTTAAAAACTTCTATGCCCGCACCAATAAAAAGGACTTTGAGGTCCAAATACTCCGCCATAACACCCGCGATTTAAAGATGAGGGTCTTAAGAGATCTTTATTTGTATAAGAACGGCTACACAGCGTCGATGGCAAATCATGACGCGAAACCTCAAGTCAATCGCGTTGCACAGGCCACAAACCATGGTCCAAAAGGCATAAATTGGCCAAAAACCCAAGCAGAAAAGCGAGAGATTATAAGGAATAGGAAGAAGACGAATCATTGGTGCTATGCTTCTACCCTGGCACGAGAGGCTAAGCTTTCCGATCTTCTTGATGCCTTGGCTGTCTTTGTCCGAGAGAGGCGAAAACAGGGGACGAGCGAGGAGCTTGATCCTACAAGGAGAGAACTAGACCCATCATGGGTAGCCAATTACCTTGTTCAAATACATCCCTCAATCACAACATGGAAAAAGACTGGAAAGAACCCAAGGGACCTTGATGAGTTAACCGAAGAGAAGCTCTACTGTTGCCCAGATTGGCAACGTCGGGGCCAGGGATGGAGGAACGATTGCGTGTGGGTCCAGGAACATGCTGTAGGAGACAGGAACCGCCAAAACGAACTACACCCTCAAGACGGACGATTGGTCGGGCAATTGCTGGTAACGTTGACCGTTGTTGACAAAGGGTGCCGCGATGATCGTGGGGTGCACCCCAAATATACCGGCTCGATGGTCGCCACAAGAAGATACCGGAATGCAGGGAAATTCCATGATATCCACGGTATGATTGAGGTAGAAGAGTGGCCACAGTCTACAGTGCGCACACCCCGCACACTTGTAGGCAGACGATTCTACGAGCTTACCAACATCGTTCGTAGTGCTCATCTAATTCCAGGGCGCTGCAATGGTAAGGATATATTTTATGTTAACAACTACATCGACTTTGACCAGTTCAATACACTATATGATCTGGAGTTTGAAGAGAAAGGCACTCGTGCTGCTCTTGAGGTAGCAAATATGTATTTCTGAGTAAGGTAACACGTTCTAACAGCTAGGACTTGCTAGATTAGCATGTTAGTAATGGAGCAATGTTATGTGGCAATTAGCAGCAAGTTGGTCATGGAGTGGAAATGCACTGAGGTAGGGTATTTATACTTGTGATACATAACTCTTAGGTAGCTAGACAGACAAATCCTAGCATATACTAGCAGTAATCTAGCAAAGTCACAAAGAGACATGAAATCGCGTGACTTATAAGGGCTGTTCCATGGGCTAGCCCCTGGATTAGTATGCGCAATTGGAGCCCGGGGCTCCTCCAGGGCCAAGTCAGGGCCGCTGGGGCCAAGTCAGGGCCGCTGGGGCCAAGTTAGAGCCACTGGGACCAAGTCGGAGCCGAAAGGGCCAAATTGGAACCAACGGGGCTAGCCCGGGGCTCCCCGGGCTCCCCGGGCCAATGCCCTTGTCCCGGGGCCGGCGGGGCCGGTTTTGGATTTCCCGACGTAAGGATTAATATTAATTTACTATATAATTTATAGCCTAAGATAATCTTAGCTACTATATATATACTAAATTATATTCTAATATTTAAAACTAAACTCACTCCCTTTAAGGCTTTATATAATATTAAATTATAGTTATATTATATAAAAACCTATAACTATAAAGTCTATTTACTTATTTATAAAATTCTAAAGCTTTAGAAGTTAGAATCTTAAGTCTATATTAACTATCTAGTTAGCTATAGTTCTTAGAATATTTATTATATTTAAATTTTAAGTAAGAAGTAAGTAATTTATATATAAGACGTTATATTTAATTAAATAACTTATTATTAACTTTATAATATTAATACTACTTAATTAGTTTTAGAATAAAAGCTTTATAACGCTATATAGATTCTATAGGAAATCCTGGAATCCCTATTTATATATAATTAAGATAAATAAAAGCTTAAGATCCTCGCTACTAATAAGATAAATATTAATTAATTAATTATTAATAAGTAAATAAATAAGGTTATACTTAATTAAAATTAACTATACCTATTATCACTATTAACTATAGTGGGAGATATTATAGATTTATTATTATTAATATCCTTAAATAAATCTTCTATAGCGAATATTAGAAAAGATATTAAAGAAAGTATTAGAAAAATAGGTAAAGAAAAACTATAGGAATATTAAATAATAGGAGCTTTAGCTTTAAAATTATTTATAATATCTATAAACCTTAATAATAATAATATTATATTTAATAGAATATATAATTATTAATAAGTCTATATTATTACTATTTAAAATCTTAATTAATAGGCGAGATATTATACTATCTTTACTATAAATTCTATTTTTAAGCTTTAGCTCCACCGCGATAAACTATTTAAAGAGCTAAAAAATTAGAAATAAATATTAAAATATCCTTATAATTAATAATTTATTTAAGTGGTAAATAAGGAGTTTAAATATTTATAGAAAAAAGAAATCTTTAAACTAGTTATTAAGTCTATATAAAAGGGTATACTCTCTCTTATCTAGATATTTAAGTATAAATTTAATAATACTAAATATTTAATTAAATATAAAGCTTATCTTTATATTTATAATAATTTTTAAAAAACTAATTAAGATACTATAGTAGCTACTCTTATTATTTAAGTCTTTAAAATATTTATATTTATCACCGTAAGCTTTAAGCTTAAAGCTAAATAATATAATATAGTTAATACCTTTATTAATAATACTATAAATAAGAAAATCTTCGTCGACTACCTGAAGGGTATAAAGATTCTAATAAATTTTAAAAATCTATATTTCCTTCTATTTAGGACCTTATATAAACTTAAGTAATTTTCTTTACTATAACTTTAAGAAGTCTTATTAATATTACTTAACTTAGAAATTAACTTAATACTAAGAATTAATTATCTATTTATTAATTAATAGCTTATCCTCTTCTTTTATATTAATAACTTTATATTACTTTACTAAGTAGAGGATAAGTAATAGTTTTTAGAATTTAAATCTATCTTACTTATTTTATATAAAATCTGAAGTCTTAGTAATCTTAATTAATTTCTAGATATATATATTATTTGTAGTAATAATAAGCTTTATTTATACTAGAACTTATATATTAATAAAATCGCGGAGAAATATTATATAACTATTATTAATTTTTATCTAAAAATATTATTATCCTAAGACTTATTAATTAATTATAATAGTTAAGTAATAATATTATAAATTTATATATATTAATAAAGAATTAAATTGTTAATATTTATAGCTATTATTATTAAATTAAATATTTTATTTTTTATTATAAAGCTTACTTAGTTCCTAATTAATTTATTATTTATATATCTTACTGTAATTAATTATCTTCTTTTTTATTTATATAATATAAAATAACTCGCTATTAAATTTTTTAAGTTAAAAATAAACTCTATCTTTTTATTAAATTTAGATACTGCGTTTATAAATAATTAGAAGATTTATAAAAGTTTATTTAATTATTTTATTTAGTTATATAAAGAATCTATTAACTAGAAAGTATTAAAGTAAGTTATTATAATAATATTATTTATTAAGGTAGAGCTCTTAGTCTTATCTAAAATTATAAGATAAACGCTATAGTGGAAGAGATTTTTCAAAAATATTTATTTTAATATTAAGTAATTAATAGATATTTATTATAATAATATATAAACGCTTAGTCTTATATAAAATAAAATCTTAAGGTTATTAATTTATTTAAGATATATTAATATCTATAGCTATTAGCTAAGATAAGAAGTCTAGATAAAAAAAATTATTATTATTTAAATACTTACCGCGAAGATATTTATAAATAATTTAATTAAGACTTTATTAAATTAAAAATATTAGATCTTCTTTAACCTACTTAATATAGTTAATATTTTAGACTTTATTATTTCCTAATTTAGTTTTAACTATTGCTAGCTTAAGCTGGGGGATATATTATAATATATAGTTTTAGTCTAGTTAAATCCTACTTAGTTGACCCTATATAGCCTAGTAGCTATCAACCCTTATATACTTATTTCCTTCTAATATTAATATTCTAGCGCATTCTACCCCTAATTTCTTGTATTTCTATATATATAGGTTGTACGATTCCTATAGATCCTGGATCCTCAGGCAATGCAGCGTATCTACCATAGATCTTCGTCTTCCATATCTGTGACAGGATCTTACTTCGTTTGGACACTTGAAGCTGCCAAATCAGAGGTATCGGCAAGCACAAAGTTGTTATGCCAGTCAAGACGTTGAAGGCGCTCATGACGATGAATAAGTCATTGGCTTTGACGCATTCAGCTTTGATGAAAGGGTCCCAAGCACCCTGAACAGGACGACATTGGAAGATGAAGACTAAAATCTGTACGAGAGAATAGCACATTATGAAGCCACCGACGATCCGTAGAATGATGTGGAAAAAAAGGCTTGGGAAGATCCGGCGGTAGAAAAGGAGTACGGATATTTTGACCGTCGCAATTGCCACGATGTACATAGACGACGTCGCCATCAGGAGCTGGTATAGGACGCATCTTAGTATTTGCTCAAGAAGCGATCGAGGCAACTTCATACCTTGCCAAACGTCTGCGGATGTTTCAACAAGACCACATGCCTCCCTTCGCCATAGTGAACACCTAAGCCTTGTCAATTTGGATCACGACTGAACCAGATCATGGAAGGAGCCTACAGATGAATTGTGTTACAATTTCTCCAATTTCAAACAGCTTTGCCACGCCGTACATGTCAGCAGCAGCGAAGGCTCAAAGCACAATGGACGTTCGTCACAGAGCATCAGACTAACCAGTGCACCAATAATCACATAATCGTCCAATTGCATGCTTCCAGCCCTGGAGAATCGGCGGGCGATGAGCCTGAGAATAACAGCCGCGATAGCTACAGAGAGACATATAGCTCCAACTGTAATGATTTCACCTGATCGGTTGTCGTGGATGTGTGCGAGCTGATATTGGGTCTCGCTAGGAGATATGGCCAACGCCATTGGAAGGTGTGTTCACGAGCGATATTCGCTATGCCATGAAAGGTGAAGTAACAGAGGTTGTACAAAAGAAAGTTGAGTCAGTTGTGCTGAGAGTATATACATCATGATATGATGTGTTGAATATGAACGGATGAATGATGTAAAAAAGTCATTGGGGTGGCAAGGGACCGCCATGTATTTTGTTTCAGCTAGACGTACCCATCATCCGCGTGGCTTAAGCCTTTTCCACAGTATATTGGTTACTCACCATTTCAATTGACCTGGTAGGAGGTGTGGGTCCTTTCGGAAGATCTCGGACAGCTCTAGATTTACGATACCACCTGTGGCAAACGAAGTGAATCTGCCAGCGTCAGGTGGTCTGTTGCAGTTGACCACCCCGCGGAGAGAACGGACTACATTCCTCTGGGTACATTTATCAAGGCTCACGTGGACCTTCTAGTACGATGAAGCTCTTTATGCCTTAAACGAAGGCAGTCCGGGTAAACATGCAGCCGTAGAAAAAACGGAATCTTTTCATCTGATAAGCTAGAGCAGCACTATCACCTATCACGATTATTCAATTGCTTACCTTACAACATGCCTTTCAGGGTGAACATTGATGCCCCTATGTTGGTACATCTTTTATGATCAGGGATTTGATCTGCCTTTTCCTGCCTTTCACACACAAGATTAGTTCCAGCGAATATATATGACAAAAAATTTCACATAGACATAGTCAATGTTGTTCGCTACCAATGACATCCAAGCGTAACTGCCCGCAACGATAATCGCTGTACTCCAGTAAAGTCACCCCTTCAATCTCGGTAAAGAAGAATGTTCTTTTGGTCTTCTCACAGCGTGTTTTCCAAGTATCCAGACTATGCACACGTGGACATGGTGCTATTTTTGGCGAACACGAAAAGACATCATCGGTCCATCCTTCCAGCTCGTAAAACGATCTCTGAGCCAGTACTCATTCTCGCAGTGATCCTTATGCCTGCTCAAATATTTGTATTTAGGCTTCTCGGGTAAGCTTCCGATCGTGTTCTTTATATCCAATGTCCAAAGCACCTTGGCTATCGTCACTCTCAGCTCCAAGTAAGCCAGGTTCTTCCCAACACATCCCACGGGCCCGATTGAGAAGGCTGAGAAAGCTCTGCGTGCGAGATCAATAGACTCTTTGATGTTGTCGCTACTAACCATCCAGCGTTCAGGTTTGTATTGGAATGGATCGGGGTAGTAGACCGGATTGTGCTGGATAGCATAAACACCCACCCCCACGTCGTAACCTTGAGGAACTATATGACCATCGATATTGACGCTTTTTTGGCATGTTTCACGCGACAAGTCCGTAAGATTACTTTGTTTTCTTCTCTGGACTGCGAGTAGCGACTTGTAGTGTGCGTTAGCGGTAAGTGGAGGGCCAGTGGACCATTGTCAGCGACACTTCAGTCGTGTGTAAGTTCTACTGGCCTGCTTCGAATTGGGACTCGTCCTTGACTCTGACCTTTTGAAGCCACGACTGGATGCACGACTGGATGTAATCAATCTTTTGTATCGCAGCCGTCTCCAGTCTGCCGTCAAACCCTTGTAACAGGTTGTCATCCCTGCCAGTGGTCATTGCCCAAATTTGGTAATCTAATTTTTGGATTCTCTTCCGTCGATAGGAGGCAAAGTGTTCCAGAAACGACGTTTCTGCAAGTCGAGAAAGGTCCAGCCCATCGTTCGTCTTGACGCTGGCGTCCGCCCCTCTACGTAGCAAGTCCAACGTCAATCCTGCATTCTGCTTTTGGACTGCAAGCTGTAAAGGTGTCAGCCCATAGTTGTTGCGGACCTCAAGCTGGGCGTTCATCTTGTGCAAGAGACCTATAGTGGTTTGGCTCCTCCAGCAATCGACGGCTTTGAGAAGAGGCGTCTCGCCGAGTATGTTCCCAGCCTCGATGTCGGCTCCGTGATCGAGCAGGAATTGGAATACGTCCTCATGGCCTCCATGAGCAACGGCGTAATGAAGCACAGTATCTAACTCATTCGTAAGACTACCCACGTCGGCATCTCTGTCAAGTAAGTATTGCATTGAAGCAAGGTCGTCCACAGTTGCCATCTTGTGAAGCAAAGTCGCACCGTCTGCACCTCGTGCATTCACATCGGCACCCCTGTCCAACAGTGCCTCATAAATAGATCTGTCCGATTTCTTCTCCATGTAGGAGAAGGCTGTCCTACCGTGTTTATCCATAATCTTGACATCAATGTCAGTGTCAAGCAACAACATAACTATGTTCGAGTTCGCGACCTGGACTGCTGCATGTAGAAAAGCGCTCTCGGTATCTTGAAGATTCTCTTTGTTGATGTGCTTCAAAAGGAACCGTACTACGGACTCTCGCCCTCTGTGGATGGCGTTTAATAAGGGTACCGCTCCATCCAAGTTGCGGATCTCAGTGTTGCTACCATTCTTCTTCAACAGAATTGCTATATCAACGTGCCCTCTAGAAGCTGCCTTGTGTAACGGGGTTTCTTGCTTCTTATCCAAAATGTCCACTTTAGCATTACTAGCTAGAAGAAGCTGAAGTATCTGCATATTTCCTGATCGTGCTGCAATATGCATCGGTGAGTAGCCCTGATCGTCTTGAATGTTCACGTCCGCATGCCTATCAATCAACATCTGTATGAGCTCCAGGTTTCCGTTTTGGATTGCCCGATGTAGAGGCACAGAGCCCAACGAGACAGAATCTAATTCTGCACCTTGATTCAGCACATACGGAACGAGCTCCATTTGTCCCATATCAATGATAGTATTCAGAATTGTCCACCCGTCAGAAAGAGATCGTTTACAGAGATCTGGATCTTGTTCCACTAACTGGTGCAATATTCGAACATGACCATTACGAGATATCATGCGGTGTGAACATGCAGAATGCTCAAATCTTTCTCCGAAGAGATCAAGATCCTTCTGCGACGGCATGTCTCCTATCTTGAACATCTTTGCGAACATTCCCTTGAAGTCGGAGACGCATGAGCTGTAGTACTCGTTCCAATACCCCCGACACCAAAGCTTAAAAGCAGCTTCGTCGAAATAAAGTTCTTTCATGGACCGCATGAGATCCTCAGTGGCGTTGGGCTCAATGTCACCATACTGCTTAGCCAGCGAGACCAAGGTATACTCTAGGAAGGGATTCTGACGATAGAGGTCCAAAAAGAACTCATGACCCCGTTCAATTTCCTTTGGCTCTTTTTCGACCATTGAGAGAGATCCGATGGGTGCAAGAGGGCTATTGTTGGTGACCTCTTTCAATGATTGTAATCGCCAGATGCAACACTTGATAATGTGAACATTAGCCTCGAGTTCTGTAAAGATGTACCATGGTCTAGCATTGCTTGAATCGATAGTAACAGGCATAAGAAAGTCTCTAAACGTTCTGTGGCTGAAGCGTATTTTGCCATCTGAGACGTCGACCATGTGGCCACAAAGCTTTCGAATGGTATTTTCAAAGCTGCTTTGGATATAGTCCTTTGCCTTTTCAGTATCGCCATCGGTAAGTAGTACAGCACTTGCCCAATTGAGCTCCACGATACTTAACGGTCTCTTCGAAGCTGCGATCAAACATAGCAGAAACTTGGATGTAGTATGGTCGTCTCTTGATATTCGGGAGAGATTCCGGTGGTAGAGGTCTGATAAATCGGTCGGAAGATTGTTGAGGCGCCCTCGGATAGAAGCAGGAGATAGCGATGAGACACTTTCAAGTTGTTGTAAAGCCGAAGACACCCACAAGAAGGTCTTTCCTGCATTTTCTTTGAGATGTCCCTTAACCCAAAGCTTGGCATCGTCTTGGAAGTCGTCTCTGGTATGAGCCAGCTCTAAGACTCGAGCATCGATGACGCGATCAACGTCACGGCTCACGGCTTTGGCCGCTGCAGTCTCTTTATCCAGTCTCAAGACAATAGACAAAGAGCCCAGCTGACTGCTTGAAAAAGTATCAGGTCGACCTGTCATAATCAGTCTCAAAGGAGAAAGACCATGGGCTGATCGATGTTTGAGGACTGCTTGGATCCAATTCATCAGATGATCTCTGTATTCCTTGTCACACTCATCGAGGGCGTCAACGACCATGACTGCCTCTCCTAGGCGAGAATCCTCGAAACAAACTTTGCAAAGAGCCCAAAGAGTGTCCAAGTCGTCAGCCATGTTCTCTCCTTGACTCTCAAACCAAGTGACTGCATGATGGATGAGCTCACGCTTGGCCTCCAACACTTGCCAGAGAATCGTCCGTAGAATCGTAACCTGGCTTTTCTGGGTTTCCATATTCCTGCCACAGTAGAACGAGCACACTGTGATCTCGCGATGTTCTCTTCGGCGCATCTGGCGATCCTCTAAGAAACTCGCCAGCACAGTCTTACCATAACCTGGGGGAGCTGATATCCACAGTATACTTGATGTCTTTGATTCTTGCCACCGGTCATGCTGCGGATAGTCGAGGATCCAGGTACATGTCTCCGGCACAGCCTTTTTCATTGTCTGTTTCGCAATCTCGGGTTTTTTGTAGAGACATTGGAGCACTTTCGCCTGCAAAGCAGCGTCCACTAAAACGCTTCAGTCAAGGTCTCAAGAATGTGGCATTTTAGCTCACCTAGTGATCCGAGCGGAGCTTTGGCTAATTCTGTATCAAGCTTTCGAACTACGTCAATAATCTTCTGAGCTACTGCCACAAACTCGTTGGAGTCCTCTGATGGGATTTTGCATATAGAGCTGTGATCTGCATGAAGGACGGGAATGACCTCTTCATTCGAGACATTCATAATGGCGGACATTTGGTCGACAACCTGAACTTGAATAAGAATTATTCCTAACAGCGCGATGATGAGAAAAAGACCTACTAAGAGACTCAGATTTGCTTTCCCCGTCGCCTTAGTTTCACAGAAGCTTTTGATGATTAGGGGCTCAGCTCGATGCACGAAGTCCATTGAGATCCTGGCTAATTCTTCGGAACCTTTTTGAAGGCAGTTCACGAACTTGTCGGACCGAGGAACCAATTTGGCACTGAGGACGCCAGCCAGCAACGATGCCTTTGAAGCCCACCACGCGGCAGTTGCACCAGCATGTGGCGTGCCTAAGAACGCTACAGCCTTCGTGCTGTTTAGGAAATCTTGGTACATGTCATTTGGAAGCTTTGTATGTGCACAGTTGAGAGCTTCCTTGAAGATGACACCTCCCAAGCTATGACAGATAAACATTATTGGTCTCCCTTGACATCCCTTTCTCCGAGTATTGAGCTCGCTCAAGAGGGCTCTTGCTGTGGCTCGCACGTCGGCCACAGATTTTGTAAAAACGGCGGCATCGTATCCGAAGGTCATGACTCTCGTATTGGGCAAATGGTCTGGTAGGGAGTCTCGAAGCCATAAATGGTTATTGGGGTGAGTCCAGGTGGCGTATGGATGACCTTCAAGTCCGTGCACTGCCACTATGTCGAAATCAACCGGTTTCACTCCACTTCGTAGAACGTGGAGCCCCGTGAGCTCTTCTGCACTTTCGGGCGTGTCCTGCTGAGCCAGACCTGCTGAGCTCAGATCCGACGAGCCGATGGATGTGTTTCTTGCGTTGTTGGACCGCCGGCTACCGAGTACCGATAATGATGACGCCAGGAGCGACGACAGAGACTTCGAGGGGGAAAGAAGATCCTTAGCTTCATCATTGGGGAGAAGCGCAGCGCTCTGATCGTAGTTTGATGGCATATTAGATGTAGAGGTCGCAATAAATCACAGTGTATGAATGTATATCGTCTCAAATGCACCACAGTTGCATATTCAATCTTTCAGAATGGGGATTTTCGCGAAACATATGCGACTAGGTAAGATCGAACCGTTGATCACGGCAACACCATCTTCCTATTCATTTAATCCCATTACCTAGCGGACCCACTCGGCGGCCCTATCCTAACCGAGGGGGCATCTAGACTTCGCCCGTTGTGGAAGGAGATCGTCTCGTGCATCTGCATCTTACCCCTCATCAGGCTTTCCTATAATATTGCTAGAAGACCATCTCTTCCAATTGGCCTACTCAAGCCGGCCGTGTGGAATGACATTGCTCAAAGAAAGATCAGGATCGAATGTCTATACCATCCATATGGCACATTCGAGCAATTAGTGCACACATTACCACCGACTACGCTGAGCTGGTCATTGCAAGTTGAATAGCAAACTAGCAATCAGGCAGTGGCTCCCCACCTCTTACCGGGTGCAGTCCTCCAGGACCGCCCAGGGATTCATGGCTTGCTATTGGGGGCTGACTTGGCCGCGATAGTCCCACCCAAAAGCTGGGCCATCATGATTTATGAGAAGGACAATGATGGCTGGGATCGTAGGTAAGGACTGCACCCAAGTCAACGAATTTACCCGCGAACGCAGCATCAGAGACACGCAACCAAAAACCCGCACGGTTTTGGTCGGGCACGCCGAAGATTGCCGGGCCGAAACCCGGCTGCCAGCATGTCGCAGGTGATGAACTGCATTGCCTGCCTGGAGGATCTAGGATCTATGGAAGAAATGGGCTGCTAATATATATGATGGGCTAACACCTATAGTGTTGAGCGAATGTGGAATACTAATACTGAAAAGTGTTATATTAATATATGATATACCCCCCCAGCTTATAAGCTGTAGCGATTAGGCTGAAAAAAATCAGTGAATAAGAAATAGAATATTAGCTATTAAATATTAACTATATTAATAAGTTTAAAGAAGTGAAATATTAAAATAAATTATCTAGTAAAAGGATTGTTTATAATAATAGTAATAAGATAAACTATTTAATATAAGAATTATTTATAGTAATTAATAAATAGAGCTTTAATAGCTTTATAAATAAGATTAATATAAAAATAGCGACTATAGCTATTACTAATAATATTAATAACCTTAAGGCTTAACCGCTAAATTAATTATTATATTAATAATTATTAAGTCTATTCTTTTAGTTATAAAGCTATTACCTTTAATAGCCTTAGATATAACTGTTAATTTTAACTATTATTAATAATTATTAAACTTAATATCCACTAGACTAGAATAGTAATTAAATAGCTAATAATATTATATTAAAAAAGGGTAATAATAACTACTAGGAGCCTTACTATATTAAAAAGAATAAAATAAGTAAGGCGAGGCTATTAATAAGATATAATATTAATATTAATATAAAAGGATTAACTACGATTTAGGCTTATAATTATTATAGGTAATAAATTATATTACCTACCTAGAGGATCTAGGATCTATGAAAGAAATAGGCTGCTAATATATATAATAGGCTAACACCTATAGTGTTGAGCGAATATGAAATACTAATGCCAAAAAGTGTCATGCTAATATGTGACACAGCAACTGACCCATACTCTACCATCCGCACGATCCCCACAATCAGCACAGCTCAGCGACCTAGATCATTAATCCGCGAACCCCTATTACAACCCTGAAGTAGTCCATAGGCTGCATGATTGCGACAATGCGAGAGTACTGTGCACGAGGTCCCAAGTATCATCCTCGAGAGAAAATCGCTCAAAACTCAATGATTCCGTGGTCGGATTCGAGGTGGTGTCGCCATACGAAGTTTTAAGCTAACCGTTCACCATCCTCCAACTCCACAGGTATGATATGTAAAAGGAACAATCGCGGATTAATCTAGATATTTAATAATTCTTATAAGATCTTGTGTATAAAATTTTGTCACTACTAGTCTGGTTGATGAGTTATAGGTATTTGCTGTTTGACCCATTAAATGGTCCAGGCGAGCCTTGAGTGAGCTGGGGGCAGATTTTTGTCACCTTCATCAGATGCCAAGCCAATGGTGCAACCGGACCGCCGCGGGCCGTTATGGGGTCTACCTTTCACTAGCCCAAGCCAACAGAGCCTTATGGGCAAAAGCAGGGTTCTGCACATGCTTCTAGTAAATCGAGCATGTGGAACGCCTTCCCAAAGGCCGACTCAGCCACCAAGTCAAAAGATACTCGACTACCTGAATATTCAAACAGTCAGATATTTATGAGACCCATGGTGCCCACATTTGGAGGCTTTATAAGGGACGAGCGTAGTTTACACAATTGAGCCATATTTGCCAATGGAGACCACAACACTTTCTCTGATTCGTGAGCACTTTCGTTAGCTGGCGTGTGGTATGCAATGAACGAGTCGACATGCTCAAGTACATGGTTCTCAAAGGATCTGATGGCGGGGTCGGAGAATGCTTGGCTTATAACGCGACGTTTTGTGCGCATGGGCTACTTTATTGATTGTGCTCTGCGTGTCATGGGCTGTGCACGAGGTTTCGAAAGCCCGATATGCTGTGGACTTTTGTACGTTTGCAGAACGTTCGTAAGTATCTGTTCGGAAAGAACAAAGACATCAATTGGATGATGTAGGGTAAAATGGTCATCTATCGTCTACCTTGAACGGCTGTGTTTGTATTGAAAATGACTTTATGTGGACCATATCGAACGCATCGACCTAACAACCAATGTATCAGCAGATGGAACCTTTTTCACTCTGTATGATTTTGAGCGTCCGTTCACCATAACGCTCATGGCACACAAACATATCGAGGTGGAGGTCACCTATGTAGGCATGGTAGACAGCATAAAGATTGGTTATCCTAGCAAGAAGGGGGCCTGGATACCTCCCTAGAGGATGTAAGGTAAGATGGTATATGATCAACCCAAAGATCTATAAAGATTGCTCAGCTTCTTCATTCCATCCTATGCATTTTGGGGGCAGAGATGCCATTATACCTACATAGACAGCCAGAATCGCTCCTGCAGCAAAGGGCAAACTTACAGCAAGTGCCGCGATTGAGCCAATGGAATCTGTAACGGATGCCATTAGGTAGGCGAGGATGCCGATTGGTTCCCAGAGTACTTGTACACTGATATAGGAGATCAACATTCTGAGTAAGGTATGGTCCTCTGGTCCTCGAGCTTACAGCTTTGTAGCCTTCGAGGTGGCGCTCATAATAGAATCAACGATGCCTTATCGTGACGGACCACTATCTAAAATGAAGGTACGTGGTCGAGACGTGGTGGTCAGCGGGCAAATCCCAATCGCTAGACTTAAGATATCTCAGACTGAGATTTTGTCTCTAACATGCGGGCACCGGAAATCTTCGACTCTCTGGGTGACCGATCAACACCAAAAATCATTATTGGCGAATAAGCGGGTGGGCCGAATTGGCTCCCCAACCCTCAGTGATGGCGGGGTACTGCGAGTATAAGGTAGTCAGTCACTGTTACTAACTTGTCATAGGACCGCAAAGATGCCATTGAAAGATGAGAAACGGAGGGAAGACATGACTACTATCCAAGCAATCCATCAAACATTATCCTCATTCGTCGTCACTGTTTGGAAAAGGTATCTGAGATTTGGACGCAAGCCAAAGGCAGCGCCTTGCAGTGCATGCGGATTGCGTATTTCTATGTCAAAGACCTTCGAAGATCGGAAGAACAGATCTCTCCTGTAAGCCCTGTGTGTGACTACGGAGCTGTGATGCAGAACCGTGTCGCAGATCTCTACCCTCTGAAACGAAGCTCGCAATACCAGCAACAGGGAACGCAATCAAAACCCACGAATGGTAGCAAGTATCATATAGGTTGTCATAGCTATGGTGATTCTTAGAGAACGAGAAGTCCGAACGATAATGCAAGTAAAATAATGAATCCCTATGGGTTCAGGTGAATTAGCGTTAAAGATACAGAAGAAGACAGCAAAGGATTCCAGGTCACCAACATGTATATATATATACTTACATTTGCAACCATTGACCAAGTCCCCTCAGCGGCGCTTTTCTGAGAAGATGCAACCGGCTGACTCGTAGTTGTAGTCTGACCCGTGTTTGAAGATCGACGCGTAGTTGAAGTCGGAGCAGACGTCATTGTTAACGACGTGGATGTCATAGTAGCTGCTTCGGTCGTTTGGAACGGTATATTCGTCGTACCAGCTGTCGCGGTTGCTTGAGACGACAATGACGTACTACCAAGCATTCCGGTTGTAGGAAAGGACGAGGGTGTCGCACCGGCTTCCCCAGTTATGAGAGACGATGCGGCAACACTGACATTAGTGAGCGGTAGGAGGCCGGATATGAAGGATGCTACGCTCGAGGGGAACGGTGAGTTCGATACATAGGTTGAAGTTGGATTGCCATTTCCGTCATCACCGTAAACGAAACAAGCGTTTGCAGGCGTTGCTTGTGCAGGTGTGTTCCCTCCCTTTGGAGTGGAACTGGTCAACATTCAAATCGCACAGAGACTCCAATCAAGCGTGTAAGAAAAGGCAGATGGGTATGGCCATTGTTACGCGCACGAAGGAAGGAAAATGACCGGCTTACAACACTGCAATAATCCAGCACATTGCCTGCAGCGAGCTGAATAAAAGGACAAGAGTCAGGACCAGCACCATTTGCGCCCCCGACGTCACAGCATTGCAGACATATCTCTGCGTTACATAGACAGCCGCTTTGACAGAGGCATTCCACGTAGGCATTGATGTTGGCGTCTGCGTTGTAACTCGTGCCGGGAACGCATTGATAATCACAGGCTTGAGCTGCGGTGCAAGCGTTCGCGCAAGTCTGGTTCTGCGTCAGTCCTTGCGCTGAAGTGGAGGCTGAGAGGATGGATAAAAAGAGGAGTATGGAGGTATTGGTAAAATGCATGACTGGAAGTATAAGGAGTATTTAGATAGAAGACAAGGTTAGGTAGAAGTAACATAAACACTAAAAGGAATAGATAATTATTATGTACTTCACAGCAGCTAAACATAGATATGAGGGCCCGCTCGAGATGAAATTATGTTGGGGTATCTCACCACCCTCTTCATATTTGGCCCCCCATCACACTGCAGCCACTCGGTTCCTGAAACACCTCATCTTAATATGTGTTGCATTCCCCCATGAATTCTGCCATCCATGGATAGAAGGATCCTCTATGGATAGCAGGGATTTCGGGGGTACCATTCCATACGTCTCATCGCTGGATTTTACCAGTAATGGCGCCTGCTATCTATGGACGGCGACGCCATTACTACTAAGCACCTCACTACCAGCACCTCGCTGTCCCCGGTAATATATCGCTGATATTTATAAGAATCATCGCTATATTAGATCATATCAATGTTAGCACCATCTATAAGGGCTTTAACATGATATGATAGGGCCCGGTCGCTAGAAATGGCCCCTATTTAGCTACGCGATGATTTTGTTCCCTCTATGACAGCGAGGCGCTGGAAGTAAGGTACTGGTAGTGAGTTGCTGGCAGCGAGGTGCTTGGTGGTGGTGGTGGTGAAGCTATGGGCAAGCTGATAGGTCTGCGGCAAGCTCGGCAAAAATGGGGACTGCCACTAAGAAAGAAAGGGGACTGTCCGGAGCCAGGTCGTTGCTCCGGGAACTAATCTTGTCGCCCAGGCTATCAGCTCTAGGGCATCCCTAGGGGTCTCTAGATCAGCTCTACAGGGTTTTAGGGCTAACTAGGGGTAGACTATTCTAGCGTCCGTTTGGCTCTAGGAGCCCAAAATGGTATGCCACACTTTGTTACATCTCCTACAGTACAAATCTCTTGCTAGATGTTCAAAATGACATGCAGATGACAGCGTTGTGATAGGCTAATCACGTCTTCAAGCACTGATGGCTTCCACCACTCGTGTCAAGTGTACGGCTAGGAAATCTATCGGCGCGATCCCCACAAAAAACCAACGGCGAACAATGCATACAGTCACACCACAACAGCCTCGGCCACCTATTGTTATTAACTTTTCTAGAAGATCAATGTGTCATCTTCTTACTATACTGCTGCTGGTAAAATGGAAGGTTCAATGAAAGAATTTACCCTTGATGCTAGCCTATGATTACTAGGAGTGGAAAAAGTGAAGCAGCTCTATATTCCGAGGATCTCACCAAAGAAGAAAGAAAAATATTACAAGACCTTGAATTACTGGACTCAACAGCGGCTTGCGGGAGGGCGAGACGCAGCAGCGCGATGATGTGATGAATTATGCCAGCCTTCGCACCAACAAGGGATTGATGCTGTTTGAAACAAGGAAATGTATCAGCGACATGGTGATAGCAGGCAGTGGAACTGTTGCAAGCACTCTTGCAGCCGTCTTCTACCATCTCCTAAGGAATTTCGGTGCTTATCAAGATCTGGTAAAAGTGCTTCATTGGACGTTTAGCAGACAGACGTAGATTAGTATTAGTGCCACCTCTAACTCACCATTCCTGAATGCTGTCATCAGTGAAGCTATGAAACTATGTCCCTCTCTTCTAACAGTCTTGCCTCAGATTATACCAGGACCGAGGGTACTAATGTCCGGCTGTTGCTTGCCTGCTGGCTTGCGTTTTCTTTCTTTGTGAGGTACGTTCGCTAATGAAGTCGAAGATTCAAGTGAGTGTCTGCCAGCTCGCCGCATATTGATCACCAAGAAACTTCTCCTTCCCGGGGGCATTTGAACCTTTCATTAGCATCCCGGCTCTGCGATGGTGATGCATAAAGCTGCGGTATTCCACTCATTCGGTATCGATCAGCGCAACTGCATAGGTAAAAATCTAAGCTTTCCGAGGTACTGTTAATCCTAGCGAAGCTATTGTACTAAAGTAGAACTTTGATATGCCAGATGAGGATAGAGAATGGGAATGGAACAGCCAAGAAACGTATTTCGTCTGGGTAAACGGTCGCCATACGAAATCCTTCCTCGAGGCCTCTAGTCCAGGTGTCTAGGTTATATTATGCATTTTCGTCACAGCGGAGAGCGGGTCGAGGGACGTGGGAATATGGGAGTCCGCGCACAAGGGGGCAAAACCTCTCTGCATCGTCGACATCCTTCACTCTAAGGTCAATATATATCGTGCTCTAACAGCCATCGTGAGCCTTGCCAACCTTGAGGGTAGCAAAAGTGCTCAGCAGTAGACCATCAACCCACTACATAGCCCAGAGATCTAAATGCAAGACCAATGCCAGGATCAATGCTGGGACCCTGGTCTCAAAGTTCAGAATAATTCATTGATCTGTCCCATACTGCCAATCCTACTGACCTCCACTAGGCCCTTGGTGTCTTTCTCACCATTCAGACGGTGTTATAAGTCTGTGTGAATGTGGTCTTCACAGCTATCTCTCCTTGATAAATAGTGTGTTCGCTAGCCTCATTTGAGAGGTCTCTCATCGCAATGTTTTCGATGCTCGCAAGTGGAGCACTATGAGGCACCATCTTGGCATGTGATGTAGTTGATCCGTTCCGATTTTCGATATCAGTATGCGGACCTCGCGAATTTCGCGCCCCTGATCGTAGCGAGACTATATTACGTACACTATTTATCACGGACTCGATTGAGACCTCACGGAAAATTGTATGCAGGACTGGCAAGCAGATAGCTAGGAGGGCTAGAACAGATTCTATCATGCTCCAGAAGATTATTGTGGTTGTCAGCACTGATACTGGTGTCAGCAATCGTCAAAAGCTGCGCTGATCTAACCCACGATCATTGTCCGTCCCCTTTTCGTATGCAACTGCAGTATATCAGCTTCATTATTGACAATGATTGTACTCGGCGTACCATTTTTGGCATAGTAGAACACAATGAGTCTTAGGAGAGAGGCTATCACGGCTCTGCACAAATTCAGCTACCCATCCTCTTGTGCCTGATTCTAAAGACTTCTTACAACAAGCCAAACGCAAAGATTGCGGTCACAGCTATTTTACGCCCAGTCGTCATGTGGAGCCGCCATACCTAGACAACAAGTAAATCGCAGAGGTCTTAAAGCTAGGGTCAGGACGGTCGACGGTTGAGAAATGGACTGACCATGGGGACAGGCATGGCCATAATGATAACATCCATAAGGAAGTCCGATAACGCAAAGCCATACTCGAAGGCCAATGAGTGGATGCACTCGGTTTGGAACGACGGACTCCACCAGGCCGAAAGGTGGCGTCCACAAGCAAATAGGAAGGTGAGAAAAAATGCTATAATCCATATACTGATGATGCCGATCATGCTGGCTGTAAGACGAGCAAAGTTGCTTGACTTGCCGACAACGAAAATCCGGCGGAAGAAGAACACAAAGCTGAGCTTAATGGCTCCCAATTGAATGACCTGCATCATCTGGACGGCCCATGCAAGCTTGACAGCGAGGTTACTGAAGGCCAAAAATTGGCCTCGTGATATGGATCACCTACTTGATTGGACAGAATAGTTTGGCGACTCAAGCTATCTGGATCGCTAGGATTGGGGGCTGGTGTAGGGTACCCTAGCGCCTTTAGACTGACGCCTGCATCATGGAGGTCAGTATGGAATAGTAATAGAAGCAGCACAGCGGGTTACCAGTGATAATGGTAGCTCCAATTCCAATTGTCATAAGCTAGACCATGTGAGCTTGTCAGTGATCATTCTACCAGTGTTAGAGGAAGATGACTTACCAACGCGGGCAACATTAACCAGTCATCCACTGATAACTTTGCCCTTTGTAGGCTACGCGCCCAGAAGCGCATACTTACTGCAACAATACATAGCGATGACAGTATGGCATTAGATGCTATAATTGATCTTGGAGATGGAGTGGGGATAGTCATTGCAAGATTGGGTGAGCGTTGCAGGTCAAGATGATATTACCCAATGTGATTATACCACCGTTATCTGGTTGGTGACCCCTGGATAGTCTATCACGTCAAACTATTCTTTCGGGCTTCGAAAGAAGCACACGTCTAGCCGACCTTTTATTTATGTACAGCTTCGCGACCGTCAACCCTCTTCCGTACCCGTAATGCCACGTGTCTTGGTGAAGTAATCCTGAGAATCTTCTGGGTTCTGTGTGGTTACACTGCAGCGTAGATCAAGGCCGGAATTGTTTAGACAAAGAGCCAATAAAGAGCCGACTTTGGTTCCAGATATGTACGCCTAGGGAGCGTGGAAATCATTTGACCGCCGATATGACTATGCATCCCTAGTCGGACAAGCAAGTCAACATTTTGACCAGTAACGGCATGAGTGCGAGAATGTTGGTGCTGCACATGCAGTCAGCATCGGAGCTGAGGGATCCTTTAGGTGTGTAGCTCGATCATTGGGTCATATACTGGAGGATAGAACGCAACGCGAGAATCTTTGGCCCGTTCAGCTTGGGGCCCCTAAGCGAAACCCGCTCAGCGTGGCCTAACCGGCCGCCTTGGAGGGCTGTAGGGATGTCCTTTGAGGCTTTTACCGCCCCCCAAAGCAATATGTCAATATCATCCAAATATATCCCTAATGATTATAGAAGATACCATAATAGTAGTTTCAGCAAGTTTCTACCGTTAGTGGCTGCGAAATAATAAGAATTGGTGGAGTGGGCGAGAGTCAACCCTCGTTGGGACCGGAGACAATCTTGTCTGGCCGATCAAACAAGCTGATTGTGTGCTTGCATTAGGAGCGGGAGCATACATATCCCACCATTCAAAGTCGGTGTTCGCATCGCTCAGTGGCGTTCTGAGTTTAATGCCAGTACCAGCATGCATACGAAGTTTTCTTTTGACTACAGCAGTCCTCAAAGCCCAGCACCGCTATTCTTATGAAGTTTTAGAGAATGACCGTAACTAAGTTGGAATCCGGTCACAGGTAAGTAAGCCCTGTTGCTTCGGTGTGCAATTGTGCTCACCTCAGAGGCGTCTAGCTTTCACCGATCAAGAAATTGAGGGTCGCCGTAGGTGGCTCAGACATACGACATGATCATCGCAACTTCCTTCAGAATCAGAAAAATTACATTTCTAGAACTCACAAAGCTATTGGCATGTAATATAAAATTTTGAAAATGTGAGTCAAGTGTGACTTACCAAGCCGTCCAAAGTTCTAATGGTACTAAGAATAGCATGTCTGAATATCCAGGTCACGAGGCTGGAAGGAGAGAATGTAGCAATAAGCTTATTGAGATCTCCGACCCCTGCGTCCACTGCAGGTCTCCAGTCTTCCACAAGGACGCTTCCTTCTGGTGGGAAACGACTGGTGCGGTATTGCGAACATTGCTCTCACGCGCGAATTACAGTATACAGAGGAAAGCCCAGGCTCTATCGTTGCATAGACAGATTGTGCACAGCTTGGGACCTAGGCCAACCTCTGACGGCCGTCCAAAAAACTGGTCTAGCTTCATGACTGATGACTTCTCACCTCTCGAATTCAGTTGGCATTGGGGAGATGCCAAGGACGTGACAAATCCAACAATACGAATGAGTATCGAAGCTATTGGAGCTCATGCTGGGACAACCATAGATCCCTGGAATCGGAAGCTAAGCTTGGAGCTCCTTAATCAGCTTTGTTCGGAGCTACCGGGTATCGATTTGCAATATTTTCGCCGTTATTTGGATGTCATTACATCTGCTGACAATGACGACTCTTCTGCCAATTGCTCTGAACTACAAGGGCATCGTTCGTCTATTTTCTTGGGTTTCGAATTCGTGGATCAGAGACCATTAGTGAAAGCTTATCTGCTACCTCTTGTCAAAGCTGTCCAGACTTCTCGAACGGCCTCTGCTATCGTCTGCGAGGCGCTTAAAAACCAGGGTCAAGATCTCATGGAGGTGCCTAGCCTCTACAAACTTCTAGACTTTCTGGAGACAACCGGCAAGGCATACAAGCTACAACCCATAATCTTCGCCTTCGACTGTGTTGCACTTGACAGATCCCGCATCAAAGTCTACGCTAGAACGCCATTAACCTCGTACACAAAGCGTCAGGGCCATCATGGGCATGTTCGATGTCGAACGGAATATAAAGAAGGGGCTCGAGGAGCTTCAACAGCTCTGGCAGCTTGTACTGAGTACAGAAAGTGATGTCAATCTCAAGGAGCCGCTACCCTACAAAGAACATACCACTTCTGGAATGTTGTACTATTTCGAGATTCGCCCCGGTTCTCACACCATAACGCCCAAGGTATATATCCCAGTAAAGCACTATGGCCAAAATGACGAGGCCATTGCTCGCGGCCTGAAAACCTTCATCGTCAGGAGGGACAGGAGCCAAGCGAAGACCGCGGAAAGCTACCTGCAAGCATTGAGAGAGATATGCACATATCGTAGCTTGAGCAGTGAGACAGGCCTTCAGACATATACATCATGTAGTCTGAGGAACGGGTCGCTCGATATCACATCTTATCTCAGCCCTCAGATATACCACAAAGGTCGTTCAAGCGCGAGAAGCTGACTGATACATAGCCTCTACGTCTTTCTTGTGTTCCATAGATAGATATGCGGGCGTTTGGTATGCCTATATTTAAAGCATTATCGAATTGGTACTCGGTACGGATTGGTAGAGCTTTATGGATGTATGACAGTGTGCTTTTGCTTCTGTGCATTTACTGCCGCCACGTGACATGCGGGCACCTCAGCTCAGCACTTACGCATCCAATCCCATCCGTACATCACGAGCCTGACCGATACGATACAAGCTGATGCAGTAGTCAGGACCGCTCCAGTGAAAACTTGCAGACCGGTCCACCCGTGAGCTAATATAGCACCAGCAACAGGATTACCTATAAGCAAACCCACCGATATGGGTATTAGAAGCATGCCCAGACGAACACCAAAAACACCCATATCTGGAGATAAGGCTACGGCAATGTTTGGTGAGAGGGATGTAATAGCTCCCGAAAGGAAGCCGTATAAGATGCTGAATATTATGATACTGACGTTGTTGTGAATAGCAATCCAAACGATTGCAAGTATTGCTGTGAGTATAACGCATACTATGTCGACATTGAAGACACCTGCATAGTCCGCAACATAGCCAGGAATCTACAACATTTTAGCCGTGATAAACATTGTCAACTCTTTCAATGACTTACAATACGCCCGAAGAAAGAGCCAGCATTTAGAAGAGGCACAAGGTATACAGCGAGATTATTATTCACAAGGTTGTCTTTCGTCCCAAAGACCTGAATGTAGAAAGTGGGGATATAGGCCCCTAAGAATACCAGGAAGAAAAAAGCACATGATAGTAAGAATGGTGGTTCTTTCAGGGCTGTCGAGTCGAACAATCGCCGGGTCGCTGAGGGACGAATCCGCATGCGTAGTCCTAATATTGGTACGGCAAGGAGTGCTAGCATGATAAATGCTATGATGCGTGTCGCCCAGCCAAAACCAATGCGAGGTTGCAGCTGATGGAAAATTATTGGGAAGACGATCCCGCCTGTTTTCTAGTGAGCCTTGAGACCGATATTGTCTGATATGCGATGTCCCACCTAAAGCGCTTCCAGAAGCAGCGATGCCCAGAGCTAGTGGTTGTTTTTTGTCAAAATATGTGGGCAAAACTGCCACACTTGGAACAAAAAGGCAGCCACAACCAAGCCCTAATAGCAAGCCTTGGGAGAGCAGTAGTTGCCAATAGCGAGTACAGAAACTTGTAAAGAACATGCCAAGCACTGTCAAGATTGATCCGGTAAGCACTAGAGACTTGAGGTATCCATAGTCGTAGAGTGGACCCGACAGAATACCAAGGCCGATGAGTAGGAATGCCTGGATAGATCCAATCCAGGAGATGTTGGAGGCGGACTGTTCAGGGAACTTTTTTTCGTAGTAATCTTGGAAAACACCTATAGGAATTAGCGAGGACTATACCGGGGACTCGTACTTGCGCGTACCGAATGAGCTCACAGTCCCCCATGAGCTCATGAATAGCGAGAAAGAGCTAGCACATTGAAGCCATGCAATAAATCCACCATCTGGTACTGACATCACGGAAGTATTGCAACAAATCTTGATTCTCCTTATTGATTCGCTTTCGTGGATGGTATCACATTGACCAAGAATTTCCTTTGACGAAACTAGCTTTGGAGAAGGGAATGCCCAATAGAGGTTTGGACAGCGAGAGAAGGAGCGTCAAAGTTGATATAGATACAACTATCTACGTGTCCAAGTCGTGGCCTCCCTGGAAGGGTTTCCCTGCGTAGCGTCATTGTGCATAACAGCTACACGGGAACGTATCATCGGTACATGACAAGATAGGGAAGAAAGCGAGCCCGGATGATGAGGAACGAGCATCGAAGGGTCGATTGATCAGTATGGATGAATAATGAATAAACAAGCATGAACAAGATGCAACTCCAGGCACAACAAAGCAGGGATTAACTCTTGTCCCGAAAGACCATGGTCTGTCTACGGATTCCCATCATTTTCAAGATCGATTGGTTCCCAGTACTCGCAAGGACGCTGAATCCCACAATCTGCTCCTGGTTGCATGCAGGATCCGTGTCCGTGTCAGCTGGTGAACACAGTGGTACGCTAGCAAGCCTTTCTCTCTAGTAATTGCGCATTCTTGCATCCATGAGATCGGCTCCATGGTCATCCAATTGGAAATAGTGTAGGCAAAACTGCCCATCTGCTGCTCGATTAGGAAAGCCCGAGCCGATACTTGCACAATGCATCGAATTGAACGTGCCGACTGGTGGGCAATAAGATATACCAAAAGTGTAGAACCAAGGAAGTTGCCTGGCAGCATTTTGGTTACTGTTGTGCCACAGCGTATCCCTGATGTAGGGTGCGTATCTATTAGCGCATCGTAATGATAGGCTCGCTTTTTCTTTCTGAACGTGCTTGTCCGCGCAGATTCCCAAGGATCTGAAACCGAGGAATTTCTGAGCTTAATGCCTCTCAAGCTTCTGCCGGTCAAACCATCAACATTGATGCTTCCGCTCGCACACTACAGCCCAATTTGGCAAGGTTGCTGTTGACGAACCATATATTTCAATATTGCCTAAATATTTGCTTACCTACTCCATCTTTTTTGAGTCCGGTCTTGCAGCCAACCGTACATGAAAAATACTACTTTAAGAGTGCCGCCGGTACACCGTGGATCATACCTAGCTGATCGATTGCAATTTTCACCTTGCGTCCACGCTGTGGGTCATAGACATGGAAACAGTCAGAACGCCGTGTGGTGGCTGCTTTCTGACGTAGTACGTCGCATAGGGTACAGTTTATATACTCATTATAAGCAACTGTCTCGGAATAGGAAGCGAAATAGTTTGCGGTTCACGAGTCTCTCGTTGTATAGACTACATCAGTAATGTCTTGGTTTTGGTACCTCTCAATGAACATCATCTGTATTAGCGAGATAGCCAGGACCAGTCGTTGCGAGACTGTCACCCAGTGAGTATCATGTCAACAGTATAACCATTTTGTCCAATGATCTTTTTCACTGGGACGATGAACTCCGGCGTATGTACGACGGCTTCAAGTCTAAATGCCAAGCCAGTGATTAGAACCGGGCCGCCGCGGGCCGTTACGGGGTCTACAACAAACGGCTCGCTTAGATAGCTACTATGATAGACGCTTAGAGAAAATCGGTTTCAATGAACAATGGTTGGAAATATGGCACAGAAGAGATCTGCTCCGAGTGCTGAGGCAGGTGAAGATGGAATAGAAGTCAAGAGAGCAAGGAAAGGGTTCTCTGTGGGATCAGCAAATCTGCCTGATGGTACACACCGACGCAAAGGTAGGTTAGATCGGCAACAAAGAATCTAGGGGCTAATGCAGCGCCAGTACAAAAGATAAAACAAGATCTCATAAGGAAAGCCAAAGTAAAGAAGTCCTACAACAAGCTCAAGGAACGAGAGCAAGCAGACGCTATAAAGACTTCCACCTTTGATCAAACGCCCCGAGTCGACGGTCCTGCTTCAACTGAGCTCCATCCTGAGCGACAGGCTATGCTGGACGAGCCTGAGCCTGCGCTAGCAGAGCGAGGATCCGTAATGTCACACTCATGGCAAAGGAGACCACCGCGCCCAAAGCCAACTCCATTCAAAAAAGAAGCTCAGCTAGCTCAACAGCGTAAAGAAGAGCGCGAGAGGCGTCAAAAGGAGATTGAAGAGGCCAACCGGCAACGTCAGGCAAAGATCGAGGAGAGGGAGAAATTTCGCAAGGTCATGGCCAAAGCAAGATCTGGCGGCAAGGACGGGAAACGGAAGCTCGGTCTGGAAAGTAAAGTACTGCTGGAGAAAGTGCAGAGGATGATGGCTGAATGAGTTGGTTTAATAAGCTATATAAAATGTTGTCAGGGTCTGAAAAGGTGAGGCAAAGATACTTCGCAGTGTGACCAGAACCATAGCCGGATATGGACCCGCTCTCCGACATGCTTGGCTCGCTATCAACCTAGGCTAAGTTGATGGGAGAGAGATGCTTCGAAGACGTGCCCAAGTCAGGATATCCTTTGCGTCCATCCTCACGACTTGAGCCATGATGATGGCGACAGCAAATTGTTTCCACACGCTATTACGCCGAGCTAGCGTGTAGCCAGTCCTTTCAAATGAGATGTAGGAAAGGCATGCATATTGACGGCCGTCCGATATTGAAGCCTGTCCGATAGCGTTGCTTATTCATGGTGATATTGTGCAGCGGTCATCTTCTTCTGGTCGTGTGGCCTTGTGTCTATTGCTTCCGAGTAGCTGCAAGTGAAAGCAAATCTCGAAAAATAAAGACCACATGAAAGACTCGAATGATTGTCCTGAGGATTTCTATTTGGGATGAAGTTGACCCATCGGGTAGATGTCTTGCTATCAAGAGGCACATGAACACCAGCGATCTTTGCTGTAGAGGGACGGCTGTTGAATAAGCGAAGTTACTCAATTAGTCGCAAAGGATTACACTATTGGTGTTATGGGGAGCAATTCGGATTCCCGTCTGTATACTTAATATCGGGCAGGTCTACGCAGAAGGTGGTGAAGCTACATCCTTGGGCATAGCAGACGAGTTGGCTTTCACGAAGGAGCTAGTGACTGCAATTTAAAGATATATCCACCAAAGAATCAACTATTGAAAGAGCAGGAGCGTTGAAAGCCTGAGTCCGAAAGCATTGAACGTTGCGCTTGTGGAATAGCTCTACGTCGTTGACGGTTCTTTCCCTAAATGTTGGAGGATTTCAATCTGACTCCCATTTCATATGCATAGAAAAGAACAGAGAGAGTGCATATGAAGGCAGGTCAAAGCGTCAGGACTGCTTGTGAACATGAATCGACATGATTAGGTGACCCATGAGGACCCTAATGTCCGATATTAAGCCCGAGGTCGCCCAAGGCTGAAGGTGGGGGAACGATTTGGGACTGCTCCCTCGAATGTTTTCGCAACCATCTTCCGCCTCCGAATTGAGATAACCAGATGGTGGATCCTTGGGAGACATTCCTCAAGGCTTGCAAATATACTCTTGAGCAAGTCTCTTTGCGCTAATGATCCTTGATCTGATGGCTTCAATGACTATATTGCCACACACGCTTACGGGATCCCGAGACGTTCGATATCGGAACGATCAAAGCCTTGTAATCACTCGCGAGGCACCGGTTCATGCGCTTCTTGGTCGAGCATGGATACCTCTCTGAGTTAGTCGACCATTTCAAGCTCGAGGCCGAACAGTTGCCCGAATATACACAGCATACACACTACAAGTCAGATCGCTCGCATGGATTAAGAAGATTAAAAGTTGTGAAGAGGTGGCGGAAAAAACACGATATCGGAGAAGGAACATTTGGCGTAGTTTGGCTTGAGGTTGAAGAGGATGGATCTGAGAGAGCTGTCAAGGCAATATCGAGGAGGTTATGTTCGTACAGCAAGATTGATTACAAGAAGGAGCTAGCAGCTATGGCTATATTATCCAAGGTAATGCCGCCCACCAAGCTAAGGCGAGCATTACGCTGTAGCGTTCAGGAGTAGTAGCAGCTCACGGTCTCTAGCACGAGGAGCTTTTCGTGGCATTCCACGGATGGTTCGAAGGCCCAGAACACATATTTGTCGCCATGGAATACTTCAAACACGGCGATTTGCAAAAACATATGGATACAAAAATGCCTGAAATCCAAGTGAAAATAGTGATTACTCAAGTCCTTGAGGGTCTGAAGACAATGCATCAACTCGGCTTTACACATCGAGATTTGAAACCTCAGGCACGTCACTACTTCCTCTTTCTTTACCCCTATACTCATGTCGATAGCGGATCTCTGCACCTCGCTGACTGATATATAGAATATATTTGTTGTCGATACCGATCCAAATTTCTGGGTGAAAATAGGAGACTTTGGAATCACTAAAAGGATATTGAATGAGCAAACGTTCCTCAAAACGGAGATCGGCACATTGGACTATTTAGCCCCCGAAGTTCTTGGTTATGTAGAGGAAGAGACTTCCAGATATACCAACGCCGTTGACTTGTGGTCCTTAGGTTGTATCTGTCATAGACTGCTTACGATGGAATCGCCATTCCCAAAGATGACAGCTTTAACGCTCTATTGTTTAGGTATGACTGAACTGCCAATCGTGGCACTATATAAGAGCACAGTCACTGAGGAAGCAATTACCCTTGTCAAAGACTTAATGAACGCTCAGCCTTCCGAAAGGATAAATGCCGAGGCAGCGTTACAGTCGCTCTGGCTTAAAGACGTTAAAAACTTAGATTCTACCTTCACTGTACAGTGGAAATCTCGCTTACCAGCATATACAGACGATGGTTTGGCGGGCCATGACGCCGTACTCCCCCAAGACAGCAAGCTCCCTGAGACTTCAATTGACACGAGAAAGAAGAGGCGTGAAGCGTTGTATATCGAAACTCCATCAACAACCAGGCACGGGCAAAGCCCCCCATCTACTGTATCTTTCAGACCAGCCTTGGAGCATCAGATTTCCAACACTGAGTCGAAGCAACAAGAAGGTAGCTTCTGGAGGAACCTCGAAGATACCGCTTGCTGATGAAAGCCAAACGCTAGGATCCAAATCGATGTCAATGAATAACAGCATTTCAATTTCATCAAGTCCGTTGAGAGAGAACGACTCAGACGCCTCGAGCCCCAGAAGTTTCTTAGACGCTGGTTTCGACCTTGACAATTACAATGTAAATTCCCAAGAATACGCAGTAGAAGAACTTGAATAGGCAGCGAGACAGCCTAAACCAGACTCCTTAACTCTTGTGCTCAGACAGTCGCGCATGATCGATTTAATCGAATCACTTTCCTGGGCAGTGCGAGAAAATGTGTTAATTGCAGTCCAAGCTATTGTTGAGGCGGCGCATATCGACATGAATAGACGACACTCCTCCACCTGGCATGTATGCACGGCCACGAAGGAATAGCGCGATATTTGTTGAAAAATGGAGCACATGTCAACGCGTGTGACCCTTCGGGCTTGATCCCGCTTCATTTGGCATCATTCGTAGATTGCGAAGCTGTTAGACCGATAACGGTATTATTGGCTGTAACTAGAGTGAGTACGTAGCATGACCATCGAGCTAAGCATTTTCCCCATAAAGCGCAAAGTAGATAGACACTGAAATAGTCGGGCCGTTGTTTTGAATATTGCAATAATCTGCCATTGCGCGAGGGTTACTTTTTCTTGACCGGTAGGTGAGTCTTAGCCCAAACCAGCTTGCAAAGTTCCAACCACCGTGCCCATCAATGTAACTATATAAGCAGCAACACTGAACGCTCCCTGTACATCATGACGAAAAACAGTCCAGCATATACCAAACACTAGACTCCCTGTAATGAACAGCATTAGACATAGCAGCCACAGCCTCGAAACTACCCAACCTTCCACAAGATGGATGCCCCAGCCCACGCTAGTACCTTGTCGAGGGCACACAGTAAGCTTTACTTTTCGTTTCTTTGGTGCTCGCAGACACGTGATGGATGTGTCATTTGCGTCTTCTGGATGGTGGAAGAGATGAGCCATCAGGTTTTCTCCAACTGGTGGTACAAGGTCGTATGGCTGGTAGAGATACTCGTCCTTCTTGGTCTCCGGAGGCATATCGGGGACTTTACGGATATCGACAAGATCTCGAATATGAAGTTCGAACTGTCCACATTTAGTAAATCGTCATCCTCAGCTCTTCCTTTGGAATGTTTTACCTGGACAAACCGGATACTTTGAACCTTCTTGAGAGATAATATGTGGGTCCATTTTCCTCTGAGTCCCACATATGCTTTCTTTAGTTCCGTGAATAGCTCTTTGTCGGAAGGTGTAGCGCAGATGTCCAATTGTGACAAGGTGGTTGGACGCTTCTTACCTTTCGCACAGACAAGAAGCCAGCGACTTTCCGTATCACAACCTCCGATTACTGTGTGGCTTGTGTTCTGCGGACGAGGGTCGTATGCCTGAGATCTCTGTTCTAGCGAATGATTATTGTTTGTAGATGTGCGATCTTTAGGGATGTTCTGAAAGATTCTTGATATATTCTGGATGGTGCCTCCCATACTAGGCTGGCTATTGTCGATGACAGGACGCTGCTTGGTGCTTTCGTTAAGCAATTTTTCGAATGCCTTTGCTGCACCGGGCCGTTGTTCGTCGAAATCATCATAGAGCCTACGACCACACTTCTACACGTTCTCCTTGGTACAAATTCTATCGTAAATAATGACTATGGGCCACTCACACATTGCCACCGCACCCGCGCTTTCCCCTCTGCAAGTGGAGGTTCAGAGCAACCCCATGTCCTCAAAGATCCGACAGTATGCTCGATGAATACGTGTATGAGACTTATTACAGCAGAGTATACTATGGATGACGGTGGGATCTGCTCACGTTTGCCTTCGGCCACGTGGTTTACTAGTGATGTCGAGCAGGTAAGACTGGACTTTTTCTCATGTGTTACTGATTTTCCTGGTCCATATAGTTGTAGAACCTTTTCATGTTTTCGAAGAAGTCTCAGCAGTAGGCTACGATGGTTTCCTGCAAAGGCATTATTGCCGAAGGTGAAATGCCAGTAGCATTTCGTGAGCTCTTGGACCGGGTCACGTCGATCATGGTGCAGAGAGAGAACTCTGAGCATAGGACTCTCGGTCGTCTGCTTCCAAAGAATAACGCCGGTCTTGCAGGTCCATAAGCCTGGAAAAGGTCCCGTCCTGGAAGATAGAGATCTTGAGCCAGACGCAAGAAGTTCTGCTAGAATAGGTGGCCAAGATGAGCGGCAGAGAGTATGTTGCAATGACTCGTAGAGTCTGCTATAGACCATCGCAGTCAAGCTTGCTTCGTTTCGTCAGCATGAGGATGTCTACTGCACGATTGCGTGGCTTACCCTGGACGGTTGGGTGCAGTATTTGGTCCCACATCCTTTGGCTAGTAGTTTGGAGCCAGCGCTTTGAGTCTCGAGCAGCTTGGGTCCTTCCTTCTTCGACGGGTACGGACTTCGCGGAAGACTGACGATCTGAGGGAGAATGTGCATCTGGGTGACTCCCTTTGCCACTTTCTACTCGCGGACGACTTAACTTAAGAATAAAGACTTGTATTTCGCGGAAAAGCATGTTGAGCATATACTGGCGCACTTGAACGCAATCGAACAAGGCTGGACAAGCGAATCCCTGCTCTATGGGACCCAGAGTTGGTCTTGATGGTGTGTGAAACAAGACGTAATCCGTGTAAAGCTTGGCATCGGATATGATGTCGAGAATGTCATGCAAAACATCAGTATATAGATTCCGGATCATACGTCGAATAGCCAACCAGACTTTCGGAGGCTTGGCATATAGCCAGGCGACACTCTCAGCTAGCGGCCGAATTGGAGGCTCAGTATGGACAACGTCGAGGCAGCTGTTTACATTTCTCAATTCGACTTGGGATATGGCATCAAGGAGGTAGTACTTGGCGAGCAAAGTTCGAAGCGGGGTTGCGCCATAGGTTTGAAGAGGTTGAAGGGCAGTAACCGAAAGTATCCCGTCCGTTGATTGGCCATGTCCAGCATGCTGTGGACCCCACTCTGGCAAACGCTTGCGATGTTGAGGGCTCAATGAGAGATTGTGGGCCAGACCAGGGACTGCCTGGATTGGTTGGCTGGTATTTTTGGAGCTTGGTGGACTAGCAGATAGGTTGGGGAGCCTTGGAAAAGAAGGTCTGAGGTCTTCGTCGTTCAAAGACTGTTCGGATCCTAGAAATCGTGCTTGTTCAGGCTTGGGCACTTCCTCAGTAAGTTTTAGTGATTCATCACCAAGATCACGTGAGCATTCTTCCCCGAGCCTAGCGCAATTACCACACTCTGGCTTAGCCAGATCGCACTTTATCTTCCGCTTTCGACAACGTTTACATGCGCGTGCTGGCCGTATACGCGGAGGTGGGTGCTTATAACTCTTTTCTACTGATAATCTCCCCTGCCCTTCGACGCCGAATGCAGGGGGTGAGACGACATTTGGATGAGTAGAGTCCTGCTCAGGAGCATCCATGGATGAATCGCCTTCCTTGTAGCTGGCGCACTGGTCCGTCTCAATGATGGTCTCTGGTGTAAGTGTAAACCGATTGCATTCCTTGTTTTGCAAATGCTTCAGATCACAATCGCGTAATCGCTCTGCATCAGAGTGACCGCACGTATATTATTTCATGTTGAAATAATGTTCTGAACAGAACTCGAGCAATCGGTTGTAAAATCTCAGAGGCTTGTAAAAAAATTTTTGGAGTCCCACTAGAAATCATTTCTAGGCTGTGATAATAAGAAAGATCATAGAAGAACAAGATATCGTAATGAAGCGGAGATAACCAAAATTGACACGGGACGCCCTTGTAGCCGCAAGGCAAGGCGAAAAAAGGCGGAGGCGCAGGCATTGCCTTGTACTGACGTGCGCCTCAACTAGATCAGCCGGGGATTGAGTCTGAGGCTGACTGCTTGCCATGACCTACTCCAGATGTGCTTGATAGACCATCGACATGCCATTTGGGGGCCTCTGATCACATTGGTCTCACAAAGGCCCGCTGATCCTATGATCATTCCAGGTAGGCTTGTCAACGAGCTCGGTGGTGATCGTTACAAGCCAGCCTGATATCCCTATGACTGCATGTCCAATTAACATACAAGAGCTCTGCAGCCTATCGTGCATCATCAATACGTGAAGTAGCTGTCAGTAAATAGGAAGCGGGGTTCTCAGGAGCGCCGAAGAGCCAACCTCATAGCGCGCAACTCCGGCCCGTCAGGTCCCCGAGCTCCCAGGACTCCGCCAATCAACTCCCGGAGGTCGTGGATAAACATAAATACACAAAAGCAGCTGCCCGTCCCCTCCTCATTCTACCACAAACCAGATTACCTCCCAGTCCACCTAGCCGCCACAAAAATGTGCAAATCGGGAACCTGCGCCACCTGCCGTACCCTTCTCCTCTCCGCCCCCAACTCTTCGCTCTCACTAAACTCCCCTCACAGAAAAGACCTCCTGGTGGGGCTGCGGCCAACACGTTCCAATGGTAATGGACAAGATCCCAAAAGAGAATTGGTGCACATGCGAACCGAAGGTCGAGAAAGAGGGGACAGAATACCCGCCTATGGCGGCGAAGGCGGATTGACTTCCTGGCTGGCTGTGTAATTTGTTGCTGAAGAGGGGGAAAGATGAAGAAAGTACACAGGCCAGCTGAGATTATATGGGGTTAATTGATTGGGACACATGTGGAAAAAAGAGAAGAGAAGCGTGAAGTGGGGATCAGCGTGGCTTTTACGAGACATAGCTTGGACGAGCAATTTTGTACGAATAATGGCAGTCTATGAACACATACGGCGTGATATACGACGCCTTCACGATTCAGATGTAGCATCTTCTATTAGCTCTCAGACCTCTCCGCATCCAACTTTCCTAGTTTATTAGGCGCATTCGGCTCCCTCATCAACAATGGCATTACTTCAATTCCGGTCCCACCATGCGGTCTCATGTCGATAGCCATCTCATGGACATGTTCCCACCCGTGCCTAAGATACAGTGGTAGACCAGCTGGCGATGCCTCGATGAATGTTTCCGCACCGTCTTTGTCAGCTGCTGCGAGGCCTGGGCGGATAAGCATGGAGCCTACACCGCGGCGATGATAGGCGGGGTCAACCGCTAGGATGTGGAGGACTGGTGATATTACGAGTTAGCCTAAACTTTTCGAATGGTATGATTAAGAGGTTGCATGATTGAAGACAGCAGATAATTATAAGTAACATGGTTCGGATAGTTGCACTCACAGTAAGTCTTCTCAGGCACAATAAACCTCTTTCTCCCCTCAGCCAATTGCCTGAAGAATTCTTTCTGAAGTTCTTCGTTCGAACCTTCAGGAAATTGATAGTACCGCTTACGATACGCATCCTTCTCCTCCTTTTCAGCCTTTTGTTCCGGAGTAAGCGTATACGGGTACTGCCATCTTGCAAATGCCACGGTTTTGCTGTACGATATGAACGATCAGAGAGCCATTGCAACATGGATATATCACGATGCTAATAGAAGTTATAAGAGGAATTGTAGCTCATACCCCGTACTCGTCTCCACCGCTTTGGTGATACGTCCGCCATAAATGTCACCCTCTTGGATCAAGCCCCTATAGAATTCGAGATCTCGTTCCCATGTGATATTTCTGGGCACATTGGGGTGAAAGTAGCTCATGATGTGGTCATGTTTGAAAGCTTCCTCGAATATTCTTGTAATGTCTTCTGCATCCTCAACGGCGACTGGGTGCACTGTAAACGCCATGAGGGGCTTGGAATCGGAATGTGGTTACTCGATGCGAAATAACTTGTACAAATTGGCTTGCTATATCCATATATATATGCATGGCGGAAGTCCAAGGCAGCCATGAAACCGGTCCTTTAAAGGGATTGAGGAATTGTGATCATACGGTGTGACTCAGGACTAGCTGATGCTAGGCAGTCAAAGTTTGCACCTTCCTGATTGGGCATGTAGCGCGCGGGATTCAGCAGTCCAATTTGCGATCTCAATTTCTAAGCAGCTTCTTTGTGGTTTTCCTAACTTGCAGCTTACCTCGGCATTGAGATTCCTGACTACATCTTACCATGCGGTCCTTGAGCATGGCAGGATGACTAGGGGTAATCTGCCAAATATGATGATTCGGTCCCCCAATATCCCTCAATTGATCGCTCTCCCTGTGAGATCCTTGAATCTTCTATCGAGTCCCCCAATGACGATATCCCCTTTCAAATCCATGGCGCCAGTCTCAATCATGTAATTCCTGTATATTTGCATACCCGATTCGAGCATTTCCAGCAAGTCAGCTTGCTGTTTCTCGAATTGATCATCCGGCAGTCTGAGCAGGGTACTGAGCGACATGTTCCCTTGCTGCCATGACTTCAATAGATCATTGAGCGCGATCTCAAAGGCGGTGTCTGCGCGGTGGTTCCATTTCGCCATCCCGCCAGTGTTCTCAGCTCTCTCCTTGCAGAATTGGCGTGTGCCCCCAAATGGTAGAACCTGCTTGATCAGTCGGATCTTGGATTGTTGATATATGTCATAAGGCGTCACAACCTCTGGCCAGGCATATTGAGCCCCTGTCAAATCTATGATATATTTGTCATCATTCTTCAATGCAATTCGAATAACGCTGTGCAAATAATCAGTTGCGTCAACCGCGCTTGGATTGCCGATCAGGCCTGTATTGTAGGCTTGGACCAGACGGAGTCGGATATTCTTTGTATTATGAATGACTTCGTCAACTTCGACGCAAAGTCCTGTAATGTCATTAGCTAATCTCAAAGTCTCAATTAATGTAAATAAATGAAGCTGACCCGTCAACAGGTCTTTGAGAAAGCCGTGCAGATGATCCAGAACCGCATTGCAGCTCTGGAATTCCAGGATGGCGTCGGCGTCTTGTTTGTCCGGAAATAAAGCTGAAGGGAAAGGATGGAGCGCACACTTGCTACCCTTGTACTCGCTAGGGGGTAGATCATCCAATAATTACCGAGTTTCTTTACCTCATTGATAATCATCTTATATTTGGTCCGAGTGAAGATGTGAGAGACAGCCTTGGCTAAATCGCCTGCCCGGTAGATGGCTTTCCGGGCTCTTGCCGCGCTGCACAGAGTCTTGTGGCTAGTCCAATCCTCCTTCTGGCATTCGGCTCCACAATAGCGAACTTCCATTTGCCCTTGCGATCGGTCTGGCATCCCTTTGCAGCCTGCGCAAATCATCTTTGCAGCTTTTCCGCAGTGGGAGCAAGCATGCGACTCGTGCGTCCCCATTAAGTCCATCTAGCTAGCCTCAAGTACAAGGATTGCTTCAAAAATGCTGGTGTTTGGCTGAGGACCACTAAATGATGAGAGGTAGAACAGGAAATTCCGATAGCAAGAAGCTGGGATCTCCTGTTGTTTAGACAAGATCGCAAATGAAGGAACTGCGAGCAACAGCTTGAGATGTTAATGAAACGGTTTTCTTATGAGGTGATGGGTTGAAGGGTCAAGAAAAGCTTGAGCTGCAATGATCAGTGAGACTCAATAATGAAGCTCTGATGGAGCTCATGAGGCAGCTGTGCTGGTGTGTATCATCTGAAAGGGGCTAAGGAGGCGGAAAACCCAGAAGCTTCTGCCCTTTCAAGCTTGGATGAGGGTCAAAGGAGTGAAACAATTCAGATCATGAGGTTGTTATAAGGTTTTTTTGAATACAACATCCGCCTACAGTTCCTAAAATGTGAATGATTTCACATCTCCTATTAATGAATGCTTGTTTCACAATCACTTCATCACTTCGCGTCGAGACCCGCAATAGAGATCGCCGTTTGTGCTCGCCGTGCATCTATCCTTCCATTATAGATTCCTCCAGATCTAATCATTAATGGTCCCTATCCCAAGCTATTCGTGAGATCGAAGCAATCTCCAGGCTAGCTTTCATCGTGGTTTATCAGAAATCCTCCAAGCGAACGAACTCTCCAGAATTGCAGAGCCTTGGCATAATGAGGCGCGGGTCAGTATGTCTCCTGCCAGTAGTATATGGACATTTGGCGTTGAGATTCGGTGATCGTTGTAATGATGAGGTGAGGAGAGTGACAGAGCCGTTAGAGAGTGACAAGGCTCCACTTTATGGTTACCTACCTTACCGAACCAAGGCTAGAGCGCCCTAAAGTTGACCGTGCTCATGGGTACCCGTCGGCTTATGCATCCGTCCCCAGCTTCAGGGACCCTAGCTAGATTAGGGCGGGGTTCTGGGCGTGGCTTGTACGGGGCGGTGCTCTTTCTTTCTATCAGCGACTTCCTCACTCAATGAGCAAGCCTCAATGGCTGAGACCAGGGCTGATAATCTCGGCTGATTTCGCCCCTTTCTAGTGCATCTGTGCTTGGGCGTCGCTGCAACGGGGATATGGGAGCTGTTACCTGATAAGGGTTATTTCGGCTGCTCATAGGGCATCCTCCAGAGCTTTTTGCTCCTTAACAAGCCCATAATCCTACACATCCTAAAACTTTCGAAGGCTGTTCTGTAGTCAATTCTGACATCAAATTCTACAAAAGTCATCAATTCGCGTCTCGCAATGGACCAACCTAGCCATGGGAAAGCCCCTATTTTTCCTTAGGGGGCTTGCCGCCTACCTACCAGCTTGCCTAACCTTGCCACTACCACCAAGCACCTCACTGTTGCCGGCACCCTATCGTGAAGACTTGCAAACATCGTCGTTGCTTTAGCATATATATAGATCTTTTCATCGCATCTTATTAGGTCCTTTGAATCCCGCGCGGACTTGCAGTATCTAGCCTCAGAAACTCCCCTGAATAGGGGACTGTCCGCAAACAGATCCGTAATGGACGGGCCATTTTCTTTTCAAAAGGCTACAAACTCGCCCACTATCGGGTCGCATATTGCGACTGGATCATATCAAGGCCGATTAGCTTCCTTGTGTGCGAAGTATCCCAATATTCGCTACCCAAACTTACAATTTCCATGGGCAAATGATTACAAACCTCCAGCCGGTATCGAGAAACTAGGGAAGGTCGCGGTTCTTGAATTTGAAGACAAACAGACTGTTAAAAGGACTGATATCATTGTCTCCCAAGACCTGCAAACGTTTCTGCAAAAGACGTCGAATGCCACAGATTCTGGTACCTCGCGTCGTCTATATCTTGTGGAAGCCTGGGATCCTGACATGATAGGCATAATCGGAGAACATTTCCAAATCAACCCGACATTGCTCGTAAGACAGTATCGCTGTGGCATGTGGGAGAAGGTCCATCAATCTGGGAATACGCCGTGCCTTCCAACGACTTTTGACCCCAAACAATCATTCTCCATCACATACTATGAGCCTCGCTTTTTTCTCCCGCATGTTGCCGGGCTTCAAGAGCGTACCTGGCGAGCGGCCGAGAATTTCCGTCATATTAGTCTTTCGCGTATCCTTGGTCAATTCGACGGCGTGGGTATAGTACATCGAAAAGTCTCGTACTGGTCGAGAAGGACTTGTAGTGGGGGCTGGGATGGTGAGTGGATGAGCAACCCGCTTAGGCCGCAGGAGTAACTGTCAGTAGCAATATTGTTCTTGGATCCTCCGGTGCGTGATGTCTTTATCGGGTCCCGACAGGAAGCCCAACAATTGTCAATGCCAGGTGAACCATATCAGGGTGGGTATCCTGACTTCATGAGATATAAGGACCTCAACGACACTTGCTCAACCCCTGGCCCATCGAGAGAGTCAATGCTCGAAGACTTATCCCACTACTGGACGCAGTATGCGAAAGATATACCCGTGCAAGATGATCCTATCATCGCTACTTTCTTCTTGAAGAAAATAGTTGCGTCCAATTACTTGTTACTGATTGGTTACATAGGAGCCCTTCTCAGCGAGCTCGACTATGACGTCTCGCGTAGGGATCGCCCTATCAGTAGGTTGCAAATCGAGTGGGTGGAAGAGCGTTGGAAAGAACTTCAAGCCTGGACCCGTCAATGTTCGAAATACTGTGAGAGCGTGGAAGAAACGATGTATAGCTTCGATATCCCCATGGAAAGCGAGGTTTCAAGATCCTGGGAGACCGGTGGCAACGACTTTTACATTATCCAGAGGAAGCTACTTAGCATGAGTAATAGGTGCAATGATCTCTTAGCTTCCTTCACAGGCCTTGCTGGCATCTTAGGGAACCGAAGAGTATTGAAGGAGGCGAACAGGTCTCTCCACGAGGCCAAGAGCGTAAAGACTCTCACATTCTTGGGCATGTTGTTCCTGCCTCTATCTCTGGCTTCATCACTTCTCAGCATGAGTGGAGACTTTTCGCCAGGAGCGTCTCAGTTCTGGATATACTTTGCAATAGCTATACCCTTAATATTGTGCGTGTTTGGTGTTGTGTTCCTTATTAAGATGGGGTATGGGGTTGACGGTGAGTGGTCGCTTGAGCATTGGAAGAACTCATTGGCAGGACTCATGAGGGGCAATAAGGAAATGATGCATGGTTGAACTGTTTGAATTGACGTGACTATGAGCACGGCAAGGGGATCGACCCAATCGACCTATTCTTTGAATCGCAGAAATTCCGTGGCTTACCTGGGACATTACAACTCTTTATTTTCTGCCATTTATTAACTTTTTTACAGCTTTATTTTTAAAGGTATATGGATAAAGCAACGATGAGATGACGTTCTACTTCGATGACGCTTCGATGACTTACCCTTCGTATCTCTGATGAAATATAGACTTGCCAAATTTTTGTTTGAGATATAAGAGTTCGCATCCTCACTGTGTAAAACCCCCAGCCGTACAGCCCCACAGATGCGCAAACCCTGAGATACCCAGAAATTAGAAGGTTGGCCCTAAAACTTTGGCCTAGATTCGCAAAGCCGAGAAGTTCCCCTATCATTGTAGAAGGGGCGAAGTGGGCCCTGAAGGCACTTTAAAGTTAAGAAGCTCTAGGGGCCATTCTCGGGTAGTTGAGGGGCGAACCCTTCCACACATAAGGTAGGTTTCAACGCTATCGCCCATACAGTTAAGGGGGCTTACACAGTAAGGGGGTGACCCCTTCTACGCACCGTGCTTGGCAAGCCCCTCAGAACCATCGTAGTACGTCTCGAGCCATGTCACCAACGTCCTTCAGCTTCTTGTCTATTCCCCAGACTGATCTTTGACTGACGGCAACCAACCGTGGACAGTAATGAAGAAAATTGTCTACGGAGTATGAGGAAGGAGAGGAAGCATGTCATCGCGTGGGGGCCATGTCGCCGAAGGATAGCCCTCCGCTTCCGATGGCGCCAGCCAGTCAGCTCTAGAACTGCAAGCTGATAGGCGCTAGAGATGAGCCGCATCGAAGCTGAATAATGGGGTTTCTGGTTGGAGGGGGGGGAGAGGAAAATAGTGCAATTGCTTTTACGCACGTTTCAATTCTTCTATAGCTTCCCATCCATGCTCTCGCTGATCTGCGCATTCCCGAAGTAATGGACAATTGCGCACCACTTAGCGCCCGCAATGGAACGAGAGATGGATCGAGACGACGAGAAACCTTTTGTGGTCGACCGAACGAACAGCTTCCCACATGACAGAGCCTACCCTTCGAGCGCGCCTCACGATCAGAACGTGGAAAAGAACACCGATGATGCTTTCTTCGGTCATCGTCGCCTGCATCGTCAAGGGACCACCGACATTGAAACTCGGAGATCGAACAAGCGTTTGCGCTATACCATTCCACTTCGGCACAAGAGGAAGCGTCAGAGGGACGAAGAGCAGGGCATACTTGATGAGAAGGGACAGGATGCAGGGAATCCCACAAGGCCAGGCCTAGAGCGAGAGATCTCTAGGGGAGGGGCACCATACGGTCCGGATGACCTTTACGAGATTATTTCTACACAGTTCTGGGTGCCGGATGATGAGGGCCAAGAGGTCGTTACTTTGACAGTCAAGGATGATACGGCAAACAGAAAGCAAGAAAAGCTGCGGTGTGAAAGCCGTTGGCGACATATCCAGAGCGAGGTAATAACGTTCCGCCAGTTCTATAAGGAGGTCATGAGGCTTCCAGGACTCGAAGACGATGAGCTTGCCCTGGCTGCGCGTCTACTGAATAAAGTCCGGAAGACCTGTGAGAAACAATTCATACACGGCCGTTATCTCAAGCCGATTGTCCTCGTCTACGATGGGGCAGATCCGGAGGAAGATTCCGAGGAGCCAAAGACTGCGACCTTCATCAGTTTGCCTATCTTCACTATCGATGTCCCGAAGCGTCATACGTCGACCAAGGAAAATGAAGGGCATCCTGTCCGTGCGCTTCTGCAATCCCGCTACCGACTGGAATCTACAAAAAATCGCGACAAGGGACAAGTCATAAGAAAGATCGAGCGCCATAGTGATCATGTTGTGCACGTTCCACAGATCTGGGCTTTAATCATAAACAAGCACACTATTATCACTTGTGCTGCCTTGAGTACTTCCACCTTGCGCGGAGATACTATCAGAATCATGAAGTACGCCGACGCACAATTGGACGAAGCGACTTGGTCAATCCATTTCGCTGACGCCCGAGGGACAGTATTCTATTTGCCTTTAAGATTCTGTAAAACTTGGTTTGGTCTTGTGAAGCAGATTACGACCGATTGTTTGCAAGACGAATATAACTTGATCCGAGATCAATTGCTCAAGAGTGGACCATTGTATGAACTAGTCACCGAGGATGGCGTTCCCGTTACCGCAGAATCTTGGCCAAGGATGATCGAGAATGAAAGAAGTGAGGTCATTCGACTTAAGCTGGTGGACAATGAGGCAGTATCCACTCGGTTGCTGGTTACCTATTGCGATGCAGACGGCAACGAGATGCCGTACGAATCCGACTCAAGCTCAGACGCCTCGTCTCTGTCTGGCCTCGATGATGTGGAGAGTGATGCTACCAATTACTCGAGCTCCCGTGCACCAAAGTTCGACAGGATTGCGCCCGCTGTAGACAAGCTGCAGAGTCTGCGAGGAAAGCTCGAGCAGGCTGAGTCCCAGGGAGACACTAAGCGAATTGAAAGCCTTAAAGATTACAAGATACCCAGTTTGGAGGACCGCATCTTAGCTTTAATTGCAGCAGATCTTGATCGGGAGAGAAACAAAACAACCCACAATACCAAGAGAGCCAGGATCGCAATGCCCGACCCTTACGACCATAGACGAGGCTCATCTGGTCGCATGCGTGAAAATGCTGTGCCGAGTACTGCAGCTGGCCACGCCTCAAGGCGTAGGTCCAGATCAAGGTCTGGGTCCCGTCCCAGACACACTCGTGGCGTGTCCCATTATTTTCAACCTACTCATGACACGTCTTTGAATGAGCCTGATCCGCGTACCAGGCCCAAAAGACCATCCATTGCATATAATCGGAGCAAGAGCTTCTCCCAGCCTCAGAGTATCTTCGGGGACTATTCATTTCCACCACGCTCTGGGCAGGCTTCACGCCGACAATCTTACGCTACAATCGCACCGTCACGTTTGACAATATCGCCGGGTCCTCTCCCATCTTCAAGGTCTCGCTGGGATATAGTTAGATCACGAGTTTTTAATGGCCCCGCTTTTAGTACTAATAGCACGCCAATATCACCCAAAACTGATAAAAAGGATATCTACTATAAGCCCTCAAACAAGCAATTGGCGAGGTCTCGCTGGGAATTTCTCAGGGCTCAGCTTTTGACGGGGACCGATTTCAGCCGAAGCAATGGCCAACCTAATGAACAGGATTCTGTTGAACCGGCGTCACCCCGTGTACGGGAGAAGTTGGCAAATGCTATGAAAGTTATGCTCGGGGAGGAAACACCTGGGTCACCTAAGATGGCCTCTGCGCTCTCCAAGCCCTTTGGTGTTCAGAAGGACCAAGCCGCGGAACAGCAAAGTAAACGGGTCAAGTTTACCAGACGCAGCCACGAAGCTAAGCCAAAGCTGAAAAGCTTGATCACCCGGGCACACAAGGAGGTCTCAAAATTGACATCGCCCCATGTTGCTACTGCGTCACCTGTACGAACGCTGAGGTCGCCAATAGTTCCCACGGAAAATCAAAACTTACCAATATTCCTCTGGTCAACAGTTCATAAGCCAGCTAGTGTCCCCGAAATCTCATTGGCGTCAAAAGTGGCGTCGATGGGTCGTTTACAGAGCACCGATCAGGCTCTCCTTGATAACATTGCTGCCAATGTCAGGAACACCACCTCGAAAGAAGAGCTTATACTTCGGACCGTCGTGCTTGAGATACATGCCAACCTACGAAAGCCAAAGAAGGTACCGCTAGAGTATGCTGATTTGTATGAACAAATTGCTGAAAAAACAATTGCCGACGTCAGTGGTTTGATTGCGACCATGGACTCGGCTGATAACCATATGAACGACATCGAGAGAGCCGATGGTTTCACTCCTCTCAACAGTCCGGGGATCGAAACACCTACCAATATAGACTCGGTTGAGACACGAAAGCGTTTGAAGGACGCTAGATCGGCAATACGAGACGTGGCAAGTCAGATCTTATATGCATTCGTACCAGAAGGATATGAAGCGACAGTTGTCTCCAAATATTGGGGAGCTATCTACCAGATTATTGACCAGAGAACCCGCGTATGTACCACGTATCTTTCTATCTGTCCATGCTGAACTATATCCAGGACGAGGCTATTCTGAATGCCATCACCGGTCGCTTGCTTGATATCCACGACCTAGTGCGAAGTATCCAGCTGGGTGTACGCACTGATGACGGTAGCAAGCAAGCAAGATATCAGATCCCTCGGGCGCTTCCGGCAGCTTTCCAACATCTCGTAATGCTGCTTGTGGTAGCTAGCACGGTACAGAATTGGAGTGATCACTCGTGGAATCAGATGCTGGCAACTTTTGACGAATGCGAGAGCCTATTCATTGAAGGCAGGAAACAGCTCATACTTATGATACATACCGACGACTACCGAGAATCGGCTGGGTTTCAAGCCGTGGACTCCGAAGCACTCCTATCACTCGTTCTCGCAAACCTAATCTCCCACCTTTCAGAGGAAAGAGAATTCCATCTCACAGAAGTCTACAGCGAGTATACCACGCGGATCCAATCCGTGGTCCGTGACCAAGCTTCCGTCAAAGTCTATGACGACATTAAACTCCTTCGTGAAGAACTCGACGTCATAAAAATTACTCTTAAGCAACAAGACGAAACCCTGCGCGACTTCCGTAGCACCATCACCGTCCCCGAAGGCGTCGCCAGCTTGAGCTTTTCGGTCATAGACCGTATCCTCGAAAGCGTGGAACAACGCATCGACGACTTCAACGAGCTGCAAGGCCAAGCCGAAACAGCCCGCTTCCTCGCTGCTCAATCAATCTCGTTGAAGGCGGAATCAAACAACAAAGCTATCATAGTATTCACCGTTGTAACAATTATATTTCTTCCGTTGTCATTCGTAACAAGCTATTTGGGAATGAATACTAGTGATCTTAGGAACATGCAAAGTACGCAGACGCTATTCTGGGCGATTGGGGCACCGGTTGCATTTGTGGTACTGAGCGCAGCGGTGGTGGCGGCATTTTATGGGACTCTTACACAGAGAATCACTGGCAGGGCCTGGAAGGGGAAGGAGAAGGCGGAGTAATTGTTTAATAGCTATAATTGTGTCGTTACTATACGTAATGTAGAAACTTGTGTGTTTGAGAGAATGGAGCGAACACCTGCCAATTCCCTGGTTACAAGCCTGCCCAAATTATTGATCCAAATTGAAGTTTAAAATCTTTTGATAAGAAGATTTGGGTGTTGATAAACATCCCATGCGCGAAGACCTTGAGAAATCTAGAAGACTGCGCCCTTGAATGCCTCCAAATACATGACTTATGCTCCATTCTCTTACAGGAGCAACATGTTGAAGCTAACACAGAAAAGGAAAAATAGATTGCAGCATGTTGGGTTTGAGCTGTGTTGCTGTTTAATGGTGGTTACTCGTAAGATTTGGGGTCTACCGATAAACATGCATCTCAAGTCCTGCTCTAATCACGAAGAGCATTATAGATTGTCATAGAAGTGTTTAGAACTTGCTGGTCTTGCAAGAGAATAGATCATAAGTGACTTATATAGCGGAAGCTCCTGCCAATTTACTAATCCTGTATTTTCCCATAAAACGACGTTGTAATGTGTGAATACCGTTAAGAAAGAACTTCCGCGCTTGATGAGCGCTAGAGGAAAAGACACACTCCGTGCTCTGAATTTCAAGCATCAAGCCGTTTGTCGTGTTTGTAATATCGCCCGCTCTCTTTGCATGACTTATGCTTCATTCTTCTTCAAGAGGATCCAATCCTAGTTCCATGGCTAGTCGTTGCTTATTTTGCTTTCGTATCTCGTCCTGCCTCCGCTTGATCTCCTCCCGAAAAGCAACGACTGCCGGACGGTTCTCCGGTGCATTTGCGCGGCGAACTTCCATCCATCTCGCAAATTTTTCCTTCTCCTTCTTTTCCCATAATAGTAACGCAGTCGCATACTCGCCACTTGGATTCCTTCTGGCTGCAAAGCTCAAAATAGTTTGCAGTAAGTCTAGATTCTCCTTGTCCCATGCCCTCAGCAAGGCATCGTTACCGTAGCCCTCTATCCGCTCAGTGTGATCCAAAAAGGAGCAGTGAGGACCAGGTTGTTGGGGAACGATCTGAGCTCCAGCATCAAGTAGGAGCTCGATGATGTGAGGTGGCTGAGACTGACTTACCGCATTGCTTAAAGCGGTATCTCCGTCGCCATCTTGGCTGTTAATGTCGGTAGTGGTGGGCAGGAGCAGCTCACAGACCTCCGGCTTTGAAGAGCATGCTGCATCAGATAGAGCATTGTTTCCATGCAAGGTTAGAATATTAGGGTCGGCCCCCAAGGTGAGGAGTGCTTCAACAGTCTTTTCATGCCCTTCCAGTGCGGCTCTATGCACAGCTGTATGTCCACTAACATCGATCGCGCTCAAAGCGCTACCAGCATCTACCAACAGCGCGACCACATCGGTATGGCCTCCGACCGCAGCGAGGTGTAGTGAAGTGACTCCCTCTGAGCTCGGGGCCTCCACATCGGCATTATAGGCAAGTAGCAACTTAGTAGTACTCTCGTGACCCTCTCTAGCAGCTTTATGCAATGCAGTCCATCCTCGTTTATCACGAGCATGCACATTGCCATTACAGGTAAGCGGCAAATCAGCGACTTCATTGTGACTATTCTTAGCAGTGTGATGCAGAGCTGTCCATCCATCGTCATCAGTGATGTTGGGGTTTGCACTGTGGCTGAGGATTAGCTCTACGATCTTGGGAGAACCATTTTCAGCAGCGTACGCCAATGCCGTCCAACCAGACATCGAGCGAAGATTGGTGTTGGCTCCGGAGAAGATAAGCAATCTGGCGACATCTTCGTGCTTTTGTACCTGAGTGGTTGATCCCAATGGCGTCCCTGGTGGTTTGGATATTTGCAATTGAGGCTCTGAGATGAGTTCTAGATTTCTAACTGCTGCCATGAGAGGCGTGATCCCATCCGCATCCTGGACGTCTATGGAAGCTCCGTGTTCCAGCAGTAATCTCGCAACGCCCAAATTGCCAAAATGAGCAGCATACAACAACGGTGTATCGCCCGTAGCAGTACGAAAGTTCACATCCAACCCGTATTCAAGCATCAGCTGTGCCATTTTCAATGATTGTTCGGGGGTTGATCGAATCTTTGTCGCCATAATCAACATACTAGTTGTCTTGTGTTTGGTTGAAAGCACAAGAGTAGCCCTGGCCTTTTTCTGAAGCAACAGATGGACGACTTCCAGATTCTCATTCACCACGGCAAGAGCGATTGCAGTGTTACCCCAGTCATCTACCAAATCCACATCCGCACCATGCTCAACTAACATTTGGACGAGAGATAGAGCATCTTTGCATCCATCTAAAATAATTGAATGCAGCGGAAAGCGTACATCTGCATCCAGTGCAAGAGAAGGACTAGCGCCTTTGCCCAACAAGAGCTTGGTAATGGTGGTATCTCGGTGTTGCAAAGCTATGCAGAGTGCGTTGGTCTTTGGTGTACCTTGACTGTAATAGTCAATTACAGCTCCTTGATCGATTAACCGCTCTACAATTCCGCTGTCACCTCCAATACAAGCATGCTGGAGTCCTGTCCCCAACAACTTCTTATTTTTCTTATTGGCCGCGGGCAACAGACGGACATTGATCAAGTGTGGTTGGGTTTTTGTCCAGGTGTCAACAAAGGACACTAACCCATATTGGCATGCCGAGAAGAAGATTCTGGGATTCACCGACTCCCATGGCTGGAGAATAAGTTTTTGTTGTAATCGCACCTCGAGGTCCTTCAAGGGCAGTTTTCCTCGGTATTCTCTGCTGCTGCTTACGAAGAACCCCCATTTATCTTGGACCCAAGCGAGTGTCCTTTCAAGTCTTGTTCGGCTGTTTGCCCGTGAAGGCTGTACATACCAGAAAGATATATCCGTTGTACCGCCATCTCCAGACCAAGTTTTGCAATCCGTCTGCTTTTGCTGCAACTCTGATGGAAGGAATGTTTGATCTTTCTTGTGGATTTGGTCTGGAACATGCAATAATAAGGAAATGCAATGCTCTGCTACACGGGAATTGTTCAGGTCTTGGGACGCATAATATCCATTTTCATGCATTAGGAGATAATCTTGTACGGATGTGTGGGCGAAGCGAAAGACGCTGCTAGTGCTGTCGAACACAACAAGGTTAAAGCAAAGCTCGGTGACAGCTTCATGCCCTTGGACTGCCCGGGCTCTATTGACTGGTCCACTAGCAGACCAACCTGCGTCTGATCCGCTAGAGTAATCATCTTCGTCATTGGACTCATTCCCACCAGAGCTATTGTCCTCGTAATTGGACTCATTCCCACCAGAGCTATCGTCCTCGTCACTGGACCCATCCGCGCCAGAGCTATCGTCTTCGTCAATGGACTCATCCGCACCAGAGCTATCATCTTCGTCACAGGACTCATCCCCTTCATTGGCAAACAGCATTTGAGCAAAAACTGTGGCGTCAGGGCGGATTGGCAGAAGAAGAAAGCTCAGCGCAACGTCCAGAATTCGGCGCTGCTCAGGGCCATACGGCTCTGTCCTTCGCCGGAAAAGCTCACCATACATATCAATAAGTTTCGGTGGGAGCTGTCCAAGCCTGTGTTCAATATCACGCTGTGTCTTAAGCGTGCAGAGATACTCGAGTTGAATGGACACCCAACGAAACCTAGATATTACAAGTCAATAGACTTCTGGGCACTTAAGACGCAATTGCGTGTATTACTACGCCCTCACTCAACGTTAAGAAAGGGGAGAGCCACATACATCCCTTGGGCACCTTGCGATAGTCGGTCGATTATTTTTGCTTGCAACCCTTTCGGCACCCCGTTGCTACCCAGAATCCGTAGTTTTTTTCGTTGAATCAACTGGGACAGCTGGACTTTGACATATCCATTGATATCTTGTTGGTTGCGGTTTTCTTCGACATGAATCTCAAACTGCTTATGCTTGTGCAACAACATGCCCAACGGCACATCATCTCTAGTAGATATTAGTAACTTCACGCACGCAACACCCGATCTCTCGGCGATCAAGCTCAAAGCATCCATGATCTTGTCTCTCTCGTCGCTTTCACATTCATCCAGAGCATCAAGGAAAATTATCATCCTCCTACGATCAATAGCGTACTTTGACATTATGGCACAACAATCTTCCCCAGCTAAATGTCTAGACGCGAATCCGTTGACTTCTGCCGCCTTGAATGCGCGTACCACGTACCGAGGTATCATTCTTGGCATGCTGGGGGTTCCACCACTTGAACCCTGCTTGACGAGGCAACGAATGATGGATTCAGAATCTGCACGCTCCGGCTCGGCTGGATTATTAGAACAGTGGAAGTAGAATACGCTCGCATCTAGAGAGCCAGTGCCACGATTTAGGGCATCTTCAACAGCTAGAGACCTGTGTTAGGGCAATTATCAGTAAGACGAAAATAAGAAGTGCAGAAGAATGTGAGTATGAGCACATACATGAGTTTGCTTTTGCCACAACCGGGTGGTCCACGAAGCCATAAAAGCGATGTCTCATCAGAGGCCTTCCATGTCCTATAGACATCATCCTGGAGGAACCAACCTCCTGTTCCCTCCTGTACTTCTTTGCGGGCTGCAGTCTGATGATCGTGATAAGGTATGGTTGATAACCACCTTAAAATCGCCGTACGATCATACTGCTCATATTCTTCACCTTCTATGAAAGCGACCGCTTTTCGGACTCTTATGATAAGGCGGATAGCGCGGGCTAAGGATGACAACGTTCGAACTTTCTGGCTGACCACCAGTTCCTGAACACCATGAAGAGTAATTTCGCTGTTGGTTAATTTGCCACGTTGTTGACGCAGGAGGTCCTCAAGCTGACTTCTCAAAATAGCCATAGATTCTGTGTGAGATTTAGACAGATGCTCGATAGATTCACGGGTTATTTGTTGTAATTGTGTGTTGATGAATGTAGAGACAACGAGAATTTTCTGAAACTGGGATGCTGCTAGGCTAAGGTTTTTCGTAATGTCCTTGGTTGGTTTGTGAAGACCGGCGGCAAGGCGTACTGCCATAAGATAAGCCCAAATAGACTAGTCAGTCACCATGAAGGAAGAGGTTGCAGGACTTGAGCTTCGTTGCTGTCTTGCAATGATGTATGATTAGGAGATTACCGATTGCCAACTTACTTGCAGAACTAGTCTCAAAATACTGCCGAGCTTTTAGCATAAATTGAAGGATCGTGGAATAGAGATCGATGATGCGATGTTCAATTTCGGATTTTTCCTCGTAGGTCTCATCCCTGAGAAAGCGACGCTCCACCTTCGTACAAAAGTAGATATAAAAAGGTAGCTCGTCAAACCCATTTATAAAACCAGCGGCCCTTTCACTGTTATTGACCATAATCTAGTAAAAACGCATCTCAGAGTTAGAGTGGCAAGATAGATTCACATGCCGCTTGGCGTACCTGGAGTAGGAATCGCATGGCCGCCCAAGGTAGGGCGGCGTGTCCAGGGTCATACGTCACAATAGTGTCACCAATGGCAACAAACTCTTGGACCCAATAAATGACTTTATCAAAATGCACTCGCATATTGATGTCGCCGCGTTGCCGTTTGATCGTCCATTTCCTGTCTGCTTTCCCTCGAGCTTCGGCAATCGAAGTTCTCACATTTTCGATTGTGACTGGAATTCCAAGCCCCAACCTGAGTGTCTGCTGGTCGTTGCTTGGTAACTTCGCAAAAGCGACATCCCAGAGATTTCTGTAGTGGTCAGCGTTGTAGAGTAAGGTTGTTGTAAGGGCAAGATGAAACGGACAAGTTGACAGGGACCGAGTGAACTGCATCCGAAGCCATCGCAGCGCACACCAAGCCACTGATGTCTTGATTGCGAAGAGTACCCTTTGACAATTAAGGCTTACCTATTGCTAGTGATGAGACTACGAAGGCAGAAACGTTGCCTAGGCTGACCACTAGTTCGGACCCTTGGCGCCTAAAATGGTGGCGGGTAGCGCGTTTGCATAGCCTATCCTAGCCTTGGTCCTTCGTATCTACTACAATTAACCCCGTCTGAATGTGAGACCGGCTATTTGCTCCCAGAAACCCTTAGAAGTTGGATTGCCTTAGTATAAATTGAAGCACTAAAGGTTTCTTGAAGATCAAGTCTTTGCATGAAAAGACCTCCCAAGAACGTTTCAAAAGCACCCCAAAACCTCACGTTGAGGGGCTTCGACCCCAGATTTTTTACCGGGCGAAGTTATGTTCTAGCTTCTAGCCTCCATCGGCTCTAGAGCACCTGTAACGCCTTGTTGCAGCATACAGCCCTCATTGAGTAGGTATTTTCAGAGCGTTCTATGATAGGGTAAAGCCCAGATTATCGATGTTGGCCAACTAGTACATTGGACATTGCAAATCAGTCGATCAGCCCAGAAGATGGTTCTTCCATCATTTTTGTAACTACTGGACTGTCATTTCCAAGGATATCTGCCATCCCACCAGGTTTCTATGAAGAAGGTTGAAGTACAGGTTTCCGCAGGCTTGACATATCTTGGAGAATGAATCCTCTCCTCGGCTATATACTATGGGGGATATAGCAAGTCCAAGATTGAGTGGTGACCAGATAATAGAGCACTTCAACATCGCAAGCGCCTTGGATGGCACAAGGTGAGAGTGTTACGGAGGCATTTCGGCAAAAGTAAGGCGATATACCCCTGATATTCGGCCACATCCGACTGAAAGAGGGCTTCATACAGCTTTTTCAACCTTTTTTAATCACACCAATCACTGCAATTACTGGAACTACTGCCTTTGAAATACAATAGAAGAGGAAAAAACTCCCTGAAATCCGATGAAAACCCAATTGAAATAACGCCCGTGTGTCCCGGAACCCTCCGCCGACAAGCCCCATGCCAACCAAACCCCCTACCTCCCCCGCCTCCGTCCCTAGAGTCTCCCTTCGGCACCTTTCTCGCCATGTTAACCTTCGTGCCATCAACCTTTGCTTTTACCTAGTCGACTGCGACTCCAGATACCTCCACGCACCCCACAACAGCGCTCGATTTGCGGACATGCACCGAAGTCAGTCAACGCAAAGAGCACCATCGTTAGGCGCACGGTGTAGGCTAGATCTGATCACAGCTATTCTTCTTAGCTTTCCTCCTCTTCCTGTGGGTCAACAGAGGGTGTAGGAACTGGGAAGTTGAAGTCTGAAAAACACATTAGCGCTTGAAGATCAACACAGAGGGTCGTCAGGGTATCTTACCGAAGCCAGAACTACCTGGTATACCAGAAGGAACCGACTGGGGTGCAGATGGAGCTCCTCTGGAAGGCTCAGGACCATCAAAAAACATGAAGTTGAGTTTCGGACCAAGTCCAGCGTCGTAAGCAGCCTCTTCCTCTCGGCGTTGCTGCGTATAGTGATTGGGCTTAGACTTGGGTTTTCGCGGGCCTCGTGGTACCATCCCCTTTGATCGAGAGGCAGGGGTGAGTATCGGTCTAACGGGAGGTGCCTGTGTATATTGCAGGGTAGCCAATGGTACGGACGCTTGAGCAGGCGTTGAGATGGGCGTCAGATGGGGATCAAGCACAGGTGTTGGGTCTGACTCTGGCTCTTGGGGCTCTAGCGCGGGCTCTAGTGGTGGTGAGGTTGGTGAGGTCTGCAGAGGTACCGCAGAGTCAGCTGCTAGCTGCTGGTCGAAGTATTCGGTCATAGCTTCCAGCGTCGGTGGCGTAACAGTGGCAAGCCATTCTTCAAACGCTTCTTCGTCAAACGCACCTTCCGTCATCTTCGGCTCATGCTCCGATGCTGGTAAGGTCTGTGACATTTGAGCAGATGCAGCAGGACCCTCTGCCACAACCTGTTGAATGCCTTGGCTGACGCTGGCTCGCAAGTCTTCCAGTTCCTCCTTGGTGCGCAATAGGTCGCTGTCCCGTTCATCCAATCGGCTTTGTAGCTGCTTTTGAGTGTCTTTGTGTTCTTCCAAGCGTGCCTCATATGCTTTCTCACATCGCTTGACAACATCATTCTCGCGTTGCTGCAGCGCCCTGGTGAACTCTTTCTCCCTCTGCTCTTGCTCGCAGGCAACTCGCTCGGCGGCGCGGTTCAATGCCTTCACGTTCTCATCTGCTTGGCCCGCTCTCGATTTCCACTGGTCTACTTGCTGGCTCAACTTCTCTTCTCCAACACGCCATTTGGCTAAGTGCTCGTTGAACGCTCCCTCGCACTTCTGGTAGAGCTCTTCCTCACGGTTCTGCATTTCTGTCGCATACTCATTCTGGAGACGTTGCAGCTCAATATTGTGCTCCTTGCGGACAGCTTGTAGCTCCGTGGTATGCTCATTACGAACGCGTTGCATTTCAGAGGTTGCGAGGGTCAGACGGTTCTGTAGTTCGGGGTCGCGTGGTAGTCGAGCTTGCTTCTGGGCATGCACCAACTTCTTGCCCAGAGAGTCAATGTGAGCTCGCAAGTCTTCGGCACATGCTTCCAGATGATGAACCTTGGACTGAGCAGTTTGCATGTTCCCATCATGCTCCAGTTTCAAGTCGAAGATTTCCATCCTGTGTGCCCTCTCCATGTCTTCGACCAAGATCCGCGCCTTCGTGAGCTCTTGACGGTCTGCCACAGACTTCCTCCCGTATCGGTCGGATTTGCGCCGTGCGCCTGCTACCTCTCTCTGAGCCTCTGCCTTGCATTTGGCAAGCTCCACTCGTGCGTTGTCCAACTCGCTTCCGGTCTGGGTTTTGACACGCTGAAGTTCTGCACGCGTGTTATCGAGTAGACTCTGTGCTGCTGCCTCCGCGGTCCTGGCCTCTTCCAACTGGGCGGTCACCGAATCAAGGGCGTCTCGAGCGTCATCTCTCTCGCTGTGGAGAGTGCGTACTTGCTCCGCCATCTGCGAGTAGATCTTAGGGTCGATACGGGACTTCGTTGCAATCTCTTTTTTCAGATTGGAGATCTCAGATGCGGAGACCTTTAGTCTCTCCTTGCAATCTGTCTTTGCGGCCTCGAGGTTAGACTCCGCCCGGTCTTTCTTCTCTTCGGCCAAGTGCTGCAAATCCTGAGCGTTCGTAACCATCAAATCGGCCTTCTCTGCAGCCTCGAGCCTTCGTTCTTCAGCACGATTACGAGCCGCAAGAGCATTGTCTAGCTTCCCCTCCAATACATCGACTTCTTGCTCCAATGCTACACTCTTCTCTCTGAGCTGAAGATGTTCTCGAGGGATCCATGTGATGTATTGCTGCAAAGTCTTGATGGTCTTCTGTTGGTGATCGACGTCTGCATCCTGACGTTCTTTGGCCTTCTTCGCTTGTCTTGCTTCTAGCTTGGCCGCGTATGCTGCATCTTTGTGCACGTGCATTTCCTGGCTGAGCTTGCGGACCCACTCTGCAGAGCTTATGGTCTGCCTTCGCAGATACTTGATCTCTTGCTCCAAATGTGCGGTTGGTGAAGGCTTAGGGACAGTGGAAGAGCGATGGGAAAGTAGGATCCTAGCGCCAGCGTCAATACACTCTACAGGCCAACGGGATACTGTGATGACCAACCTGGTTGTCACTTTCACAGAGCAGCTGACACGGTGCACTATTCTTGCTGCTTTGGAAACAAAGAACCTGAAGGATGCCAGGAGAGCGAAGGTTATCAGCGAACAAAGACGCCTTAGAGCTTGACTGAGAAGAGCTACAAGCGATATTGCTGTCTTGTTAATGGAAGAACTGAAATCTTCCATCTCTTCCGTGAGATCGATCTTTATAAGACCGAGTGGGGCGGCGATTCCAAATACGAGTAGTGATAGTATGCAGATAAAGAGGGACGACAGCCCCAAGAAGACAGCAATCTGGCCTGAGAGGAGAGACATTTTGGTGCTGGGCAAAAGGTGTTGGTGCTGAGAAAAAGGTGTCAGTGAGCAGCGCGAATAGTGTTGTTGCAATGAGTGAGACGAAGGACAGAAGTCGGAAGATCTTGTGGGCGATATATATCGACGATAACACATCGAAGTGTTGAAGAAAAGCGGGGGTTTCCCCTCTCATTTCGAAATTTGACCCTCAACATGACGCTTCCTTGAAAAGACTTCAACAAAGTCACTCACCGCAACAGGAGCTGTTTCATCGACGGTGGCAACGACTCGCTAAGGCAATTCGACCCGGAAAAATGATACCGCAATTCGACACGGTCTTGAGAATCTCATAGATGATTTGTCAATTCTAGTCCTTCACTTGCCGGTCGGATATTAGACCAGTATGCAGGGTTCTTTGATCCGGCCTGTTCTTGTGCATCGAGTGACTGCGAGCGAATTAGAATCGTCTATCACTTCGATGATGTCGTTGTTCGATACTGGGGTCATTCACTTGCCCCAACAAAGCGTCACCTTGGTGTGGGTGCACGTCATCTGCTCGCCGTAACAATTCCGCTACTTACTTTTGCTGGTGTGCTCGCCGTAACAATTCCGCTACTTACTTTTGCTGGTGCTGAATCACATAGCCCGGGGTCCGGCGGTGCTCTTTCTACCAGGAGTGGCTCTGCTGTGGGCCCGTGGGCAGGGTGCGTGAATCGAGATACTATATATTTTATATATATATATATATATTTAGACGGTAAGCCCAATGACAAAGAGGTACAAAGGTGTTGGAGGAGAGACTCCTTTAGATCACCCTGGCGAATACTCAGGAAAGATGGTTCTTTGGGGGAAAAGGACCCTTCTCAGTATTGCAGGACTAATAAGTCAACATGTGGCCCAATTCTTGTAGGAGAGCTCACACTGTGTTGCAGATTGGTGAAGTAGGAGGCATGGACACTAAAATTCATCATCTCTGGCACGTGAAAGGATTCGGCTTTGTGTCGCAACAAGCTTCATCAGCATACGTGAACAGCAGGCTTCACACTCTTCGGCTGGCCACAGATTTGAGTCCTGTATTATCCTATTTTAAGAGTGCATGCCAACATTATAGTAATTCTAACATCGACTAGTGAATAGGACCCGCTCTCGCGATGTCTAGTCCTGTCAGCTTGACAATTGAAGGTAGTCCCAGCTTGAGGTCAATGCCGTAGCCAGGAAACTAGTGGTATCTAAATACTCTAAAGAATAGATTGCAACATGGAAAAGCTCCAGACGACCGTGTTACAAGTCTATGAAAATGTTCGGAATCAACCATGTGTCCCTTTTTGCTTAAATCACCCGTAAATCAGAAACATGGAAATCAAACAGCTCAAAAGAAGCTTGTTATATTCGTCGAGGAGCTGGTACTCAAAGTAACTTGCAAGGCATTGTGAGAATGTTCAAGCATCCTAGATGAACAATGAGTCTTGAACTCTCCGAACTAAAATTCGGCTAAGTGTGGAATGGCATCCTGACACCTTACTACAGTATAGAACGCCGGAAATCTAGTGATGGGTTCGGAATGAATTTGTAAGGCATTGAAGTAGCGATCAGATTTTTCGGATTGTTCCCACGTCTTCATATCTTCATATCGCAAGGGATGTTCATGGAATGAAGGCGTGATAACACGAAACGCACCTATTGCAGCTCTACAGCGCCAAAAATACGAGGAAGGAGACCGTCATTGTACGTCGAAAGACATAACAAAGAGTACTCACAGACGTCGTCAACACATACAACAAGCCAGCCTCTTCAACTTGAAGACTTAACGCAGGCCATTTACGATACATCCTCGAGTCGGAAAACGTAATAATCCATGCATTTTAAATTATAATACGCAAGCTAACAACAAGAACGACGGCGATAGATAGGAAATAAACTCCGAAAAAGGCAGACCCAAACATGAACAAAAGAAAACCTGCTAATGCATTACCCATGTTCCTCCGCAATATTCCTCTTCCCTTGACCCTGCCTTTGCATTTCCCTATGGTAAAAAATCCAAACGTAGCCGCTACACGATGTTATTCCTCCCCTCCTTCCATGCTGATCAGCACTCAACCCTCGCTTACTCCGCTCCACCCTCCTCCTTCCCTGCCTCATCCTTCCCTCCCTCCTCCTTCCCTCCCTCCTCCTTCTGCGCATTCTCTCTCAGAAAATCAGGCAATTGCGGCCGCTCTTGGGTTCTAGAGCCACCAGCATTGCCACGACCACGCGCATTGAAATTGCCTCGATTAGGCCTCGGTCTCGGTGCGATAAAGCATGGGTCCAGACCCGGTGGTCTACCACCATTTCGTCGCATAGCTCTGGGAGCCGTAGGGGCACCTTCTACTAAAGATGGGGGAGGCGCAGGCCAGTTGATCTCTGGGGTGCCGGGCGCTCCGGGCTTGAGACCGCGGTAGTTGTGGCGTTTGGGTGGGGCGGGGTTCGAAGGGCCGGTGGGTGGTGTGGGTGGCTGACCAACATTTTCGGGCGTTTCTGGGTGGGAAGCGAGCGATGGTGCGGAAGGGGTGGGTGATTGACCAGTCATATCGGGTGTTCTTGTGCGTCGACCGAGCTCTGGTGCAGAGGGGGTAGGGGATGGTACCGGCTGAAAGGGACTAGGTTGACTGGGACCAGGAACGAATGCAGGTTGTTGGGGGTTAAACTGCTGGGAGGGCGCCCTTATGGTTGTAAGCGCTGCCATTCTACGGTCTAGAAAACACGGGTCAGTTATCATGTTGTATGCCAGTTCTCACATTTACTTACCGAGTTCTTCCGCCGATAATGGCGTCGTCTCTTCATCCTCCGCCGGTAATCCCATCATTGTCCTTCTGCTCCGCTCGGCCATCCTCTTGTTGACCTCCTCTAGATTTCGGGCAGGCTCCCCTTCAAGCTTTTGCTTCTTGAAAGGGGTGTGCTGGTGTGGTGTTGGCGGCAACGGAGAAAGTGAGGGGCCCAAGGGCGTAGCAGGAAGGGAAGTATGCTGGTATGGTGCTGTCGGATATGGAGAAGGTGATTGGGGAAAAGGAGTAGCAGGAAGGGAGGTATACGGGGTGAAGGTAAGTGTTGAGTCACTGGATCCTCCTCGAGAAGGTGTGAACTCCTTTGCGGCGGGGTTGAAAGCTGAAGCGGATTCCTCATCCTCCGTCTTCTTTGCAAGGGCTGCCTTTAGAGTCGCGACCTCACTGACGCTTTGGCTCTTCGCAGCGATAAGATCTTTCTCCATCTCTTCCTTCTTTGCAAGAGCTTCCTTCAGAGTGGCAATCTCACGGGCGCTTTGGTCCTTCGCAGCGATAAGTTCTTTCTCCATTTTCTCATGGGCTGTCTTGAGCTCGCTGATCTCACTGTGGGTGCCCGCTTTTGCTATCTCTAACAGCCGCTTCTTTGCCCTCTCCGCATTGTTGTTAGCCGTGGCAACCGCTCTATCGATCATGTCGTTAGTGGTCGCCTCTCTCTCATTGAACTGGCTCTCCCAGTATTTGCGCTGTGCCTTCAGCTTTGTGATTTCCTTCACAGCGTTCTCAGCCTCCGTACGCCCCTCATTCGCCGTCTTGTCGCGGTCATCGACCATGCACTGTAGGTTGGTTTCCAGCGTTGCTATCTTATCGGCCGCTTCACTCAGATCATATTCAGATTTATTGAGTTTCTTGTCGGCTTCCTCGAGCTTCGTCTGGCTGTCTTCCATTGCGTGGCCATGCTTCGTGGATATTTCTTCCAGATCTGCCTCCAGCTCTTGAACCTTCTGGATGGAACTTTTGAGTCTGGTGTCGACCTCCTCAAGCTTCCGGTCGCGATCCTCAATCATGTCCCTCAGCTTTCCTTCCAGGCTGGTGATCGTCTTCTTTGCGTGACCGAGCTCCGTACGGACGTTGTTGATCGCCTGCTTGCCTTCAACGATGATGTTCGTAATCATCGCTTCCAGATTGTTGATTCGGTACTGAATTTTGTCGGCTAGCTTATGAAGAACACGAATGGTGGCTCTAGTGATCTGCATGGTCGAGCTGTTTGTAGGAGCTTTGTCATCGACGCGCTCGTCAGGAGTGGGTGATTTCGGGTGGCCAAGGATTATTCTCAGCGCTTGGTCGATGTTATTTCCGAAATAAGCGATGGCCATGACGAACAGCAGTTGGACCGTAAGCTCTGCGATAAGCTCGCCGCATTGCTCTGTAAGAAAGTGGATGATGACTTGAAGAATTGACCATAGCGACAGAAACACGGTCCACAATGGACTTAGTGTTGACTGGTCGGTGGAAGGGAGGCGAGACATCGTGATAGTAGCTGTGGCATTTTGTGCAAGGTTGGGCATCGGAAGCAGTGTTTGTGGTGTTGGATATGTTGAGAGTGCTGAAAGAACGGCGGGGGTATACCGAGCTGGTCTTTCTGGTACAGGGGTTCCAGTCCCGCCATACTGCGAGACCTTGCTGATCAGTTTCGCGGCCGCCACGTACAAGAACCCTCCGAGGCCAACTTGTCCAATCGCCTTGTAACCTGGCATTTTGAGTCTATAACAGAAATGCGGGTGTGTTGGAGATTGTGAAGTAATACAGGCGACGAGATTGCAATGAATGTGGATGGTGGTGATTTATTGGGGTCTCGAGAGTGTTGATGTTCAAGTGATGAGATTCTTGAAGCAAGAAGGTATGTTGAAGATATATATATATATATATATCTTCCTTGTGAGATGGTGGTTGGGAAAGCTGAAACGAGGATAATGGGCTCATTTACCCCTCCTCGGAAAGTGTGTGCAACACAACACAATGATGGTCATTCACTCCACTGGGAGCCAATCACAACCAGGGACTTGTGAGAGCGACAGTCGCTAGTCCCGCGTGATAGGCAGACATTTGGAATAACACAAACGGATCATCGGGAGCAATAAGTGACAATGTTAGTGAATGATGTCCCACCAAAGCAAACACTCGGAACGACACTCCAGGGTCTTCAATTTGTGTCAGTCACAATAGCAAAGCTAACCTACCGTGGTCCATGCTATCCAGTGATCCTCATCCGTAATTTGTACAACACTTCTCATTTCCATGCCCTGGCCTCCGCCTTCACTAGCGGCTCATCTTCTTTCGGAAAATGCGAGGTGAGCAAGTGACAGTATCAGCGCTAGCTCAGCGCGCTCATATAATGCAGGATTTCAGCTCATGATACCTTTCATCATATTGCTACTTCTTCACTCTCTTACCACCCCCCCTACCGCCAGCACCCTCGTCCTGCAATCTTCTTTTCTTACCCTCCCGTCTCCAATACTCATCTCGTTCCTTCTTCTCCCTTTCAGTCCTCTTCTCCTCATTCTCCTTCACTTTGCGCCTGTACGGCTCCTTCCTTTCCTCCTGTCTACGCCTCCTCTTCTCCACTTTCTCTTTCCGAAGCGTCGTGATCTTCTGCATCAGATCCCGCGCTCGTTTCTCCTCGCCACCCAACACAACGGCTCGCTTTTGCAAGTAAGTTTGCTTGCGCTGGGGAGCCATATGCGTGATCTGTGATTTGAATGGTAATTCGGCGGCAAGGGCACGTGGCACCCGAAGGGGATTGAAGTGACGAGTGGGGCGTTCGATAGGCTTGTAAGCACTATCTTTCTGTTTCGGGGTTGGGAGGGATTGAGAGGCACGAATCTGGCCGGTTAAGCGCATGCCCTGCCAGCCACCTTCGTCTGTTCCCCCCGTGGTGTCTTCGGCGTTGGATTCGAGAAGGTTTGTCACGGGATTGTAGAATCTATGGGGTTTAACAGGGTACCAGGCTCGTAGAAAGACGATGTCACTCATCAGGACCTTGTCCTCGAACGTAGCGCGGAAATAGCCTTCTGGCTTGCTCAAGGCGCGCTTGATCTGCCCACGTATGCCCGAGACAGTACGAATGCTAGCACCTTCAAATTTGGCAATCTCAAGAGACGTGCTGAACATGTCGCGTATGAAAGCAGTGTTCCGGAAGATTTTATAGGGCGTGCCGGTCAGTTTGAGCTTCTTCACAATCTCAGTATTCTCATCGACATTAAGAACAACACCAGTGGCTGCAATTCGGAAGCCAGGATTGTTGTTGGAGAAGGATTGAACGCAGCAGAAACCCGTGTTAGGTGCAATGAGAGGCCCGTAGAAAGTACCAAAACAATGCATGTGCTCTGGGGTGTACTTGAGCATGCGATTTCGTGTTCTTGAGTCAGAAATGCTATAGACCGGAAGCGTCTGGAACCTGCGCCAGCCTAGGGAGAAGATAAGAGGGTCATTTGTTTTGAGTATTTTCTTGTGCCACCTGTGTCGCTTGATCCTCACTTGGACGAAGCCGAACCGGTCCTCGGTTGGTGCCAGACCACCGATAATGACTGGAATTCGGGGATTGAATGTTGCTGCAAACTCGTATGGAACCTTTTCTAAGACCATGCGAGCGTATGTGCCTGCTTTATACCCTTCTACTCGCACCCTGGAGTTCGGATCTAGCGAGTCAAACTCCGCACGGTTGATGGTAATTTGCTTCTGTATTTGAGCTTTCTGTGCGTCATACCAGTCGTCTTCACCAAATTCTTCCTCGGCGTCTGGGCGAGTCCCACCCAGTTCGCCTTGTCTCCCAAATCCCTCGCGGTCTTCTTCCTCGAAGCGAAGCTGAAGTTCTTCTTTCCTACGAGCGTTCTCCACCCTCTCTGCTTCGATAGAGATCTCAGGAGCTTCTGCAACATGACCACTATCGACGTCATCCTCGGCTTCCAGGTCTTCAAAATCGCCGTCGCCTTCGTCATCTTCCCCTTCAGAACTCTCATTATCATTGTCCTCATTACCATTACGTTCTTTCATTAGATTTGCAGTAGCGAAGCGGTGCCGTAATTGTTCCAGATTAGAAGAGTCACTCCATTTCTGGGCTAAATCATCATAGTCATACTTGGGTATCAAACGATCTTCGAGGTCTTCATCATCCTCATCTTTGTTCTTAGCTTTCCGAAAAAAGTTCTCGTCTTCCTCAACCTCATCATTAGAAGCGCTGCCATCAGGAAAATCAGCCGTAGTGGCTTCTCCTCGCCACTTGCGAACAACCTCCGCTGGTGTTAAGGATTCATCATACAGCAGTCGAGCGAAGTCGGCAACCCGATATTGTCGTTGAGTGCTGTGTAGGTTGCGTGCCTTGTCCCCTAGGTTGGATTTCCATCTCAGCTCACCGTCTTCGTCCTCTACGTCTTCCTCGATGTCTGAATCTTCGGGCATGCTCTCCAGCTCTGGTTCTTCCTCACTGGAGATGGAACCAATTTCGGAGTCACTTTCTGCAAAAGCAATGTCATGATCAACCTTGCCATTCTTTGAGTCATCTTGTGCCGGCCTAAATGCCCTTCCAAGTTTTTCCACCGGTATGTCACCTTCCTGCACGGAGCCACTCTCCTCTTCTTCTTCCTCTGCACCATCGACAAAACCCTCGTCTTCTGGCTCTGATTGCTCATCTCCTGGCCCCCTTTCGATAATCCGAACCTTTCGTCTCTCTTTCCTCCCAATATCATCCTCTACTGCGGCCTCCGCACCATCCTTGAGGAAATCTCCGGCAGCAAATAGCCTGACACCATCCTCTGCCTCTCCCAGTAATCTACGCTCAGCCTGTAGTCCTACGACCATCTGTTCACCCAAACCACGTTCTTCGCCGTCAGCTGCGTCCTTATCAAAGTTTGAACTCTTGACGTCAATGTAGACTGCATCCTTATCAACGAGGACACCACCGACATCGGACATAGGCGCAAAGAGAACCTTTTGCTTCTCACCCAGCCGTCGACGGCCAGATTTACCGGACGCTTTAGCGATTTCTTGGTCCATGAATGGTGTAGGACAGGGATCTGGTAGAGCTTCGAATGCCGAGACACTCAGGTCGCCCACGCCAGGTATGTGAACACGTGCGCCATTCGCTGGAAAATTCGTGCCTCTCAAGTATCCATAAAGCGCGATAGTTCGGTCGCATTTTGGGTTTTCCTCAATTATTGTAGGGGGTGTCACGTCGAGGAAGCGGTCCGCTAGGCAGTAAGGATGAGAATTTCTCCAGATTAGAGGCCGAGGATTCTTCATGACTGAGATGAACCTAGAAAGATTATGTACCTCACGATCCGGATATCTGCCATTGATGACTCCTGATAGGTAGAACAGTTTTGCCCCTTGGTATAGCTCGCTCCAGAACCTATGCTTCAATCTTTTCTTGGCATCTTTCAGTGTGCTTGGCTTTCGGAAGAGGTCGAGATGTGTCAAGATGCCAAAGACATTTCCTGGCATACCACTGGCCGATAAGGCGTTCAGAAACTCCATAGTTTCCATCTCGAACCCAAAGTTGCCATCGATCATGAGCAGGACTATATCCGCTATCTTGGAGACATCGATCATACTCGCGAGAGAATCTGCCGGGCATTCTAGGAAGGTGAGACGTCTTCGTTTAGAAGTGACGACTGTGAGCGGACCGCTGGGAGAGGAGAGGTTGTGTTTGGTGTAGCGTCGGATGAGGGATTTGATAAGCGTGGTCTTGCCGACTCCAGGAGGGCCAACGACGGCGACGACAATTGGCGGCGCCTCTTCAGGCAGACGATCGACGAGAGGGACATGAAGACGTTTCTCTTTGATCTAGAATTGTCCAGTCTGATCAGGGCAGCTCATACAATCCCAACAACAAAGACTAGCCATGAGGCACACTTACATCGTGTGAGCGCACAGCTTGTTTTGCCAATCGACCTGGATTTGCGTAGCCAAAAGCTTTAGGATTACGATCTCCCGTATGTTTCTTCTTCACTTTCGTCTTTCGATGAGGTCTGTTAGTTTGCTCCTCCATGATTGTTGTTGTTGAGGACCTGCCGGTCCAATGCACAAGGTCTTCACGTGCGTTTCGTACAGGTACATTCTTCGAAATCTTTTTTCCGGAGACTTGGCATCAGTTATCGGTGATCGGTAGCAGATCCAGCCGAGGGGCCCGACGATAATTTGCTCCGCGTTGCCCGCACGGTGCGTCATTTTAGGTTGCAGTAGCGGCATAGTTTGTGTGGGGGTTATCAAGGGAAAGCAAAGGTCAATGCGTAAGAGCAAGTCAAGTGTTGGACCGTTGCTAAGAGCCACCAGAGGTATTTGAATCACGAACTTCTCGCGTCATCAAACCCCTTCTCTTACTACATATTACACTCAGACACAAGCAAAAATCAACTCATCCAATCTCACCATACTTTCAATATCCAGACTCTTCAGAACGCACACCTCCGGTACAACCATAGCCAAGATGCCTACCATGTACAACGTTCGTCCTACTTGTTACCTACAACTTCGTTATCTATGCTGACCTGGAATTTTTTCAGATCACCTTGAAGCCGGGAGCCTCACCCGAGCAGCTTGAGAAGTGAGGAGCACTTCAACGCCTTTGCGACACATGCTTACCATCAACTTCAGGGCCAAAGAGAGCGCCAGACAGCAAGGTGGCACCATCAAGCATGAATTCACCCTGATAAAGGGCTTTACGTAAGAGCATGCTATATCAAAACCCTCGGCCACTTACTAAACATACCCAAGTGTCGAATTCCCAAATGAGACTGTACATACGCTCCAAACCGATGAGCACATTCACGTGGAGCAAGATGGCGAGGCCCGCGCCCAGTAGGGGCTGTACGATAAGACACGAAGGTTATGACGAAGCATATGCATGCGGATGGCTCATTTGAAAGGCGTTGAATATATCAGACATCTGGCGAGCAAGCACGGCTTACGCACTGTCACTATCGAACACATTTGGCAATGTACCATACTACGTGGTGTAGCAGCAGACACAAAATTGCATGCATGAAAGCCTAACCCTAAGACCTGATTCATGATAGGCGATCGATAACAGTCCCGTTTGAACTTCCAGGCGCTTTGATGTATTGTCATTTGTCCTTCAGCTCCGGGGCTTCACTTTCATTCCAACCATCAAGTAGCCTGGTCTTCCTAGCCTTGGCGTGGATGCCAAGCATCTCGTGCTGATTACCAAAGTCGCACACCGCAAATCCTTCTTCCCCACATAACTCCTGCCGTAGAAATGGCCTCCAGACCGGCTATTCTGGACTCGCGCATGTTACGTGTCTTATGCCCATTGCAGCGACGATCCAGACATCTCGTGAGTGTCACAGACCAATCGACACCCCAGCGGCCATGGTCGCATCCTCCGGCGTCCGTCAACATCGATAACGACCAGGTTGCTCGCTTGGCCTCGAGGCCGTTGCACCCATTGACCCTTGCCGATCTCGTTAGGTACTCATTCTCAACCCTCCTGATACCTCCGTCGCGAATGCTGTCTAATTGGTAGATACAGACATGGCCGCCCACCCCTCACTGCAGAGACCCTCTTCTCCTCCGCAAACTTCACCCTGTCTCTTCTACCCGTCCGCCTCGCGCATCGCATACAAGCTCTGCGCAACCTTCCGTTCATCGTGGTCTCCAATCCTCATATATCTCGCATCTACAACTATTACGTACATTCCCTTTCTACCCTGCTTCCCTACCAGGAACGGAGCATCACCAACTTAGAAGATGAGATAAATTTTACGGAGGTCATGGCGGATTTGGTGCAGACACATTCAAACACTATACCGATCTTGGCGAGGGGATTCTTGGAATGTAGGAAATATATCACCCCAGCTGACGTAACAGCATTTTTGGATGAACATTTGAGAGCAAGGATAGGGACACGATTGATCGCGGAACAACATATTGCTTTGCATTTATCCAGTCAACCCCACAGCGGCAAAGATTCGAGATATCAACCCGATGGATGCTCGAGTTGCATTGGCGTCATTGATACGGCGCTTCGGCCAGCCGAAATCATCCGCCACTGCGAATCCTTTGTGTCCGAGATCTGTGAACTGAAGTATGGTGTGAGGCCTACGGTTGTGATCAATGGTCAACAGGATGCGACCCTCGCTCATGTGCCTACACATCTGGAGTATATAATAACGGAGCTGTTGAAGAATGCTTTCCGTGCCACGATCGAAAGTGGAAAGGAGCGCGAACCGATTGAGATTACAATCGCCGCCTCCCCAGATCCCTCACCATCGCCCTTGGAAGACATGCAGATTGATCCTCCAGCGCCGAAGCCAGACTTGATCGAGACATCGAACTCAATCTTACCAGAATCCTGCATACCAGGCGTCACAATCCGAATCCGAGACCGAGGCGGAGGCATTTCTCCCAACACCTTGCCAAACATCTGGGCATACAGCTTCACTACATTTGGAGAGGATGAAGTCATGGATGTTAGCGACAATGGCAATGTAGATGCCCTGAATGCCATCTCCGGTGCCGGCGGGGATTCGAGCAGTCTCGCAGGTCTTGGGTACGGGCTACCACTTGGAAGAGCCTACGCTGAACATTTCGGGGGTGGAATCCAGGTGCAGAGTCTCTGGGGTTGGGGTACTGATGTCTATCTCAAGTTGAGGGGTTTGGGAAGGATTTAGGGCTACGTCCAACATGGCTTCAGTAAAGGAGGCAGGCTTGACTGACCCTTGACTGGTTTTCTACGAAATAATGATTTCTGCACCTTCATATATTTATAGGTATGCAGTACGGATCAAGAGGTTGCATAACAGGCTTTCGCGCATGCACTCGTCCCGCCCGGTTGACACGCTCGCTTCGGACCAGGCAAGGCGAGATCAGAGGTATGATGAAGGATGATCAGGCTGACAGTGGTGAAGAGCTGACAAGGCTACCTAGAATAGGCGACCAATGATATGGCGGGGGAGGTAGGATCGGGACGATTGGTGTGGAGGTGTACCTTGCATAGTGGTCAGCCGTCCCTTGCATTGAACACAGGTACCTTACGACGCAATGTTGTATTCTCGAAAAGACGTCACACCTAGAAGTATAGAGGCACGGTCGTAGAGTTTGGCTTGACAGGACACCAGGTCCAACTTGAGATGGCGGACCTTTTGGCTAAACCGATTCGCTACTAGCATAGACTAATGGTGGGGTACGAAACTGTTAGATGTTTGCGTAGGTAATCAATGCCCTTGGCAACAGACCCTTTGGAGGATCGTGGCGAGAACCCAACGCTCCCCCGGACACCACATCGACCAGTGAAGCTTCCTGTACCATCGACTTGGCATGCACAATGGCATAATAACTTCACTCTACATCCAATCGGCCTTCACTGGGCGACTTTCTGGGTTCGCCTGATGACGTACCCATCGTCGCACCTACGCTATTGAGGAGACACAGGATTCCACAAGACCAAACACTTTCCATCGAGATCGTGCCATAAAGATCCATCCTACCTCTGCTCGAAAAGCAATCAAGCTTTGTATGTACCAAGCCACGCACTGCTTGGCATCTTCACGTGACTTTATTTCCTTCTCACCTCTATCCGCAATCACCTCCTCCTCAACATTATGGCCGAACAAGCTGTGGTCTTGGGCCTGAAAAGTATGACAACACTCCTTGCGTAAGAAAATTGCATTGCACCGCACCTGTTTACATATTGCTTTCTTTTCTTCCAATTCGTCACTATGGACGACTTCGCTGAACTTGCATTGGAAGGTGTCCCCCTAGTTACCGAACACTACGACAAAGTCTACGATCCCCTCAAGGACAAGACCCAACAAGGCATCCACAAAGTCAAGAAGATGCGAGACAAACGTCGTGGTGGTGGCTACGAGTCGGAGACCGAGAGCGACTACGAGGAGGTTGACCGGTACGGGCCTCCACCGCGCAGCCAGACAGACCCACGAGCAAGGCAATCCCGCGATGATAAGCGGCGGCGACCTCGCGGCGGCGAGGTTCTTGATGAGAAATATACCTATTCTAAAAGTAGTGGGCGTGCAAAGTCAATTGGTCATGGAAGGGACGGCTATCGGAAAGGTTGTACAATCACACGAACCCAGCTCGATCATCATGCTGATAAATGTATAGGAAGCCGGAGAAATTATTCCGACTCAGAATCGTCCCTCTCGCCTCCCCGCCGCGAACGTCGCAAGTCTCTTGGAGAAAAGGCTCTCGCAGCGCTAGGTCTTACGGGGGCCACCGGCCTCGCTATAGACAAAGAACGGAAAGAGCGCTCTCGTCGACAATCTCGATCGCGAAGTCGACCCCGGCGAGATCGCACTCCGTCCAGTGACAGTGAAGGATACTATGTTCGTAAGAAGGACCGGAGCCGCGGTATTCCTCCACCTCCCTCCTCTTCAGCTGCGGGCTACAGAGACGACCGCACACCAGCTCGCTACAAACCATCAGGCTACATCGCGAATGGCGATAACGGCAGCGATGGGGGCAACAACTCCCAAGTTGCTCGCCGCAATAACCGAACCGAAGTCGGTAGTCAACGTAACGGCAGCCGCAGCGGAAAGAAGGACAATAAAGGCGGCAGCAATTCCTCCGAATCCTCCTCCGAAGTCTGCTCTTCCTCTGAAGATGAGCGTCGCACCAAGAAAATGAAGGGCAAGGAATACATCACCGGGGCCCTCGCCGCCGTAGCCACTATCCACGCAGCCCACAGCGTCTACAATTCCATGGAAGCCCGAGATAAGCGCCACAAGGAAGTCGAAGAGGGTAAAATGTCGGCTGAAGATGCGCGCAAGAAGAAGAATAAAGCGAGGCTTCAGGACGCGGCAGCCATCGGCATTGCGGCATTGGGAATCAAGGGTGCATACAGCGAGTGGCAAGAAGTACAGGAGAATCGGCAAGAGCTGGCCGAGGTGCAGGAGGAGAGGAAGAAAAATCATGAGAAGAGGATGAGGAAGCTGGAGAAGTATGGGTCTTTGAAGCCGGGGGATAAGGAAAAGGAAAAGGCTTACAAAAATCAGAGGGCTAGGTCGGAGGGTGGAGGCAGGAGGAGGGAGAGGAGTTACTCACGATAGTGGAAAAGAGTTTGGAGATGAATGGTAGTAGGGATAGACTCGTTCCTTTCCCGCCTTCAACTGACTCTTACGACGCCAACGACAACACACGGCGAGCTCTGCGGCCTCAACAGCCCGAGCTCAAAGTCCTTACAGCTCATAACACTCTTTACGACGGCATTTGCACTCCACGGCTTTACGAATTTCCTTTCCAACCTCATGCCAGCATTCCATAACTCAGCATTAATTAGCATTGGCGGTTCTTTCCTTTGTCCACATGCATCTTCTAGATGGATCAAAATGCGTTCAGTGCATCAACCCTTGAGTCACTCGGGCTAAATGTTTACTCATTCACCATTGATTGTATGTATGCACGCATGCTTTCATGCCTTCTTTGTGTATTTAGCCAATAGATAAGTGTGAACGAACATGATGGAATCATTGATAGCAAGAAATGCATTTTCTTATTGGACCGTAGGAATTTAATATGTCATGTAACAATACTGTCTGCACAGTGAAGAGCTTCACTATCATTTGCTGCATATACTCCTAGTCCTTCATCGGAAGTATGGCTCTTTCCGCTCCAATCATACCTAAAACGTTGCTGACTATTTCCCGACCTCATCTGCAAATTTCTCAACACTTACATCACCGTCTATATTTCCACCTTACTGCAAATTTCCAAGATCTCAAATGGTTACTCCTTGCATCGATTATGGAGCAGTAGTCAGAGGCAGCTGTTTCGCCACAGGGCAACAGCTAGGCTAATCCTGTCCTTCATCTTCACTTCAGTGTCAGAAGTCCAGGTACTGCTCCACGTTCCGATCTTATCCAATGGTGATAGTTCACGCGCCAGGTGTTGAGGAATGCTGCTCGGATATAGGCTGTGCCGTGCAGAGTGCTGGTAAAATTGCTCCAATATGGGGAACTTCAGGAATTTGAAGTATGATGGGTCAATGCTCGTGGCCGCAGCAGGTTGTAAAAATACCTGCTACACCGGGAACAGGTCCACGTCCTCCTTAGCGTTCGAATATATGAAACAAAAGATCCTGAACTATGTCTTGCAAATTGCAGCTGGGGGATTCGGCTGTGAGCAAATTTGCCACACAGAAAGTCTGTGAGCCTGCTCCGCTATGGCTAGTTGCTGCAGTCCGCAATATGACGATATGACACCAAATACAACTGTCAGGACGGCGATAATAGCCGCAAGCCAAAATGTCCACCACTGTAATGGATTCCTTCTATCAAACCACAACTGCAGGATGCTCCGCGGCGCTTGATTGAACACACCATGCAACTCCATAAGTCTTTTGTGCCAATAGCAGAACTCCCCAAAGTTGGTAGCTCGAGACAGATCCCGAGAAGAGGTGCGGTAGAACGTCTGCCCAGTCTGATCAAGATATTTCCGGGTGTCTTCTTCGCCAAAGGGAAACAGGAGGTCGAGTGTTCGAAGGGTCTCAGCTACGAAATCTTTGGGCAAGACATCACATGAGTCCAAGTGGCTGATGAGACATATTTTGTGTGGGAATATATGCAACGTTGCCGTTGAGCGGTCATAGAGCAAATGGTCTCTGAGGTTCGCTGTCCATTGAACATTGATCCGGCAGAATCTGCGGAGATTCTTGACCGTAAAGGCCGGGTCGATACTTTTGTTCTGTTCATTTGTCGAATAGCTGCTTGGTTGGAAGCAGTCCCGGACCAATCTATTCAAGGTTGCCTTCTCTAACCAGTCGATCTCTGTCATATCTGACAAGCTAGGTCCTAAGGGAAAGTCTTGAGACCGTATATGCAGATTCAACCATAAACGGACGGCGAGATCTAAAGAACGCAAAATTTGACCTCGATCTGAGTTGGGAAACTCGCTTTCCAGCTCTTCAGCCATCTTTGAGCGGTCAAAATCAGGATGCAGCTCCATGCACCTCGTTATTTTCGCAAGATCTTGATAGCTTTTCATACAGAACTGCATTTCATAATTGATCCCATCAGGCCATGCAACGACCGATATGGCCCACTGGAAGTACTTGAAGTACGACGCATACTCTGCTATCGATGCCTTAGAGTGCGGCCAAAACATCTCTTTGACATACTGTTGTACTTTTGGTTCTAGCTGGAAAGGATGATCATGCGTTACAAATCCTGGAGCAAACATTGGAATGTCAGCCATCTTCAAGCAGGTCTTTGAACAGATGGTCACTGCCACAGGATTTTCAAGTTCGGACGAGAGCAGAAGTCATCAGCAGAATCGGAAAACGGTTAGTGTTAGTCGCTAGGGACTTTCCATCGCCGCATCCATTGGCCTGTCGGCTTGCGCCAGGGCGCCAAATAGGGTACACAGCCCCTGTTTTGGCTTGCAGTAGAGCTTCGTACTGAACGCACCGCCCTCAAGGCTGAGTCGTCTTAAAGACCTCAAATTTTGTAGAAGGGCAGACACGTATCTACGAAGCAGTCCTCTGACATGTCCGAGATGGCACTCATCTCCTGACTTGACATTTTAGATTGCGTCCAAATGCCTAGGATTAGAACCAGGCTTTGAGACGCTTGAGTGTGGTGCCTGTCGCCAATGGCGGACTTGACCACCGTGAGGACAGCTAAATCACAATCAAACGAAGCCTGGACTCGAGTATCGAGGGTCTGTAAGGAACTACTACAATTAAAAGTTCCAAATAACCGAATCATTGAAGTACCTAAAGCGCACTCGCCGGCTGTCACGGGAGCAACCGAAAGTCTGAATGGCTGCACTACCACACCACCACCAGCAACAGCAACCACCGCGAGGGATCCACATCCAGGACATGAACCCCCACCTCCTCAAGTCGAACAGCCAATACCTAAGGGTCAGGAAAGTCTCCCGCCGTCGCCTACCGATAGGCATGAAGCTTCCCAGTCGACTTTCGATCAGACTTCGCAGCAGGGGCGCGCAGAAGATGACGGTGCCACGCAAAATGGCGCTGAAGCACACACGCTACAAAAAACACATTCGCGTACGAAGGCAAAAGGGAAGGCGAGAGCCCATGTTATGAATGATCCAGCCTTGTCGATCAATGTCCCTGTCTCATCGAACCTCGCTACCGAGCAGTCCGACATTGATATTCCGGCAATACATACCTACCCTGTCGAGATTGCATTCAGCAAAACATCTACTGAGAAGTTGAGTAAGGTTGGGAGTGTTTACATGGACAAAACAGCAACGATACCGCAAGCGATAAATGACAGGTGGAAGAATGAGATACAAGGGCAGCTCGATAAAGATTTACAAGGAATCATAAGAGCCGAATTTGGGGGCAAAGATAACATACTCTCAACTACCCAGTTGTATATGGTCGGAACCAAGCATAAGGAGACATTGGCCGTCAGGCCCACAATAGTCATTACATGCGGGACGGCAGAATCCAAAAGACGAATTGCTGTTGGACTTGGCAACCTCAGAAGGTATTATCTCGATGACTTTGTTTACCCATGGCGGGTTCGATATAAACGCAAACCTCCGTCTTGGACTCATTTTGCTCCATTTAGAAAAGCTGGACGTGACATTTCACATCTGCAAGGTGTCTATGTTGAGCAGAACATAAAGCCAGGCGTTTCAGGCCTCAAATTGAGGTTCGACATCCTCCAAGACGGCATCATAGAACAGCGTTACGCAACTCTTGGTGGCATCATTACCATAAATGAAGCCAGGTTACTGATGACTACAGCTCACCCATTCCTTGCAAAACTGGATAGCGGCAATGGGCCCTTGATCTCTGATAATTTGGAAGCTCCAATGTCTGACTCTGACTCCGACTATCAAAGTGACGCAGAGATTGCAGAGCCTCCTGACTTCCCGAGAACCTATCTTCCAGTTGACCAGATGCGTTACTCAAGGCTGTGGATATCAGAGCCGACACAAGTAGCTTACTCTTTCCTTGGGAGAATTTCGTTGTTAAACGCTGGTAATGCAGTCAAGCTGCAGTGGCCTTCAAGCTCTGATTGGGCACTCTTCCAAGTCACAGAACGTTCTTTGGTGTCTAAATTACAGACAGCTCCTCAATTTTCGTCATTCATACCCGAAGATCGACTAACGCCAGGAGAGGTCCAGATCACAGACACAGTCGACACCTTCCGTGCGGGTTTCCTCACCCAAACCGCCGCCTCTATCCACACAGCGAAAGCAGTGATGCATGTCCGTGAGATCCTGCTCCATGGAGTGCTTTCGAATGGGGCATCCGGAGCATGGGTTATTCGTGGAAGCGACGTGTGTGGATATGTTGTGGCAGCGACAGGATCAGGAAGGTCTTGCTTCATGGTCCCAATGGACTGTGCGTTCAAGGAGCTTGAAGCAGCTTTTGGCGTGAAGCCCAAGCTTGGAGCAGAGCCGTTAAACCTTTCAGAGGAAGGCGAAGCCTGGGGAGCACTATATAATACCGAGATGGAGCTAACATCTGATTATCATCGACCTGCTGGCAGCACGCGAAGCACTTCTGAATCTCAACGCTCGGACAATCAAAGGTCTGTGCCAGCTACTGGCACCAGGAAGATCCCTTGGATACACTCATTAACCAGGAAAGGCATATCCGTCTTTCAGAAGGAGCGCCGTCCTTTTGAACTGTTGTCTATATTTAATAGGAGAGCGGGTTCGCAAACTGCGCCCAGAACCCAGGCAAATAATCGCGATCCTTACACAATTGAGATGATGGACATGGCGGAAGTTTCTGATAGCACTAATAATATCACACTGATTGGCCAGGAGGACGAGCGCTCTATGCCGATTGTTCCAAGATCTAGGCAGGATAAGAAGGCAACGCACTGGTCCACAAGGAAAAAGGCTAGGAATTTCTTTGTCATCCTTATGATCACATTCCTTAACACTCTGGCATCTACTGTAGTTGCGCCGGGCGTTCCGTCGATAATGCAGGAATTTGGTATTAACAACGTGCTCGGCACCTTTGTATTTTCTATGTTCGTGCTTGGGCAGATCACTGGTCCTCTTCTGCTGGCACCTATCTCGAATTCACACGGACGACTGCTGGTTTACCATTTGAGCAACCTTAGCTTCGTCATCTTGAACGTTGCCTGTGCTCTGACACCCAACATAGTCGCTCTCCTCACTTTTCGCCTTCTTGCAGGCTGTGCAGCCGCCGGTCCGCTCGCCATTGGTCGTAGCTCCGTCGAAGATATGTTTTTGGAGGAGAAAAGAGATGAAGGGCTAACATCCTCCGCTTCCACCACCAATGACTTTCTTAAGTATAGGGAAAGACCACTAATGTTACTTTCTATAGCCTCGATGCTTGGGCCTTGCATTGGTCCTGTCCTCAGCAGCTTCCTCGTGGAGGAAGAAGGCTGGCGATGGGCATTTTGGCTCATCGTGATTGCTGTGCGTCAACTCTTTGCCGTTTCTCCTTGACTCGTTACTGATGAATACCGAAATAGGGCGGTCTCATCACCCCTACGGCTATGGTCGTCATGTCTGAGACGAATGAATGGGCAATCTCCGAAGGGGGATTGCGAAAGTTACATAATTTACTGCGATCCCCCCAGACTCGTCACTGGCTTGTGAGAAGAGCTTCTATCCGTTTCAGTATCAACAAGCCGTTCAAGTCTTTCGACCTTTCCTGGACAGGGCTAGCACCCGTAATCTATTTGGTACTCATGAAAGGTTACATGAACATTCTTTACACGACATTAACGCTAGTATTCACAACAATAACGTTTGATTCTATCACTATATGGCACCTCACCTCAGGCCAAGTTGGTCTCACTTTTATTACAATCGTCATCGGGACTGTTTTCGGTAGCTTCATAGGATATATCTTATTCGACTGGAAACGTGATGAGCTTCATAAGAGAATGCGGAGAAGAGGTTTATCCCTGTGGCAATATCTACCATTGGCTTTTGTTCCAAGTAGTCTGCTCGCTTCTTCCGGGCTGATCGCTTTTGGATGGACCGTCTTAGTTGTGAGGGAGAACCATATATTGATCCCCCTCGTGGCTACCACGCTGGCAACCACCGGCACAACATTAGGCGTCTTGACAGCAGAAACTTTGATCTACTGTACAACTAAGCGACCTATTGCTGATACTATCCATGCTAGCGACTTCCTGGGATCATTGGCAGGCGGCCTATTGCCACTGATAGCACAGGGCCTTTATCTACTGCCATTAGGAGTCGCCTGGGCAAACACCATAACCGGCGTCGGGGCTTTGTTCATACTAGTTTGTGTATGGAATTGGTACAGAAACGGGGCGAGAATCGCAAATGATCTGCTCCCTCCTCCGTCCCTTGATCGGTCACTTCGTCTTTAAAGAGATCACAAGGTTGGGCTTGGAAGCCTAGGGGGTGTCGAGAGACTAAAGAAGTCGAATTGATATGTTATCATGGATATCGTCACGACGTGTAAGGGAAATTCCTTTGACATGGAAGATATGTTGCCGAACGTGAGGCATCGAGGCTTACATTTCGAGTACATTCAGGTCGAAATTAAACATCAATGAAACATGCCTTTCCAACATTTGTATAGTCAATTCCGCCGGCACACTGAGCGCCGGTATGTCAGGTCGCTACTTAAGTCTCATAGTATGCAGCCCGGATGATGCTCTCTTGTCAGGAGACGGCAGCCTCACATTGCTCCTTACTAGTTGAAGCTTGTCAGTAAAATGGCAAGCAGGAGGGATGAGCGAGGCAGTAGCCGTTTATCAACTGAATAGAGCTTTCACCAGTGCCCCTAAGAGGGAACCGGGAAGCAATTTTCAGGGTCAGCATCTGTGTAGCCTGAGTCCTTGTCTTATAATTACGTCTAGAGCCTCGTTTCTCTACCGGCATGCTTGATCTGGTGCTGTCAATATTATGCAGTAGCAAAGTCAAATAGAGACGACGCGACCTGCGCAGCCAGCTTGAAGTTATGCTAGCAGGAATAACTTCACGAGCGGCGAAGCGATAACGCCCTGTTCATTGAGAGTGCTAAGTCAGCGCTAATAGATTTACTATCCGACAATCCATCCAACAAATCATCATCCATGCGTCCATCCATCCATCCATCCATCCATCCATCCATCCATCCATCCATCCATCCATCCATCCATCCATCCATCCATCCATCTATCTATCTATCTATCATCAAAATATGAGCACTAAACATATATAGCTAGACTGCACTAGATTCGCGTTAGGTTTAGTTTTGTGTTATGTGGCCACCGCTGCATCAGCTGCACAGAGGGTCTACACCAGTTGCCGCTAAGGACTAGGCGGGAACCGACAGTAATGGTGGTATAAAGCGGTAACAGTCTTCAGGGTATAAATTCAGCCGTTTGGCAAAAGACGGTCCATTTACAAAAGGGTAAGAATTTGTGCCTCGACCAGAGCAACGGGTTTTCGTTTGGTCTTTGCCGCCACCAATCATTGCTTTCCTACTCAAGCTTAGCCGTGTTCGGAGGGACAGATCTGAATTCTGTGGAGCAAATAGCAATGATTCGATTGGAGAGCCGAATGATAAACGTTGGATGCTTGGTGGATACTTTTTTAGCCGCCTACATATTCATCAGGTACGATTCATGCACAACGTTCAAACATGGGATGTCCAGCCCCCAGCTGGTAGCGATTTGCATGCTTGGCGCAATAACACATAAGGTAATTGTACCCATCCTGCCAACACTCCTCATTGTCTAACAATAATGAGTTATCATCTTAACTTGTAATTTCATCTCCGAGTCAAATCCGCCTCCTTGATTCTCCAGACACCGGCTTATAAGTAACGTCTATGCCTCGGGTGTATCTTATATCAATCTATTGACAGTCGTAGGTACCTAGCCGCTAAGTTGGAGGGGAAAATGGTCTCACGTATCGTGCCTAGGCTCAAGGACCCCCACAGCATACAACGCTCTGACGTGTCCTGCAGCAAAAGCATAAAGTACCGACTTATCGGTGAGATTCTCTACGATCTTAGAAGGCATTGCAATGACCTTGACCATTCTGGAATCCTTTACTGAGCTTGGGCTCAGCATATCCAAGAATGGTTGAGTATACCTTGCTCGATAAGCGACGACGATTGCTGGATATTATATTGATGAATACGAAGACTGCAGCTCGGCTCGCCGATAACTGTGGAGCAAAATCATGGGTATGGGAAAAGCAATGAATTAAGGTTTGAAAGCGCCGACCGTACCCTTTTATGGGCCCATCGAGCACCGACATCGCCTTCTCAGGGTATCCAATCCATAAAGGACATTTCTCCCAATGTTCCTAAACCGATGAACAAGCAGGTATTCGCGGTATAATATAGGTCTTATACTCGATTCTCTTATAGATTCTTGCCGGGTCATGTTGCCGATCCCGTGTTCCTGGGTTGGAGGTACCATCAACCAGATAACCTATGCTGGCGAACTTCAATTGACAGAGGCATCTAGATTATCGTGCATTGTTGGGAGCACGGACATAAACATGCTCACGCAACAGCGATGTACAGAATGATGCGGTCATTGAGCCTAACCAGGGCAACATTGTCTCCGATCGGCGCAATTTTGTACACGCTCTGCCAAGCTGGTAGCAGCTAAATCTATGGGAATCTTGCGACAATAACGCGATGTGCACTGAAACGATCGTGTTCTCGGATCCTTCGACCCTATAAACCGGCAATACTGGGCCTAGATTCTGGTTGAATGAGTTTAGGTATACTTCCTGGAAATGGAAAGGCTCGGTGTTTGCAAGTACGGTGGTGCGTTGCTGCACGTAGAGCCTTCTTTCTGATACTGAGTCAATTATCGTTATTTTGAATGGTATATATCAATGACCCCACATCACTGATCTGCAGGAGAACCGTCAACGATTTCACAGCGTATATCCGTCTTGCAAACCTACTTTTATCCCTCACACGTGGACACTAGTGTCATCTACAGCACATTTAATAGTCTTCCAAAGCCCGTACAATTCTAGTCCATCTATTGTCGAATATGTATTCAGTAACACTTTGGTACTCTTTTGGTTCGAATTGTCTTAAATATCAGATCCGTGTTCACACCATTGCTCTCTAGTATCTTGGTTCTACTTCCAGAAGCCCGCGAAGTCAGGATGGGTGTCCAGCATCTTACAGAGCTCTTAAGGTCATGTGCTGGAGAAAATGCCTCTCAAGGTCTTATCGTCTACCGGCCCGGGAACACAGATGTTGGCTACAGTATGCCATACAAAAAGCTCATGGCCCTAGCTCTTTTCAACAGCGGACTGGTACGCCGGATCGAGGGCTTTACGGAGAACTCTATTGTCTTACTCCACTTCGACGACCAGTTGGAAAATATCATATGGTTCTGGTCTGTTCTCTATGCCGGTGGTACACCTGCAATATCAACTCCGTTCGTCAAAGATGCGCAGCAACGGCAACAGCATATACGCCATCTTCACACTGTATTGCAGGAACCTATTTGCCTGACTCGGCTCAATCTGTTAGGGGAATTCATGGGTCAAGAATATCTCAAGATCGACACCGTCGAAACTTTATCTTTTTCGGAGCAACTTGACGTCGGACAAGTTCCAATTCAGCATCCAACCACGTCGAAGTCTGAACTAGCTTTACTAATGCTCACATCTGGCAGCAGTGGAAACGCGAAAGTCGTTTGCTTAAGCCATAGGCAAATTCTTACCGCTATCTCTGGCAAATCTTCCGTCAAGAAACTGCCCGCTGGGCATGCATTTCTGAATTGGGTGGGACTAGACCATGTGGCTAGTATGGTAGAGATCCATCTACAAGCTTTATATGTCAACGCGGACCAAGTTCACATCCATAGTTCGGAAGTTGTCTCAGACCCATTGCTTTTCCTCGAGCTCATCAGCAAGCATAGGGTGGCGACATCTTTCGCCCCTAATTTCTTCCTTGCGAAAATACGCCAGGCGATTATGTCTGAGTCCGTGAATGCACGCCAAAGGATCAGTCGGCTGGACTTAAGTTGCCTGCAGTTCTTAGCGACTGGCGGAGAGGCTAACGTCGTCGAAACATGTGATGCGCTTTCGAAGCTGCTTGGTAGATATGGTGCACCTAGGAATGTGATCGTACCAGGATTTGGGATGACCGAAACTTGCGCTGGTGCAATTTTTAACCTTCGATTTCCGGATTATGACCTAGAAAATGGGAACGAATTCGCATCTCTTGGTACTTGTATGCCAGGTATGGAGCTTCGAGTTAATGTGTCGGTTGAGGAGGGTAAAACGAGGACTGCTCGGCGCAACGAGCCTGGCAATCTTGAATTGACTGGACCTGTGGTTTTTCAAGGGTATTTCAATAACCCATCTGCCACAGCCGATGCATTCACACGGGATGGTTGGTTCAAGACTGGAGATCAGGCCATGATCGATACGGCTGGCCAACTTAACTTCATAGGACGTGTAAAGGAGACCCTCAATATTAATGGCGTCAAGTACCTTCCCCACGAGATAGAGGCTGCTGTTGAAGGACTTCTGATACCTGGAATCATGCCAGGGTGCATTGTCTGTCTCCCTTACCATTTGGGAGGAATGGAGACAGAAGAGATTTGCGTTATCTACTCCCCCGTCTATGTAAGCGATGACATCGACTCACGTGTTGATACTCATAAAGCCATTGTACAGGCAGTCATGCTGCAGACTGGTAGTCGCCCGTATGTTTTACCTCTCGATTATCTGCTGTTACCGAAATCTACCCTAGGCAAGTTCTCACGTGCGAAGATGCAGAAAGCACTGAAGAATGGCGATTACGATCAATACAGGAAATTGAATGACGCTATAATACGAAATTATCATGCCTCGAACTACATACCGCCGTCCAATGAAATGGAGCGGACACTGTTAGATGCGTTCGCTAACAACGTGGAATTCTTCGAGGAGGCGAGGTTTGGGGTGGAAACTCCTATCTTTGAAATGGGCGTCACATCAATCCACCTCATCCGATTGAAACGAGAGATCGAAAGATGCTTGTCGATCGAAAATATTCCGATTGTCAAGATGATGGCCTATCCCACTGTACGGAGCCTGGCAGGAGCTTTACATAATACTCACGGCCACAAGCATTATGATCCCGTGGTAAAGTTGCAACTAAATGGGGCCAAAACACCTTTATGGTTAGTCCACCCCGGAGTAGGCGAGGTCCTTGTCTTTCTGGGCCTTGCTAAGTATATGTCTGACCGGCCAGTATTCGCACTGCGGGCCAGAGGTTTTGACGGAGAGCCGTGCTTTGAAAGCATAAGCGAGACTGTTGAGATATACCACGCTGCAATCAAGGCTCACCAGCCCAAAGGTCCATATGCCCTGGCGGGCTATTCGTATGGTACAATGCTTGCTTTTGAGATTGCAAAAGTCTTGGAGGCAGATGGGGATGAAGTGCGCTTCCTTGGGTCTTTCAATCTACCGCCGCATATCAAGTCACGAATGGAGCAGCTCAACTGGACCCAGTGTCTATTGCATCTATCCTACTTCCTAGGCTTGATCACAGATCAGCACGCAGATTCTGTCGGCGAGAAGCTACAGATGCAATCGAAACAAGAAGTCTTGTCGTACATTACGGTCCGTGCGGACCCAGCACGCTGGGCTGAGCTCTCTCTGACCGTGGACGGGCTTGCTAACTGGGCGAATCTGGCCTTCGGGCTGCAGAAAATGGCAACGTCGTATGAGCCATCAGGTCTTGTGAAGTCGATAGATGTCTTTTACGCGATTCCTTTGAGGGCGTTATCGCTGACGAAGGAGGAATGGCGTGATGGCCATTTGAGCAAATGGGCAGACTTTGTAGAGTCTGAACCCCGTTTTCATGACGTTGGTGGTGAGCACTACACGATGATCGGGCCGGATCATGTTCATGGCTTTCAGAAGAAGCTTAAGACGGCTTTGGCAGACAGGGGAGTCTGAGTATAGGAGGGTTCATGGTGGGGCGACATATGTGGGCTTGGATGAACTAACTGGGAAAGCTAGGCTGATGTATGCGTTGCGTCGGCCTGATTATATTCTTTGCCCTGGGGGCTTTGGTACCCTGTCTTGCTTGCTTGACTTGTAATTCTTTGAATTGCGCCAAGGAAAACTGGGAAATGATTACAGTGAGAAATCATTACGATTAAAGAGACGGGTGAAATTCTATTTGTTTTTATATGACATACTTCATAGACCACTGATCCAAATATTACTAGCAAGCAAACCTGAGTTTAAACCCGCACATACGAGGTAACTCATTATGATGGATGTAAGCGTTGATGGCGCCTATTCGGAACATCGTCTAACAAGCCTATACCAGCATATTTTGAGCGCTCCGACAAGGGTGGAGAGAAGGATCGCTGGCAGTGGAGCTTGTAGTAGGTTTGCAGTTGCTCAAACAAGGTGCCAAGTCGCCGATTGAGGAGTTCTTCTAAGCTCTCGATTTGCTGCGGTGTGAAACAGGCCATGGTAAGGACGATAGGCGTCTTAGTAGGATAATTGGGGGCAATGGTGGTTTAGCAACAAGCAACTGTGGAAGGCAATAGACTATAGAATCAAATCTCAGGCTGTTGCAACCACGTTGTCCTGTGATAGGCAATATGGTGGGGTAATGGTTATAAAGCTCTGAATCTGATGCAATATTGCAGACAAATCTATGAACGTGGTGATATTTACCTTAAGCACAAGATGGAAGATCTTTGGCTCATGAACAGGCGAAGACATGTGGTTTTGGAGCGCTTGGAGGTTGCGGAACTTCTTGGAACATTGGGGGCAGGACGGAGAAATTGTGAGTGCTAGGTCTAAGGGAGGGTTTTCGAAGTCCGAAACGGGAGTGAGGAGGCTCGAAAGGGAAGGAGATGGGGAAAGTGGAGCGCTGCGGGTGCTCCAGTGGGTTGAGGGCGTTAACACTGGCACTCCGCCAGAAGAGGAGTTCGAGACGGCGTCGTCACAATCGAGACTTAATGTGCCTTTCTCGGCACTGTCGTTGGAGATCAGTTTTTCGATATCGTTGGACCGGACGAGGGCGTTTAAAGACTTTCTCGTTATCCCTGAACGGCAAGCGCCGCTTTCCAAATGGTGAACTAATGCCGAAGGAGACGTGAACTGTCTCTTACAGCCCTTGCCACCGGTACATGCAATTTTGCCCAGGGGACGATGAATCACAGAAGAGAGTTGTTGTTCCAGTGCTTGATCGTTGATGAATTCCCTTTCGCACTTTTTGCAGCACGAGTCAGAGTCTGCCGCGAGAGACGACCGTACGGCTTTCTTAGGCTCGTGAATTTTGTCGGCTAGATGCATTTGCAAAGCTTTAGAGTTGACAAAGTCTCGGTTGCAATCGCAGCAGTGGAATTGGGTAGCGTGAATCGATGAGCGTAGATGGTCTTGAAGAGCTTTGTCGCTGCCAAAAGCTCGATCACAGTCGTGGCAATAACCATGACCTGTAGCCTCTCTGTGTTGTTTCAGTACCTGGGCGAAGACGAACTTTCTCCCGCAGGCTTCGCAGCGGAACGAGGGGGTACAACATTGCAACGTGTCTGCAACTTCATTCAAGGGATCGCAGTGAGGGCAATAATCATGTTTGCGTCCCGGTGCTATTTTAGCGAGACAGCATCACGAAACCTGCGGCCACAAAAGCAGAAGGGCATAGTGACACAGATCGGTTGTTAGACAGAGGGAGGTGGTGAGGACGACAGAGAGATAGAGGAGGCATAAGTGTCTAAGATGGATGGAGGGAGTGTGTGAGGAGCCTTGCTGGGCACACGTCCGCTTTGGGGGTGGCTTAGATACGAGATCCAAGTATGCCCGGTAGCTGCAGCCTCCCGCTGCGTAGTTGTACACAGCAGTAGATGCAATAGAATGATTGGGCAGTAATGATTCTGGGGCAGCGGCGGGTCGGGGAAGGGGAACCGCGCGCCAGGGTTCTTGTTTTTTGCACTGCCCCACACCAGTGTTGTAGAATGCGCACGCCTCCAGTCATATATCGCAAAAGTACTTGTCATAGTGGAAGGCCTTCTTCTCACTGTGCCACAATGCTCCTGCATGCAGGCAGCATCTTGCTGCGGCTGAAATGGACATGAACACGGGATGCAGCCAAACGCTTCCGTAAGTTATGCCGTGAAACCCTCTTCAATTCACCTCAACTTTCCTCTTTAACATTAGACCCAGAGCTTTTCGAATGAAGCGACTTCACCCAATCACCAAGTCAATTTCTTTTTGGAAAGCACCTTCAACCAATAAAGCTACCCTGCACTGCAACCTGTATGAGAAGAATATGGAAGATCAAGGATCCATGTTGTGCCGTGTCCGCGTTCTGACTCCAAATGGCAGCGAGGAGAAGCCCGCCCTCTTGAAACCTCGAGACGTGCCTGAATTGACCGATCAACTTCGCAAGTCTTGGGTCCAGGGTATGCAACAGTTTGTTATGAGTTCAGCAGAGCACCAGCATATCAGACCTCTAGACTTTCAACTCTACCTCTCAGGCACCGTCGAGCATCAACCTATCTCCCTCACACCTTTTACACCCAAAACAGTCTATCCACCTTCTTATCGCATTCCACCAGAGACGATCGCTGAGCTAGCCACCGAGGAAAAAGTGCAGCGATCGGAGAGCTTTGCGCTGGGAAGTTTGATTTACGAGATATACGCCGGAGAAGCAGCCTTCGAGTGCTTGTCTAAGCATGAGATTCAAGACATGTTCCGCCGCGCGCACTTCCCAGCCGTCACACATATTCCTCTGTGGCCCGTTATCCTCTCATGCTGGAGCTTGGAGTTCGCGAACGCGCTTCAGGCGATGTCAGGTAGGCGCTCTCCCCACCATCGGCCATTTTCTGCTCTTAAGACCGGCGCAAGTAACGTATTTTCAAACTCTAGCTCCCCGCCTTCCCTTGGAGCAAAGTGCCTCAACAAGTAAACTGCAAGGCCTGGTCCGCTCCGCCAAGAGTTACGTTTCCGCGCACCCTGTGCGCTTCGGCTTCCAAGTAACCGGCGCTGTAGTCGGCCTTACCGCTACCATTACCTTACCCATCCTCAGCGCTGCAGGCTTTGGGTCACTGGGTCCTGTGGCCGGCAGCTCGGCAGCGGCATGGCAGGCGTCCGTGGGGGCTGTAGAGGCGGGGAGTTTGTTCGCATGGTGTCAGGGCGCGGCGATGGGGGGCGCAGCGGTGAATGGAATCATAGCGGCAGGGGCGGCAGGTGGAGGAGTGTTGCTTGGTTCGACGGCTCTAGGGACGTTGATGGATGAAGGGATAGATGAAAGAATGGATGAGGCGAAGAAGGAGGAATTGGTGGATTTGTTTCGCAGCGTATGTCGGAAAGGGGAAGGTGAAAAGAAGGCGGAGGAAGACGCGGAGGAGACTATCGAGTAGAGGTCCCCCTTCGGAAGAAGAAGGCTACTATCCATGTTCTCAAAGCACCCAGAATTATACTGAGTACTATGTACCAATGGTTCGAATTTTTGTTAACCATTAATGTCAGCGCTGCGCCTTCAGTAGGCATCACAAATCGGCTATCATCCCAAATCTCAGACCTAATACAGAACTCAGCAGTTACCTCCCTCAGGCTTTGACTTAGGCGTAGGAAGCACTTAGCTCATGATATAGATAGCCGGATCAAAAAGCGCCCTCTTGCTCTTTCGTGCACCCTCGCTACGAACATGCATTGGTGGAAGAGTACAGCGTATTGCCGAGATATGCTGTCTATTCAATAGTGTGACGCTGCACTGATGTCGATCTGCCACTCAGCATAAATCAGATGAACTGACATCTGACTTACTGGGGTCATCTCAATTAGACAGTACACCAGCACATATCTACCAACAACGAGTGGCAAAACTGAGGACATTTGTGCTCCTCTGGTCGGGGTGAAAAGCTGAAAAGCTGCAAAATGAAGATATTCAGAATCTTTATTGGTTGGCCGAAAAACTTAGTTCCAGGCCCCCTACCCCCTGCAGCCGTCGGCCAAGCTGACGTTGCTGCCATTGGCCGCGACAGAGAGCGGAGGCCCATCGCCGAGACCCTAAGCCCCCCAGACGACGGCGAAGCCGTCCCTAGCGGAGCTCCGCTGAGAGTAAGTATAGAGAGGTAGATCTACTAACCTTCTACTATAAATAGATTTAAATATAAAGTTTATATAAATTTAATTTTTATTAATTTATAAATATAATTTTATTTTTATTAAAATTTATATTATATATAGAAATAATTATATTTTTTATTAGAAAATATTATAAATAAAATATTATAAAATATTTAAGTAATTTATTATTTAGAAAATTTTATTTTAATATTAAATAATAAAATTATCTCTTAAGTAGCTAACGTTTATTTTTTAAAGATAATTAATAGAATAATACTATATAATTAGAATATTATGAATCTTTATTTTCTTTTCTTTTTTATTAATTATATAGATTTACTTTTAAAGTTATATAAAGTCTTTATATCTTAAAATTACGTTTTTATAAATATTAATTATATTACTCTAAATTCTAGGTTCTTTAACTTTATAAAAAAGTTATCTTTATAACTTTAGTTAAAGCTAATATATATATTTATATTAATTTGAAAACTTTATTATATAGAAGTAAATTAATTATTTAGTTATATTAATTTCTTTTTATTATATAATATCTTTAGTTTTTATTTTAATAATTCTTATCTTTAAATTCTAGCGAATTATATTAATAAATATATAAAATTTAATATATTAATATAAAAATAAAAACTTTATTATTAACTATAATACCTTATTATTATAAAAAAGTTAAAGGTATATATTACTATATAAATTTAAATAGAATTATATTAAGATATTTTAATTTTTTTCTTTTAAAATTAGAATTCTCGCTATTAATTAGTATATAATAAGATTTTTAAGTATATTAATAAGAATCGCTAGTAATAAATTAATAGATTTTTTTATATTTTAGAACTCTATCTTAATAATCTAAAAGAAATATTATTTAATAAATTAAAACTTTTAAGTTCTTATCTTTACCTTACTTTTAAATAATACTAGAGAATAGAAATTTATCTTATTATTAATAAAACTATTTAATAATTTATAAACTAAGTATATAAAATTATTAATATTTTAAGTAAGTTAATACTTAAGAAGTTTAAAATTTAAGTTCTAGTTAATTAAGATTATATATTAAACTAGATATATTATATAAAAGATAATAAAACTAGTTCTATTAATCTAGATAATTTTTAAATAATAAATTATAAATTTTCAAAGACGTAAGTAATAGTTTTAGATCTTATTAATTAGAAAGATATTTATTTAAAGAATTACTATATAATTTAGCTAGATAATCTCTTTATATTTATCTCTCTATTTAATAAGTTAAAGAAGGAAGACTTTAATAAAGTTAATACTATTTAAATCTTAAAAACTATACGCGAAGAAAATAAAGAAAAAAGTAGAACTATAAAATAAAGATAGCGAATTAAAAAAAATAGAATTAAGACTTAGATTACTATTTATTTAAGCTTAAGATTAAGTATATCTTATAAATTCTATAAAATACTAAATATACTATAGTTTTAAAAAATAATAAAATCTTTTAAATTACTTAAAAAAATTAAGTAATAATTTTATTTATAAATACTATTTTAAATAATATCGTGAGGATAATATATTAATATAAATATTTTATTAAAACTACTATAAATATTTATATCTCTTAAATAATTTTTAATAATATAATAATAAAGAATTTTTTTATTCTAAATTATATTAATATATATAATTATTTTATAAATAAGATAAATATTATAAATTAACTATATTTCTACTATAATATATAGAAGTTTTATTAAAAAAACTAAAAAGTTTTATAATATTTTCTATTAAATATTATTATTATTAATTTTTATTTATAAATAACTAGTATATCTAATTATTCTTAAATAAAGTATCGCGATACTTAAAATTATAAAAAATTTAGAATTTATCTAGTTAATTAACTTTTTAATTAATCTAAGTATTTATAATAAATCGTGTATAATTTATAATTAATAGTTAAATTAATTTATTACGTTACTTTAAGAAATTATAAGTATCTTTAAAAACTAGAAAATATATCGCGAAACTATATACTTTATAAGAATATAAGTAGAAGGTTTAAATAAGTTTAATTAAGTTAAAAATCTTTAAAGAAATTATTATTAAATATAATTAAATTAATTAAATAATAATATAAATAACTAGAAAAAATACTTAGAACTAAGTATAATTATAAGTTATATTAAATATATATTTATAATTATAAAATCTATTAGAATAAATATATAAAGATTATTTTATAGGATAGAGTAAATAATAAATAATTTTAAAAGAATAAATAAGTATTAACTACTTAAGAGATAATAAGAAAATTTAATTTCTTAAGAATATACTTTAAAATAATAAATAAATATTATTTAAATTATTAAAAATTTATTAATTATAAACTTTTCTTAAATATATAAATTAAATATTAAGAATAAAAATATAATTTATAATTTTTTTATATATATTTATTAATTTAATTTTAATTATTTTTTAATATACTTAAAAGATTTATATTTATAATTATTAATAATTAAGTTTATTTATTATTATAATTATTTTATTATAAAAAAAATTAATATTTTTAAATATTATAAATCAAGGTTTACTTCTAATAGTTCTAAATTTTATAAAAGTTAATATTTATATTATTAAGTATAATATATATAACTAGTAACTAGTTTCTAAATAAATTTCTTCTTTATAACTAGTAATTTATTATACTAAAGCTTAGTACTATTTAATTATATCTAGTTTTTAATATATTACTAGCTATTCTTTTTATAGCTAAAATAACGTTTTCAGCGAGTCCTTTAGAAAGACTTAGTAAGTTGAATTTCTTCTCAATCTAGATTAGACTAGCTTTGAGTTATAGCGTCTTAACCTGAATTAGTTTAGCTCTAAGTCGCAGCGAATACTATATAGTAGCTGTGAAGGAGATTATTCGTAGGATTTACTTACTTGATAGTTTTATCCTTGATAATTAGTAGTGTTCACGTCCTAGTAAAATCTAACCTTATAGCGTCGAGCTTAGATATCCCTGTTATTAAATTCTAATCACAACATGGTATTACTAGGTTTGGTGGTGAGACGCAGTAGATTCGGTGCCAGCGAGTGTTGAGTAGTAAGGACTGCGGAGAAAAATCAACATTATTATGCTCAGAACCATGGATTCTTCCCCGCCATCGAAACAAGACAATAGGCAGATTCGGTGGCAGCGAGTGTCAAGCGGTGGGGAACTGCTGGAATTGTGACACCAATAATGCTTGAGAAACATCACCAAATCCTTTACCTCCCACTACCAGATTCGACCATCCTCCCGAATTGATACCGCCTCAGACGATCCTTTGATTAGGCCGTTCGTCTTGTCAAGTAAGAGCAGGGGTCTACATCTACACGGTAATGAGAATTTGGGACATACACAAGCTATCACCAAGTTCTGCGGGCGCGATGTTTGGCTTCCCGCATCGCCGCAGATGACCACCACTGCTCGACATCAACACCGACCAGGAGCGACTATGCCAGATTAAGGCTAGTCCCGCTGCCAAGTAGGTAGAGCGCCACCATTTTTTGCTTTGCCTTTCGCTGCGCGAAATCACATATTTTTTCAACTTTTTTCAACTTTATCGACTTTTCGATTCTAAATCTCATGGTCAGCTATCCATCAACAACAGCTCATTCCTTTGACATCCTGATACCTGTCGTCGCTCAATATCACCTATCCGGACCACCGATGCTTGTATACATAAGTGATTCCCTTGTCGTTGCCCCTGCATCGCTGTCGCTCGCTTTTGGACCTATGGAGAAGAAATCCTTGGCGATCCTTGGCACCTAGCGGCAACTCCGCTGGAGCTTGCAAAACGGCAATAGGTGATGGATTTCTGCGGGCAATGGACGTTCTGATTGATCGGATTCGTATGGAGGATGGATGTCGCATTAGATTAGCTGTCGCATTAGCTGAGCAACGCGGACGTTGCCATGTTGGAGGGGGGAATAGTATTATGGATCGAGGTCTGCTCCTAGCAGCCCTAGACCCCATAGAGACTAGTACCCGCACTATTTATATTAAATTAATTTTAAATAAAAATTAATTAATTAAATATTAAATTTATTTTAGTAATTTTAATATAATAAAGTATTTAGTAATATTAATATAATAAAGTATTTAATAATTTTAATATAATAAAGTATTTAGTAAATTTAAATTCTAAATAATTAATTAAGATTTTATAATAAATAAAATAAATTAATTATATAAATAATAATAATAAATATTTATATCTTAAATTATTTTATAAGTAATAAATATTATTATTATAAATTTATAATTTAAAGTTTTCTCTAGTTTTTTATTAAAGATTAGATATTAAATTAAATTAATAATTAAATTATAATATAATTAAATTAATAATTATAAGAAAGAAAGTTATTTATAAATCTTATTATTATTTATATATACTTAATAAATAGTTATTAGTTAAATTAAATTTAAAGTTATAAAGTTAGAATTATAATATTATTCTTTCTTCTAAATAATAATATTTTTATTATCTTATAATTCTCTTATAACTTCTTTATTTTCTTAATATAATAATTATTTATCTATTTATTTATTTATTCTATATATTAACTAATTAAAATATTCTTTACTTATATTTATTATATAGTAAGTTTCTATATAATATTTTTAAAATTCTAAGTTTTCTAGTTTCTATTAAAATTTCTTTCTTTAAAGATTTAAATCTAGATAATAATAATATAATAATAATAATATATAAATACCTTATAAATATATACTTTAATATATTAAATAAATTATATTAAGTAATAATCTTATTTATATATTAAAGAAATAAGTTAATATTAATAAATAATTTATTAAGAGATTTAGAATTAAAAAATTAAAAAAATTAAAAAAATTAAAAAGAATTTAAGTATTCCGCGTAGTAATTTATAAGTAATAAAAATAATAGTATTCTATTTATTTAATAATAGAACTAGTCTTAATTTAATATAATAATTTTTTTATTAATATTAAGTAATTCTAGTAATTATTATAATAATATAATATAAAGAGTTAAATATTACGCTTATAAAATTTAGTAATAACTTATATTTATCTTAATTCTTATTATTATTTTAATATAAATTTATATTTTTATATATTAATATTAAGTAGCGCTAATTATTTATAATAAGAAACTAAACTTTATACTTATAAAATTTAATAATATCTTATTATTATTTTAAATTCCTCTTATATAAACTCTTGTTTTTTCTTAGTAATAAGATAAATTATTTATTTAAAGAATCGTTGATCGCGTTCTTTATTTATTTAATATAAATTACTATTTAATTTTAATAGTTTCTTATTTTAATATTAAAAATATTTTATTTATTTTAATAATATTAATTCTTTATATAGTTTTTTATTTACTTAATATTTACTTATATTAATTACTACTTAATCTTAATAATATTATATTTAATATAGTTATTATATTTAAGATTTCTTTTTTTCTTAATTATTATCTTAATATTAAGTCTTTACTTCTTACTCTATAAAATTATTTTTAGATATTATATTTTAGATCTTATTCTCTTTATATTAAGTTATATACTTATTTTATTCTTTAAGAATATTAAATATCTAGATTAATTTATAATATAAATCTATTTTCTAAGAATATTAAGTATTAAATTCTATTAAAATATAAGATAAAATATAACTTTCTAAGCTTTATAAAGTTATAGAAAGAAGAATAACTATTAATATATTAAGAACTAGATATAAAATTAAATTAATAATTAAATTATAATATAATTAAATTAATAGTTATAAGAAAGAAAGTTATTTATAAATCTTATTATTATTTATATATACTTAATAAATAATTATTAACTAGATTAAGTCTAGCGTTATAAAGCTAGAATTATAATATTTTTATTAATAAACTTAATAATTTATTAAGTAATAATATTACTACGTAAGTATAACTAGATAATTTACTTAATATTATTAAATTTATATATATATATAAAATCTTTTAGTCTTTTTATTTATATATAAATATTACGATATATAATATTATTATTAATTATAATAATAAAATCTAATTTATATTTATTCAGAATATTCGAATTAAATAACTTAATATCTTTTAGTTTTAATACTTAAATTTTTAATACTTATTAATATAATAAGACGACGTCTTGTTATTACTAAGAATTAAATAATAATAATAAAACTAGTAAAGCTTATAATTAAATTATTAATAAGATTTCAATAGAAAATAAAATAAAGAAAGAAGATATTTATTATTATTAAAGAAATCGTAGTATTTTATTAAATTTAGTATTACTTTTAACTTTATAAATAATTATATTTATATTTATATTATTAAAATATTGATCGAGATTAAATTCTTACTTAAATAAAAAAAACTTGAATAACTAGTTATTACTTTAAGATAATAATAATATCTTAATTATTATTATTATTCTTAGAATCTATAATAATAGATTACTTATCTACGATTCTTATTTCTATTAATATAATAAATAAAATAATAAGATGAATAAATCTAGTAAAAGAATTATTTAAATAGTTAAGATTAATAATTAAAAGAATTCTCTACTTATTAATATTAAGTAATTATTAATATAAAGTTAAAGATTATTAAATAATCTTTAAATTATTATTATTATTTATTATAAATAAAATATATATAATTAAACTAATAATTAATATACTTAATAAAATAAAGTTAATATAATAATATAAGATATAATTTATAATAATATAATAAAATATAAATTATAAAGTTTTTAAGTAAGAAATTTAATTATTTAATTATTTATTATAATATCGCTATAGTAATAATATATTTTAATAGTTAATATTAAGATAAATAGTAATAATAATCTAAGTATTTAACTTCTTAATTCTTAGCTTTATATTAATAATTAATTAATATTAATAAGTAGATAATTTATCTAATTATTAATATTCTTAATTATTTAAATAATTTTTTTACTAAATCTATTATTTATATTATTATATTTAATAATAACTAGGTTCTTAATATTTTATTATTTAAAGATAATTATATAGAAACTAATTTTACTAAAAAGTAATATCTTATCTTATAAAAGTTTATCAATAGTTTTTATTACTAGTTATAGTAATAATTCTCTACTTTATTATCTTCTTTATTATTTTTATTATTACTAGTTCCGCTAGTAATTTAATCGCTAGTTTTATTACTAACTTATAAGTTATATATCTAAGTATTATCAGAACTCTTTTCATAGTTAATATTTATATTTATTTTTATTTTTATTCCTACTTTTATTCCCGCTTAATTCTATTTATTATTATTAAGTATTAAAACTATATAAGAGATAGAATTAAAATAGATCTATAAAATCTCGTTACGAAATATTAAATAAATAAGAAAGATAAAGTATAAAGCTTTAAATATTTATATTACTAAGTTTATAAAGAATTAGATTATATAATTATTTAGATTTAATAATATCTATATATATTTCTTTTATAATAAGAAACTAGATATATAATATATTATTATACTTAATATAATAAATATTTTACTTTATTAAACTTAGTATTATATAAATAGATACTATTATTTTTCTTATAATTTAATATTACTTTATTTTAACTTTTTTAATACTTATAAATCTTTAATACTTTTTCAACTTTTTTAATTTTTTAATATATTATTTATTCTATATTTTTTATTTAACTAATTCTTTATTAATTATTATTTATTATTAATAATACTTTATCTAATACTTTAAGACTATTATTTATAAGTAATTTTCTTAATTATTATTATAAATATTATTATTACTAAATTCTAACTTCTAAAGAAGAAATCTTAATATTTTTAGAATTTTATATATATTTTATTAATAATTTATTAATATAATAATTACTAAATTATATAGAATCCTATTAATTAATAATATATAAATATAAATATATATAATATAATAAATAATATATAAATAATAAAAATATTACTTTTTTTTATTTTTTATAAATATTTATTATAAATTAACTATAGATTTTAATAATTAATATTAAGATAAATACTTAATTATTATTTAAAATTAATAATTAAATAACTATACTTTCTATATAATTATTATAATATAGTACTTAATATATTTTCTTAATTAATAATAATATAAAATTAAGCTTAATACTTATATAATTATATATAATAAATAGCTTAGAATAAATAATTTTTATTATATTTATAAAATACTATAGAACTTTTATATTATATAATAATATAATAGTAATAATTATATAGTTCTTATAAATATTATTTCTTACTTATAAATATTATTAATTACTAGTTTATATATAAATACTAGTTACTTTATAATATTATAATCCTTTATTAATTCTATATATATTCTTATTATAATTTAATAATTTATAATTTATATTTTATAAAGTTTTAATATTTAGATTAATAAACTATAAGTTATAAAATTATAAAAAAATAAATTTATATTTTAATAAAGTTTATATAAGCTTATTCTTACTTTATTTTTAATTAGTAATATATTATTAAGTTCGCTAAAAAAAACTAGTCTTATATATCTTTTAAATTATAAAATATAGAAGTTATCTTTTACTTTTTATTAAAAAAAATATATTTTTTTATTTATTTTTATTTCTTTCTTTATTATTATCTTTATATTTTATAAATCTTATTATAATTACTTAATTTTTTCTATTAAAACTTATACTCTTTTAAAATATTATCTTTAAGTATTATTTATTTAAACTTTATATTTTTTTATTAATTATTTAACTTATTACTACTATTATTCTAGTTTTAAATTTAATAAGTTATAAAATTATAATCCTTATTTTTTATCTTAATAAATTTATTAAATTAGAATATATATATATAGATAATATTAATAAGAAGATTTAATAAGTAATTTATTATATTATCTTAATAAACTTTAAATTACTAATAATAAATAAAGATATATTTAAAAAAAAAAAAATTTTAAAATTTAATTCTTATTTATATAAATTTAATTTAATTAAATTTTTATTATTCTTATAAAACTAGACTATTAATTAATTAGTTTTATAATTTACTTTAAATAAGTTTAAAATTATTATATAAATTTTAAGACTTAAAGTTATAACTTTTATTTCTAGTATATTATTTTTAATTCTTTTAAACTTTATTTTTATAAATAAAGTAATTTTTAATTAATTTATTAATTTAGTAAATAATAATTATATAGCTTTTATAAATAATAAACCTAATTCTAAGCTTAATCTTAATATAAATAACTTAAATAATAATAACTAGCAAGACTTTAATTTTAATAAAAAATAATATTAATACTTATAACGCTTATTTAATAGATTATTTAGAAAATCTTAAGATTTTTTTTCTTTAAATAATCCTCTCTCTTTAAATAGTTTTTCTCTAGAGAGTAATAATAATATTATAATAAATTATACTTAACTATAAAATATAAAAAGATTAGAATTCTTTAATAATTATAAAAAACTTAATAAGAATTAAATTAATATAAAGCTATAAGTATAATAAAATACTATTATATAGAATTTATTTAAGAATTAATTATAATTATAAAATAATAAATAGCTATAATTATAACTACTAGTTTTAATTCAATCTAAATAATAAAATATATTTAAAGTGCTCGCGTTAAATTTATAATATTACTTCTCTTTCTAGAATAATAACGTCCTCGTTATCTATATATATAATAGAAAAAATATTAATACTATTTATTATATATTCTATACTTTAATTATATAATTTATATTTTAATTATATAATTTATATTCTAATTATATAATATTATATTTATAAATAAAATTCTTATTTTATCTAATTATTAATATAATACTATTAAAAAATTCTATATCTTAGAACTACTTAAGAAACTTTCTTAGTTATTTAATAATAATAATACTTTTAATAATTCTATTATTTATAATTTAACTTTTTAAGATTATATTATAAGCTAGTTCGTATTAAGTTAATAAAATTAAGATAATATAATATATAAATATATTTTATTATAAAGTTTAGAATAATAATACTAGAAATATAATTAAAATTATATAATTTTAATTATTATAATTAAATTAATTAAACTTTAAATAGTTTAATTATTAATAAATAAAGTATTTAAGCTTTAAATATTTTAAATATAAAATTTTTAATATAGCTAGAATTAAATATATAAAAAAAAAATTTCTTTCTTATAAATAGAATTTCCTTCTATATATTTAATTTATATAATAAAGAAAAGTTTATAGTTAATAAATATTTAAAGAAATTAAATCTTTTTATTATATTTTAAATATTATTCTTTATTATTTTAAGAATAAATATATTAGATTTTATTTTTAGTAAATAATATATTAATATAACTAGTTTTAAAAGAGCTTAAAAAAAAGAAAAGTAAATATATAATTAATTCTTAAGAATAATATAATAATTATAAAGAAAAATATAAAAATTTTTAAATTAATAAAATTCTTTAATAAATAAAGAACTTTTAATATATTTTTTTAAAAAATTAATTTTTATATAGCTTTTTACTTTAACTAGTTTTAAAATATAAAATTTAGAAATATATTTATTTTATTATATTTTAAAGAAAATATAGTAAATACTTTTTAACTTTAATTAAAAAAATATATAAAAATATAAAATCTTAATATTATAAAAAATAAAATTTTAAAATTTATTAATAATAAATTATATATATATAACTTATTATTAATATTTTTTAAGAATAATATAAAAATATTCTATTTAAAAAAATAGTTATATATTTTAATTTAGAAAAAATTAATAATAAAGTATATAATAAAGTTTAAAAATATTATATATTAACTAAAATAAAATTTATTAATATAAATAATATAATATTAATAAAAATTAAAACCTTATATTAAAAATAAGTTTATAAGGGTAAATTCTAAGAAAATTAAAAAATTTTAAAATTTTATATTCTTTATATACGCTATTAATAATAGATTATATAAAAAAAAAATAGAATAAAAATATTTTAATTTTATATAAAAGTTATATAAAAAAAAGAATATCTTTATAATAAATCTAGTATTATAAAAGAAAATTAAGAAAATAAAAAAATTTAAGAAGAATCTATTAAATATTAAATATTATAATTATAATAAAAAAAGTTATTATAAAAATAAATATTTAAAAAAAAATTATTAAATAGTAATTATAAAGAATTAAGTCTTAAATTATAATAAATAAATAAATTTATAAAAACTAGAAAATATAAAAAAATATTTATATTATAAAATAAAATATATCTCGTATATAATAATAGATAAAATAAGAATAAATTAATTTTTATATATAAATTAATTAATAAAAAAGAAAAGAAAGATAAAGTACTATATATAGAAGATCTAAGTACTTAGTTTAATATTAATTCAAGCGCTAGCTAAATAATTATCACGATAATATATTATTACTATAATAATATTATAATAATATACTTATAAAAAAATAAAAAAATTAATATTCTTATTATCTATACGCTATTTATCGTATATATTATTATTTAATAGAATATTTATTATATATATCTTATTAATATTAATAATAACTTCTTTTATTTATTTAATTAACTATAAGTTACTACTATATAAAATAAGTATTAATATATATAAAATATTCTAGAATTTAATAATAATAATAATAGTAATAATTATTTATAAATAATAACTTTAGAGAATTAAATTATATATAGCTAGCGATAATAAGTAGTTAGAATTAAAAAAATAAATTAAAGATAAAAAATAAGCGATAATAATTAAAAGATTAAAAAAATTAAAAAATTAAAAAAGTTATAAATAAGAAAATATTAAAATAAAATAATATTAAATTATAAAAAAAATAATAATATTTACCTATATAAATTTAGGCTAGATTTAATATAATTTCTTATTAATATTAAATAATAATAATAATTATCTATAATAATTATAATTAAGTAAATTAAGTAGAAAGTAAAATATTATATCTATAAAACTTAATAATAACTTATAATTATTTTTAATTATTATTTTTATATAAATATAGATATAATTCTATATTCTTTTAAAATTATAAGTAAGGAATTTAAAAGAATTTAGATATAAAGAAGATAATACTCTAATAAATTTAAATTAATTAAATTAATTTACTTAATAAAAATAGTTTCGCGAAAAAAAATAATAGCTTTAATTAAAAATTATTTAAATATTAATAAATATCTAATAAAAGGATTTAGAGATAAATATTTAATAAAAAATTTAAAAATTTATAATAATAATAAGTATTAATAAATAAGTAAAGAATATAGAAAAATTTAATTCTTAACTTATTTAAATAATTATTTTATTATTATTATTATATTATTATAAAATATAAATATACCTTATATATAGCGATGGATAAAATAAGAATAAATTAATTTTTATATATAAATTAATTAATAAAGAAGAAAAGAAAAATAAAGTATTATATATAAAAAATCTAAGCGCTCGACTTAATATTAATCTAAACGTTAACTAGATAATTATTATAATAATATACTATCGCTATAATAATATTATAATAATTTAAATAAATATACTAATTTATTATAAATAACTTATTTTAATAATAAATATAAAATTTATTTATTAAAAAAATAAGAATTAAAATAATTTCCTAGTTAATATAATTAATAAGTAGTTATAATAAATAATAAGAAATATTATAATAAAAATAATACTTATATTAATTTACTCTTAAAAGAAAATAATCCTTTCTTTAATAAAGATATTTTTAAAGTAGATTAAAAATATATATTAAATTAAATTTAATTATACTATAAAGAGTTAATTATTATTTAATAATAAATTAATTTAAAATTAAAAAGATATATAATAAATATTAAGACTTTAATTAAAATCTTTATATTATATTTTACTTAAAAATAGATTAAGATTTAAAAAATAAATTAATAGTTATAGCTTAAGTATAAAGTATTTTTATTAAATTTATTTATTTAATCTCTAAGTTTTAATAAGAAGAGAAAGTTAAAATTTTATATAAAAAAATTTAAATTACTTATTAATTAAATAAACTTATTTTAAAAAGTTAATAAAAAAACTTTTAAAGATTCTAATTTTAAAGTAGAATTTAAAATTCTCTAAAATTTATTTTTAAAGAAGATTAAAAATATATTATATAGAGAAGAATATAAGGACTTAATTAACATTCTATATTAAAAAATCTCTAGAGGATTTAGGTTTTTAAAGAATAAAAAAGTTTTACTTTTTAATTTATAAATTATCTTATTAATATAGAGATAAGAAGTATTAAAATTAACTAAAAAAATAATTAATATATCTTTAATTAATAAACTTATATCTAAAAAATATTTTATTAGAATAAATTATATAAAAAGTTTTATTATAAATTTATTTAAGCTTAATTTAAAAAACTAATAAATCTTTTAATAAGGAGATTAATTAGTAGGATTTATCTTAAAATTAAATAAATAACTATTATAGAATTTAATAATAATTAAAGATTTTATTTTTAAGCTAAAATTAATAGAAATTTAATTAAAATTATAATTAATAATAAATTAAATTAAGACTTAATAAAATTAAGTTTTATAAAGAAATATAATATCTTTATATTAAAATATAAACTATATATATTAATAAATTTTAATAAAATAAAGATAAGTATTATTAATAGTATAATTAAAAAGATATTATTAAAAATAAAGTATAAAATTAAAAAATAATTTTTTAATTTAATATTTAAAAGAGTTAATAATATTATATTTAAAGTCTTATAATTAAAAAAACTAATCTATTAATAAAATAATAAAATAGAATAATTAAGTTTATAAATAATATA